>VXBU01012189.1:135339-218052 GCA_013400315.1 Bombycilla garrulus
CGTGACCGCCGCGGCCCCACCCCCCGCGACCACGTGTCCCTCTCTTTCCCCCATCGTTGTAGTCCTCATCCGGCAGGTGCCGATGGCCGAGCTCCCCTATTTGGACTACAACTCCCAGAGTGCACCGCGACGCGGCGCCCCGTCCCCTTCACCCGGCACCCAATGGGCGGAGGGGAAGGCCCGAGGGGGCCCCGCCCACCTCCCCTCAGCTCCTCCCTCCTCAGGGCGCGGTGCGGGGCCGCCCCTCAGGAACCGCTCCCCGCCTGCTGCCGCTCCGGGCGGTGTTCGCTGTTCCGCCCTCTCCTCCTCCTCGCTGCCCTTCTCACCTTCCCCCTCCTCGGGAGAAGACTCCAGGAGCGGCTGAAGGAGCTGGGGGTGTTTAGTCTGTAGGAAGGGGTCTCAAGGAGTGCCTCATCACTCTACAACTTCCTGACGGGAGGGTGTAGCCGGGAGAGAGGTTGGTCTCTTCTCCCAAATAAGAGATAGCGTAAAAGGAAATGGCCTCAAGTTGCACCAGGGGAGATTCAAGTTGGGTATTATATATATATGTATGTATATGTATAAATACTTTACTGGCAGGCTTCACTGGCCAAGCATTGTAAAGGGCAAGTAGTGGATTCACCTTTGCCTGGAAATGCCCAAATAAAATGTAGATGTGGCACTTGGGGACAGGACTTAGTGGTGAATTTGGCAGTACAGGGTGAATGGTTGGGACCCAGTGATCTTTTAGGTCTTTCCCAACCTTAATGATTCCATAATTCTCTGACAGGTCTGTGCCCTCGTTCGTAGTCACACAGTGGCCAGGGCACTGCTTGCAAAAATAAATAATAAACCCCACCAACTCACTGCTACTAAAGGCACTCATTCTCTCCAAAAACACCACAAATTGCAGCCCGAGACTGGAAGTTCACCCAGCCAAAGTGCTTTGATAGAGCAGTCTGGAGTACAACTGTACCTGCGAGGAGTTTGCTTTTTATTTGCTGAGCGACAGCAGCTTTACGTGGTGGCTGGCTTGCAAAAGGAGTTATAAAGAGGATTTTCTTGATAGAGCCTTTAACCAACAATTCATTTTAACAAGGGACTGACAAGCCAGCTGCCTGTTCAGAAATGGAGTTCTGCACCAGTAGCCCTGCTAAAAAAAGCTTTAAAAGGGCTGAGGGGCCACCTGAGCCTCCATAAACTTCAGGGTTTTACAGCACCGAACTGCTATCGGAGCGGTTTCCTCCATCTTTTGCTGCATTGATAATCGTTTATTTCTGTGGACTCTGAGGAAAATCCCTTGGGAGAAGGGACATAAAAATATACTGATAACGAAATACAGCTGTCTGCTTGTCGTCTGCAAAATCCTCTGACTACAGCTACACGTGCAATGCCCTGTGTCTTGCTGGGTGGTTTTTTTTGGGGGGGAGGAAGAGCGAGTTAATCCTCCAAGAAGCATACATTACATTTGAAAAACCACTGTGAAAATTTTGCAGTAATTTTCAGTACAAATCATATTTACCTCCAGCGTGAGCCTCATGAAAGTAAATAAGAAAAGAAATATATAAACACGTGCCAATATAAAACAGCCCAAGTATTCCAAGGGACAGCAATCATAAAAATTACAGTGGGATAAATCTCATATTACTGCTTTGGTTTGCAGGCTGCATCTTGCTGCTTTTGCATTTTGGAGCTGGAGAAATACTGCTTGATCAATACGTGCGTTATTCATACAATAATAATGCTGCGCATTCTCTTGGGGCATTTTCCTTCTGAGGAATTTGAGCTGTTGCAAACCTTCTCATTGTGTGCAGCAGGGCTGGTCCTTGTTGTTAACAGCTGCTCATTGATCTGTTACAGCTTTTGGAAAGACCGAGGGTGGGTTTTTGGCATTGCGTGGAAGTCAGGATTTTACATAAGCAAAGCAAGGCGTTGTGTGTCATTAAGATGTTGCTTTCTCTAAATGCAGGGGAAAAAGACCAATAATTAACAGCTTTGTTCCATCCCACAGTGATAACATCTATAAATCTGAAAAATATACAGTCAGCTGTATGGGAACCAAAAGCTCCAGGGGCCGAAGTTTTATTAAAACAGCTTAATCTTCATGTTTCTTATCTTTTAGTGGGAGGCGGCTGCCCGTTTGCCAGCTGCTGTGTGGCGTTTCCCCAGGTGGGAGCAGCGATTTCAATTCCTCGTGAACAAAACTCCCAGAGGTCAGAGCCATGAACCTGGAGGGGTTTGGCAAATGTGACTCGGGGGTGAAGTTGTCAGTGGGTTTCTGCTCTGGAAAACTGCCCCGGTTCCTCTGTGGAGATGAAATTAAGGATCTCTAATGGAATTTAAATAAACTCAGCGGTGATGCTTTCACCTCATCCCTGCTGGGATGATTACCCACTTAGGCTGGCTGTGTCTTTAGGGAATTTCTTCCACTCCTTGGAAGGAGTTTCCTTTTGGCTCACAGGTTTACTTTGTGAATCATCTTAAATCATAACCTCTTAATAGCTGGGCTATTGAAGTATTTATGGAAAGGTAATCCAATTGTCCTCTTGGATGCTTTTCCTCTAAACTCTGTGGATTTTGCTTCACTCTAACAATTTGTATCACACCCTATTACATCCTTACAAATAACTCAGTGGGGTTTCGTTCCTATACTGCAGGACTTTTCCTACAAAACAGGAGAACCCAGACAAATAACTTGTATTAAATAAAGTGAGGGTTTTAAGTAATAATTTGGATTATGTTCTTAATATCAGGTATATAATCTAAGGTGCTATTTACTTCTCGCCTGTTTTGGATTGACTGGAAGTGTTGATAAATTCAGGAAGACTGAGGTAACTAAAAAATATGTCACATGAAAGTGTCAGTGAGTGCCTAATTTATCCCATTAGGACACAGATGTAACGTGGCAGCAAAACCATCAGGGAAGAAAGAAGACCAACTTATCACTGAATCACCTGAAGGAGAAAGCCTGGATGTTTGTCCAGAGTATGTACAAATAAATTTCTCCAGGTTTTAAAATGTTTTAGGAATTATTTATTTAGGGTAGTTTTACATTTGTGCTTAAGGAGTCTTCACTTAAACAAACAAACAAAAAACCAACAAAACCCCACACCTCAAACAAACAAGCAAACAAAACCCCACACCACAAACAAACAAACCCCCCTACCCAAACAAACAAAATCCCCTAAAACAAAAAACCCCATCCATCCAAACAAAACCCCACAAAACTTTTCTGCAGTTTCTTTCTTTGTTTTGTCCAGTTTGTTTTCAGATTTAAATAAGAAACGATTCTCCCCATTCCTTCCCAGATTCCTACCTTCTTTTACTATTTTTTTTCCTCCTCTTTTCAGTTATTAGGCTGGGCTTGTGGCTTTCCTGAAGACTTCTGCAAAAAATAAAACTTTTTTTTTTTTTTTTAGCAGTACTCATCTTTTCAATGCTGAATTAATTGGCCAATCACACCATTGGAAAAGCACTTTTTTTCCTTTGATACAAAAGCTGTTTGCCACTCAAACGCCTTACACACCAAACCAGTCAACTGCAAGGAGCACAGCAACAAACACAAGTCAGCCTGAATGCTTCACAAAACCAGGGCTGACTCTTATTTCCTATTTCCAGACATTCATCCAATGACCTAAGATTCCCTGAAAACAGCACAACTCAGACAACTTATCACAGCACACCCATATGTTGTTACCTGTGAGCAATTTAATAAAAAAGATATTATGGCAACAATAAAAGGAGTCTGGAAAAAGCCAGCTAATCCCTGAACAACCTTATTTCAGTCTATTTAAAGTCCAAGAGAGATTTGAATTTTAGGACTGAGCAAAATCTGGCATAAAACAGATGTTTTCATCAAGTACTGCAGTGGCAGCAATACATGTCCCGAGCTGTGACTACCTGGCAGGTCTGGTACGTCACGAGGAGGAATCATGAGCCATAAAGAAATGATTTTCAATACTTTATGCATTCCTGCATCAGTTACATCTGGTTATAGCAGTAATAGCTGTGGATTTTAGCACCATTTCGCCTGGATTTATCTGAGCGTTGCTACATTTGACCCTTCCTTTTCTGGAGACATCTGACTGCATCTGAATTAGGAAAATAAAAGCCACGAGCCAATATCAAAAACTTTGTCTCCAATGCAGTGCTAAGTCAATCACCTCATCAATAAAGCATGTCCAATACTCTCAGTAATCCCTGTGATCAGTTTTGCTTGTGGAAGCTGGAGATATTAAATCGAGCTCGGAGCAGGGATGACAAGTGGCAACTGAAACTGATGTTGACGGAGCTAAAGGAGCCCATGCTGAGAGCAGCAGATGTAACACAACGGTGAGGGAACGGGGCTAAACCGGGCTGCTGGCGAGGAAAACGCAGAGGTCGGAACAAATGCCTCACTCCACTTAACTCCATGACAAAACACTGATGATCTTTTGCTCGGTTCAGCAGCGCTGCACCTGGATAATCAGGAGGAAAAATTGGAGGGCGCAGAGGAGCCGTGGTCCAGGAGCTGCAGGTACAAGGAAAGCAATGCAGAGAGTGAATTGAGTGAGACTTCAGCTCTGAAAATCTCAGTGCCTCCTCCTTCCCCATGACAATTCTTCCCCAGGGCTGGGTTGGATGTGGCTTTGAGCAACCTGGTCTAGTGGAAGGTGTCCCTGCCCCTGGCAGAGGGGGTGGACTGGGATAAGGTCCCTTCCAACCCAAGCCGTTGTGGGGCATCTAAAGGCATCAAAGTATCCAGAGAATAACTGAAAACCTCCTTTTTATGTTGCACTTGTGAAACAATGAGTGTCCTGGTGTGGGCAAATGTGAGAGACAACCTCCAAGGGGGTTCCTCCAGAAAAGCCAACTCAAGTGGCCCCTCCTCCAACTGGTCCAGGAAAAAGATCTCCTCAGCGAGAAGTGGATAAAAACTGTTTATTCCACAGTCAAAGCACTCCCCAGCACAAAATTAACAATACTAAACAACAAAACCTCTCACTGCTCTGAGGAGATACAAATTCAGAAAAGTCCCTCTCGTGGGTTGCTCAGTTCCCCCAACTCTGGAAAATGCTGCAGTCCAGGCCAGGCCCCTGTGGGCCATAGGTGGGAATCCCAGTGGTCTTCTGGGTTTTCAGTCCAGAGCAGGTTCAAAACAGTTCCAAGGAAAGAACAAAACTACAGTCCGGGTAATTTCTCTGCCTCAGCCAGCTAAAACTAACTAAAAATCAAAGGAGAGCTCTCTCCGGCCGTCCATTGCAGACAACACAATCCAGCAGAAGGATGTGGAGTGTGGAAATCCAGGACACAGGAAATATTCCTGTGCCTGTTGTGGGATGTTTTATTTCTCAGAAGAGCACAGCTTTTGTCTTTGGCCATGGAAAAAGCTTCCAGGACTTTGTGAGAAGTTGAGTTTTTGTTAATATATATAGTAGATGATATTGTAGTTTAATACAGGGTGAAAAAGTAGATTTTGGGTTTTTTAATATGGTAGTAGTTGGAACAAGATGGAGGACTTTTGGGTGTTGACTCAGTTTCTTCCTTCTTCTCCATCTGCTCCATTTTCTGCAGTGTTGGTGGCACAGTGATTGGTCAGACAAAGTCACAATGCAGATGTGACGTGACTGAAGAATAATTAGGAATTGGTAGAAAAATAAAAACATACTACGTGTTAGGTATATTGTAAAACTTAATTGGATAAGGTATCTGTATAAAAAACTTGGAATCGTCCATTTTGTGTCTTTCTGGCACATGGCACTGAAGGGTGCAGGGCCTGTTGTCATCCAAGGCTCTGAACTGCGATAAAGAAATAATAAACAACTGCAGAGCGAAGGCAGCGAGTCCTGCTTGTCTCATTGCTGGTTCCTGACCCTGGCACAGACTTTTCCCAGGGGATTCCCAATAAAGGGAACCCCTGGAGTAGGAGGAAAAGACTCCCACAAATGCTGCCCCTGTGAGGAGACGGGCAAAGACTCCGACAGCGGGGGGAGCGAGTGCAGTTCCTGGTTACAAACTGAGCTTCTTCTCTCCCCCCTTCGCTCTCAGAGCCAGTCTGAAAGATGCAGAACTCAACACCAGCAGAAACAGACAAACAGCTGGGGATATGAGCATCATAAAGCCACTCCAGGACATTAACCTAGGAAAGGAACCCCTGAAATATAAGTGGGTGTATAGGAAAAATATGAAAATGGAAAAAAAAAACCAACAAAACATAACAAACCAGAAAATAGAAAATAAGAAAAGCATCTGTACTTAAAACATCTAATTCTGGTTTAATTCATCATCTGGTTTTAAACCTGAATTCCCTCTACCAGAATCAAGTCTCTGTTTGGTAACTGTTGTTAAAGCTGCAGTTATTATCACTCATTAGTCAGGAATTGTTCTGCCTGCCTCTGCTGTCATCCAGTTAATAGTTTTTTCCCCCAAATTACACATTTTCAAAGGTAAAAAGTTTTCTGCACATTTGTACTACATGATGTGGCTCTTAAGGACATGGTGTAGTGATGGGCGTGGCAATGCTAGTTCCATGTTTGGACTCGATGATCTTGGAGGTCTTCTCCAACCTTAATGACTCTGTGATTTTATGATTCTATACATCTCTCACAACAGATTATAACTCTGTTCAAACTGCAAATGCCACTGCAGAATCATTTTAAAATAGTAACACTGATCTGAGACATGTGAGAAAAATCTTCCATTTCCTAAAGAAAATTTTAAAAATGCCCAAAGACAAAAACAATGTTTTGGGGATTCAATGCCAAAAGCAGAAGTGCTTTTTATAGTGTTTATAAGGACTGAGCAGAATTTATGTTGAAGTTTCTGTCCACGTTATAAGACAGTAAAAGAAAGTCTAAAGAACAACAGCAAGAAAGATCCAAGATCTAGTCCATGCAATTACGAACAGAGATTGAAAGAGATGAGCTTGGTGAATCTATTAAATTGAAGATCTGGGGAAATGGGAATAACTTCTCTGATACATGAAGCCTTGCTGCAAAAAGAAACAGAAAAACTGTTCTCCATGCCCACTGAGGATAGGTCAAGAAGCCATTGGCTTAAATTGCCTTGGATTGCTGGGAGAAGATTTAATTTAGATATGAAAAGCCCCTATCTGGTATTAAGGTTTGTAAAGCTCATGTACAAAATACCTGGGAAGGCCTGGAATTTTAGGCTGCTGGAAGTTTTAAAAACCAGATTAAATCACAAATCATTGGTGGAAGTGTTTTTTGTGATGGTTGAGATGATTTGGGGATGGACCAAACAGTCTTCTGAATCCCCTGTTGTATTCTGTTGGACAATCGATTCCCGGTTCAGTGGGAAGAGTTGGATAGATTAGGCCCATGAGAAATTCAAACCCATTCTGTTTTAAAATAAACACTTTTAAAAATCAGTGATATTTTAAACCTGCGTACATTTGACCCATCATCTCCCCTCACCAAGAGTAGGTGCCAGCAGAGCACAGGGGAGATTCTTATGACCACTCTGCCAATCTCCACCTGCTTTCAGTTCTGAGATTTCCTGGCCCTGTTGTGATCCTTGCTGATTCCTTTCTCCAGCTCCCACCCAGATTTAAGTCCATAAAAGTGTCCATTTATATTTTCCGTGATTCACACCTCCTCCATGAAGAACCTTCTTTGTTTTATTTTTAATTCCCATTACCTTCATTTAAAGACATGAGTCCTTGCACTAGCAGAAACCAAATTGTTACTCCCACCCTTTGCTTCCTGCCTTTAAAAGATTATTTATATCACTCAAGACCACATAAGAGGATGATCTTATCCCAAGATCTTATCCCTGCTTATTTCTTTAAATACCTTTTGTTAAACCATTTTCTGGACATCCAAAATAATTTTATTTTCTGGGTTATTGACACCCTGTTAACCCATTAAAAAAATCCAAGAATTCTTTAAGGTGCAATAAACCAGAAGTGAAATCTTTTTACCTTCCTTCATCAAAGTTTCAGATAATTTGTCTGGTTCAGATGTCAGGTTTATAAGTTTGCAGTTCCCTGGATCTGTCCTGGATCCCCTCCAGTCTTCACATACCAGGGACACTTTAAATGAAACATTGCACATTGTTGTTAATAATTCAGATATTTAATTTTTTATTTGCTCTAAAACTCTTGGGTAAATACATCCAGCCCTGCTATTTTGTCTGTGGTTATTCTGTCTTTTTAATCCAATTTTTTTTTTCTTTTTTGTTTTTTCAGGCAGGCTCTTTTCTGAATCCTCTCAAAGTGGGTCTGGTTTTATCACCCCTGTCTCTTCCATATTTCTTCAATATTTCTATTTTCACTTTTACCCTCCTGTTCAACCACGCTCGCTCAATTTTTTCTCCAAGAGCAAACCAGCAGCACACCAGTGGCTTGTTTCCTGCTCAACACCCTGACAGTGCTGTCAACACCTGTAAGGATTTAATTCCTTTAACTTCCCTTTTTAACTTTTCTGTAAGAGCTTTTTTCTGCCCAGTCCTGCTGCTGGATTTGAACAGAGCTTTGGTGGATGCTCAGCCCTTTGATCCCATTGGGATGTCAATGCAAGGTACATCATGGAATTTGCTGCAGGATGCTGATTTGGTGATGAGATTTTGAACTAGATTTTTATAGCAGCCCAGGGGTTGCGTATCTTCTTCTGGGATCAGTCGCCAGCTGCTGCTTCAGACTCGGATGTGACCTTTGCTCAGTCTCCGTGGAGGGAACTGAAATCACCCAGAATGCGGGTGGGTGAGAAGCCACATCCTGGGCTGCAGCAGCAGAAGTGTGGCTGGTGTGTCAGCAGACAGGATTCTGCCCCTCTACCCCACTCTGGTGAGACCCTCCCTGGACTTCTGTTTCCAGCTCTTGGGACCCCGAGATAAGAAGGATGCAGAGCTGTTGGAACGAGTCCAGAGGAGGAGATGAAGATGCCCAGAGAACTGGAGCACCTCTGCTGTAGAGACAGGTTGAGATTTTTCAGCCCAACTGAGCAAAGCAACCTCTGGTGAGACCTTAGAGCCCTTTCCAGGACCTGAAGGGAGATCACAGGAAAGACTTTTTACCAGGCCTATTGTGATAGAGCCTTTTAAACTGAAAAATGAGACATTTAGAGTGGATTTTGGAAGAAATTCTTCCCATGAAGGTGGGGAGGCCCTGGCCCAGGTTGCCCAGAGAAGCTGTGACTGCCCCATCCCTGGAAGTGTTCAAGGCCAGGTTGGAGCAACTGGGAATAGTGAAGAACATCCCTGCCCATGGGGAGGGTTGAATGAGATGATCTTTAATGTCCCTCGCAACCCAACCCATTCTATGATTTTGTGATTGCACTTCCTGCCATTCCTACCTTTTTTGCTTTTCTGACAGCAGTCAGTCCCACTGGAGGTGTGTGGGAAGGTCTCTTGGCCCAAAGGAGCATTGCTCTGTCTTGGCCTGGAGTTTCAGTTCATAGATTCTTGTTGATGTGTTTTCCTCTCTCCTGCCAACATCTGACTTATTTGATACGGTGTCCCTTTGATTGTTTTCCCTCCACCAACTTTTTGATCCGTGTATTTCCATCTCCTCATTCAGGCTCAGAAAGGCCAATTCCATTGCCTGCATTTCTGAGCTTTCCAGCATTTACATAGTAAAACACCTACTGCCACGTTAGCTCCTGTCTTCACAACCTTTTCAAATGTCAAACTTTTTGTTTTCCATTTTCTGTTTGAGTATTTACTTCCCATGACCTATTCTTCATTGAGAGGTACCTACATTTGTGTCTTCATCTTCAGAAATGTCATCCCAAACCACATGCTCTGGTTTGCTTCCCTCACTCCCCACTCTGGAAGCTCCCTCCCAGCCTCCCTGATTTTAAGACACTATGCCTCAGGTGAATTCTGTCTCTCCTGTACTGGATTTTGACACCCTGCACGTCATATGAGCCTGAAATTGTCTTGCATTCATACTTTGCTTCTCCACCAGTCCCTCTGGCCCTGCAGGAGGTAAGGAAGCACTTCAAAGAGCATCACCTTCCTTTTGGTTTCTAATTTTTGCTCCCACACGCAGGACCTCCCTCACCTGTGTCATTGATGCCTGTTTGGGCTATGACCACAGGCTGCTGTCTCTTCTAATCTTCATCTACCTTTATGTCTTTTAATGATAAATGACATCATCTTATATTTCTTAATACTTTAATAAGTAAGGTATTACTTATCATATTACTTATATACTTACCATAAAGCTATCACTTTAATAAGTGATAACTGCTTTCCTGATTGATCCCCCAAGCATCCTAATTTTGCTGTCCTCTTGCAAATGGTCTTAATATCTTATTGCTTGGAGTTCCTGTATGATTTCTCTGAAGAAAGTGGAGAAAAAATGTTGTACGCTAGTGAAACAAAAACCTTTCAATGTGATTTAAACTTTGTAATGACCTGGAAAGGAGACAAGGTAAGGGAGATTTGAGGATATCCCACTGCAAAGCCCAGGAACATATGCTTTAATTAAATTTAGCAGCCTAAATCAGCTCCTCCCCTCCCATCTGAATGGCTGGCAGATAGTCTGTGATCAGGAAAATATGCTTTCCTTTGCCCTTATTTATGTTGCTAAAATTCCTCCTAAAATTTCTCAGTGTCGTGACTGCACATAGCAATAGTGGGAGCAAGAAATCAGACAACAAGGTATCACCCAGACCCACACGAAGCACTTTGGCTAACAAGATGATCGTAGTACAGGTTCCCAATGCTGATTGGATCTCCAGTTGCTTTCTAGCACTGTAAATGAGACCCAAATTAAGAAGTTTTAGCAATTAGGTTCTGTTTCATGAAGAAGGTTGGGATAGTTATTCTGCAAAACTGTCTGAGGAAAGATTTGTTAGGGTTTTTTTAGGTTACCTGTGTCCATAAATGTCATTGCTTTTCCTGTTAGAATTCTACAATGTTTAATGTTGGAAGGAACTCTGACATCCCATCCTTATGGGAAAGGAAGCACTCAGTATTTGTAGATGCTCCTGGGGAAAAAGAACTGCGGTAGTCAGACAAATTTTACAAAGTTTTATGGGTAAATTGCACACTTGGTGTGGAAACTGATAGAAGTTATTCCCTGTTCTCTGACCTCCTGTGTATGCACTGGGTGCTGGATAAATGGGGGAAGGAAGGAAGGAACTCGGAAGGAAGGAAGGAAATAAATCACCACTCCTGGCTCCAGCACTGATCCAGCTGATGGGGTGCCCATGTGCCCAGGCTTCATGGGGATACATTTTTAAAGATAATTTTATTTAATAGATAAATTTATAGATAAATTATTGGAGATAAATTTCTCACTTTCTATGCAAATCAGTTCTCATCCACAGCCTGTTCTTCTAGACCTGTCTGGAAATGGGTCAGAGGCTTCTGGGATCTCAGATGGTCTTGACCTCCCTTACACCAGTTCTCAACCTCATTCCTGTGCTTGGGCTTTGCTGAGTTCTGCTGATCTCCAGGATCCAGAAGAAGATTGTTTGTCCCCAAAAGTGCTGCCCTACCTCCATATAGCCCCTTCTTCTGGCCCAACAACCCTTGGCTGGCTGCACTGCCATGCAGCTGTTGGTGTTTGAGGGATAAACATTCGCCCCTTTTACGTTCTAGGCTTTTATGGACACCTTAAAATCATCTCATTTCCATGGGCAGGGACACCTTCCACTGGACCAGATTACTCAGAGCCCCATCCAGCCTGGTCTGAAGCAGCCCCAGGGATAGGGAGTCCAGGGATGGGAGGTATTAAATGTTAGATATCTAAAATTTTCTCCAGTGGATAACCAGAGGTGCTGCTCTCTCTGCAGAGCTGAGCAGTTCCTTCCGAGCACTATACGAGATTCAGGTTCTCTTCTTCAACGCTTCAGGGAAGCTCATCTCAAAAGCATGTTCTGGGTGCATGTAATGATCACCAATGACACGGTCCTGACTGTCTGGTAATGCAAAATCTGTCCTTTTTTTGCAGTATAATGGAGATTATCATCCTTGCGTAGGAAGTGGGTGGTTTGGACTCAAGTCTCGCAGGTTGGGAAGTTTCCAATCCGCCATTCCCATGTCCTAGAAAAATGTGCTAATCATGCAGCTGGGTTAAAGCTGCTTTCTATCCTGCTAGGCAAAGCTGTGCTTTTGTGTGGAAAAAGGGCCCTAAAGCTCCATAAAGCCAACGAAGGAACAGCCAAAAAAGCGACATGACATGGCAGCTCATGAAAGAGGGGATCCTAGGCAACCTCTTGGGGGAGAGTGTTAAAAGGGTGTAAAAATATACTGTAGAGGACCTTTAAGGTTAAACAAAATGCTCATGTCTGACGTGATAAAGAAGAGGGAATTTGCTAGATTTTCCCTAATCCTCATATGGAAGAGCTTTTCCTAGAGGGTGTCCGATGAAATAATAGAGGTTACCTCCCTCAGTGGATGGCCTTTGTAAAGTTGTTGAGCCTCATCCCTGCTCTCGAATAGATTACCCAGGGATTGGAAAATTACTTTGCCTTTCTTCTTAAAAATGAGCTTTTACTACCTATTGTAGTGAGCTACAGCTGTATGTTTCAGAGGAGAGGTTTTATCGCTGATTCTTTTCAGCCTGAGCATCTTTTTTTCTGAACGGAAATAAATGCTAAGTGCAAATAAACCCTGCTCTCATTAGGATAGCTTTGTTCTTTGTGTTGTGTGAGTGGGAGAGATGAGCACAGGTCTGTGAAGTGCTTCTGACTGGAGCAGCACTGAGGCTGGCACGTTACACCTGGGTCTGTGCTGCCGTGTCTGGGCACCTTTAGTGCCTCATCCCCACCTTCAGTGAATTTACTTCCTTAAAATACCCTGGTTATTCAGCCATTTCAAAGCTGTCATTGATGGCAGGCCTCCAAGGAAGAGGCTGGATGGTGCAAAAGAGGCATCCACAAGGTAAAAGCTTTCTGTGCTTCGAAGCTGAACAGATGTTCCAGTTTGTGGCCAGAAGGACACTGCATTATAGGGAATCCCTGGATCCCAAATTAGTTAAAGCTCCCTCTGTCTATAGCAGCGTGGCCAGCTGGTCGAGGGAGGTGATTCTCCCTCTCTGGAGCACGCTGTGGTGTGGGTTGACCCTGGGTGGACACCAGGTGCCCACCAAAGCCCCTCTGTCACTTCCCTTCTATAACTGGGCAGGGCAGAGATAATTCAGTAACTCATGCTTTGAGATAAGGTCAGGGAGAAAACACTCACCAATCACCATCAGGGGCAAAACAGACTCAACCTGGCAAAAAAATTAACTGAATTTATTACCAATGAAATCAGAATACGATAATGAGAGAAAAAAAAATCTTAAAAACATCTTTCCCCCACCCCTGCAGGCTCTGGGGTGACCTTAGAACACCCTTCAGTAGCTAAAGGGGCTCCAGAAGGGCTGGAGAGGCATTTTGAACAAGGGATGGAGTGCCAGGAGAAGGGAAAGTGGCTTCCCACTATCAGAGGGCAGGCTCAGATGGGATATTGGGAAGAAATTCTTCCCTGTGGGGAGGCCCTGGCACAGGGTGCCCAGAGGAGCTGTGACTGCCCCAGCCCTGGAAGTGCCCAGGGCCAGGCTGATGGGGATTTTGTAACCAGGTCTGGTGTAAAGTGTCCCTGCCCATGGTAGGGCATTGGAACTGGAGGATCTTTAATGTCCCTTCCAACCCAAACTCTTCCATAACCACTTGCAGTCAGTAGAACAGATGAGGACAGTTAAGAAAGCACATTTTAGTCTTAGTCATAGGCTAAGTGACAAGCTGAAGAGTTTTTATTCTGCCCGTTTAAATTAAGAATTCAAATCATGACATAACTCATTAAGGCAATGCATCCCAAAATTTTACACTGCCGTTGTTGCTGTGCTGTTGATAGCACCTCCACCCTGGGTCAGAATTGGTTCACCTCTGTCCTGGATCAGCTGCATTCCAATCCTGCTCCAGAGTTAATGTGAAGTCAATGGAAGAACTCCTACTGAGTCAATAATCCCTGGATCAATTTCCTATGTCAGTTCACAAAGTGCTTTTGAATAATGTATCCTGAAGGCTTTATATAAAATCGAAATTAGTGTTTTCATTTACTTGCATATCATCAGAATAAAACTTTTTTTGGAAATTGTTTTACTTAGTTATTTATCTGTTTGGAGATTGTAGCTGAAGTCTATTGATCAGCCTGATTAAAGAATGTGAAATCAGAGTGAGGCAGGCACTCTAATTTTAATGAGTTAGTGTATTCTTTTTATTTTTCTCAGACAGACTTGACAAAATGAGATACAAATCTACACACCTGCAGGCCATTGAGATAATACAGTGCTGGGCTAGAGAAACAGAGAGAGGATACCTGCATTCATCAGCATGATAAATGCAAAAAGGGAGAATTATTAACTTTGGAAAATGTTTTTCATAGTCCACTAGCTTAAGATATTAATGAATTGGTGCTTGAATGAGCAAGACCTCTTAATCTTGAAGGGATATAATTTCAAACACAACAGAATTAAATGCTAATCAATTTTTGGGAGTGTAGAATATCATAGAATCATAGAATATCCTGAGTTGAAAGGGACCCTGAGTTGAAAGGAACATCGAGTCTAGCTCCTGGCCCTGCACAGGACACCAAGACTCCCTCCAGGTGCCTGGGAGTGTTTTAAACCACGTTCCAGTCTGTGTTCCACTCTGCTCTCAGTGTGGGCTGCCACCAGAAGTGCAGCTGCTCCTGCTCCTTCCACTTCCCAGCTGGCCCTGGCTGCACTTTCCTCACGTTTGGCTGAGAGTTCTGCAGGTGGGGGCAGCAGAAAGGACAGGAATCACTTCCAGCAGCAGCCTGGAGCTGGACCAAGTCAGAGTGACTGAAACCTGAACTCTGAATGGCGCGACAGCCCCCTGTGGTTTTGGAAACTTCAGTAATTAAGAAATCCTATGTGGTGCAGTGGTAACTTATTTCAGGAAAAATAAAAAATGATACGTCCATAAGTAAAAACAGTGGTTGTTTTCTTTTTGTCTTCAAAGTGATTCCTGCTGCTGAAATAATTCATTGGCAGTGAAGATGGTGAAGGGTTTGGAGGTGAAGCCATATCAGGAGTGGCTGAGGTCACTTGGCTTGCTCAGCTCGGACCAGAGACCAGGGACAGGGCCTGAAGGAATGGCCAGAAGTTGGGTCAGGGGAGGTTTAGGTTGGATATCCGGAAAAAGTTCTTCATCCACAGGGTGGTTGGGCACTGGAACAGCTCCCCGAAGAAGTGGCAAGAGCCCCAAGCCCAACAGAGCTTGGACAAGGCTCTCAGGAACAGAGTGGGATTCCTGGGGTGTCCTGTGCAGGCCAGGAGCTGGGCTGGATGATCCTTGTGAGTCCCTTCCACCTCAGGATATTCTATGATTATATTTTAAACATTTAAATAAGACTTTAGTGACATCTAAGGGATAATATAATGGGAGAAAATGGAGGTGTGTCCTTTAGGCAACATTTTCAAGGTTCAGCAAAATCTGTCTCCTGTCAGGTAAAAAAAAAAACAAACAAAAAAACAACACAGGCATTTTTCAGCCTGTGTTTTGCACAGATGAGCCTTATTAGGCTCCTCAAAAGGGGAACTGCTTCTACTGAAGTCACCTTAATAGAGAAGCAGGATTAAGCAGAGACCTTACAAAAAGCAAAAAGCTCAGAAGAGAAAACAGCATTTTAGAGCTCAGAAGTGCAGAGATAGCACAAGCATTCCTGAAAGTGAATTCAGATTAATCCTCACAAGGAAAATTAAAACACTGAGCAAGGATTCTTCAGCACTTACACATGAAATCAGAAAGAAAATGTGGAATAAGAAATACAGGGCAGACGTTGAAGATAATGGAAATATGACCCTGCAGTTTAAGGTCTGTTTCAGCTCTGTTTTCTGTGAGGTCTCTGCTGTGGAACCTGCTAAGAAAAGACAAGATGATTAATGAGAAGAAGACTGTGGACATGGAAATTTCTATTACCAAAGTGGAAACAGAACTCTCTAAACTAGTTTCATTTAGCCAGGGAGAAGGGAGGAGATCCAGAGCCGGGTAATCAGCATCCTTGATATTTGAAAGAGCTGGCTCAGGAAATCAGTGCTCCATCTCAAAGCTCTTTAATAAATGTATGAATTTGGGGGTGGCTCCATCTGTGTGTCAAATAATAAATATAGCGTCCATATATGAGTGCAGAAAAGCAACCACCCAGACCCAGAAATGTGCAAGCTTTAGAATAAATCTTCCTGAAAACAAAAAAGAATGAATAATTAAAGAAAAGGAACGACCAAAGGAGGTGAAAATAAATCAAGATGGGAGGAAATACAGATTTATCAAAGGCTGTTTGTGTCTGATATCTTTCCTTAAAAAGGATAACCAATTCTTATGGATGAGAAAAATGCTTTAGACATAATCCACTTAGACTTCAATGAATATCAATATTGTGCCACATGGGATATTATTAACTGGAGAAAATGTGGATCATTTCCAAAATACTAATGTGGTAAGTAACTACTAAAGAGAAATGACCTGGGATTCTGAAGAGAGGAGAACTTGTAGTTTGCAGGGCAGTTTTTAGTGAAGTTTCACAATGCTGTGTCTTTAGACTAATCTTATTTAATGTTGCCATTGGTGACCCTGCCTTAAAAAATAGAGCTTTACTAATGACTTTTGTAGACAGCACAAAGCTGGGAGGTACAGGCAATTCAGGAGAGGATTGGTGTATTAGTGAGGTGAATTGGATGGAGAACTGAAAAATATAATGGGACAAAGACTAAGGTCGTGTGTGTGGGGATTAATAACAAGAGAATCGGCTCTGAAGCTGGAGCAGTGGAAAATGGGGGAGCAACAAGGGCACGTTGTGTTTGCTGATCACAGAATGATACAGCCCTGGAAAAGCAAACATCCCAGCTGAGGAGTTCTCTGGAGATGTCTTTGGAGAGGCTGAAATGAGGCTTTTTACAGGGTACAAAATCCTTGGCTCCCATAAATAACAAATGTGGCTTCAGGATGGTCCTGAAGGACCAACCAGCAGTGGCATGGAGAGGTTACCAGGTGGAAAAACCTTTGAGTGTTTGTGTTTTATACAGCCCGGGATAGGGGCAGCTCAGATGGAAGATGATTATTCTTTAATAAAAGTGGAACTCCAGGAACAAAGAAGGATTCTTTAAGCAGAGGGAGAACTGTGGTTATAGAATCATACAATCATAGAAAGGCTTGGCTCAGAAGTGATGTCACAGTTCCAAACCCCATCCTTGGGCAGGGATGCCACTCCCAAGTCAGGATGCTCACAGCCCTTCTGCAAGAATGGTACAAGAATGATGCAAGAATAAATCATTATATATTGGACATGGATTAATTTAGTCTGGGAATTCTTAAGAATTAAGATGGAAGGGTCTGGGACGGTGTCCTAATGTCAATAATGGAAACAAAAGACCTTCCTTACAGGTAGATTTATGAGGCAGAAACTGGAAGATATCACAAGCTGTTGTACAGAATGGGTTATGATTGCCCAGAAGAAAAGCCTGGATACTCTGAGCTCAGCTGTGTCACCTTCAGCCCCAAATTGGGATGATGCTGCAGTGACAGTCACGTGTCTCTGACAGAATCACAAAATCAAAGAATATCCTCAGCTGGAAGGGACCCACAAGGATCATTTCAATCCAGGTCCTGTTCCTGCACAGGACATCCTAAGAATCCCACTCTGTTCCTGAGAGCTTTGTCCAAATGTTTTCTGAACTCTGGCAGACTTGGGGCCTTTTTGTTGTTCTCTGTTGCATGGTGCAAACCTGAAGCAGGGTCCTTAACAAGGAGCTGGGTTAGAAAGAAAGACACCTACACTGATATTGTTAAAATGGTGAAGTCTGTTAAGTCTGCTTCTGCACCTGCTTTTATCTCCTCAGATAGCTGATATTTCACTCCTGAAGAAGATGCCAGTTAATTGGCTACATTGTTCTAACTTATCTATAACACATTCTATAATTGGTACAACTTTCAAAAACATAGATTAGACTATTTTCAGCTGCATCCCAACTCCAGGCCTTTACAGGCCTCTGCAGGCCGCAGCTAGACTAATTACGTGAAGCCTAAGGTGTCCAAATTCTTGGTTAATAAAGCGTCTGGCTACACAAACCAATCTTAGATGAGTCTTGAGTGAGACTTTGAGGTCTGCTGCTGGTTCCCGGCATGAAGGGTTTTTTCTGCCATCTTTAGGTAAAGGAGCTAATCCTGAGGTTAAATGAGCTGAGCCACACTCTCAAGGTGAATCTTTTTCACCTTGAGCCCAGAGTGCTTCCTGTTTTAGTTTAAACACTACCACCAGGCCAAAAATGAGCAAGGATGAATCAAAGCCACTCGGGAGGAAAACAGCTTGGGTGTCTTGGTTGATGAGAATCTCAACATGACCTGGCAATTGTGCACCTGCAGCTCAGAAAATCAACCCTGTCCTGGGCTGCTTCCAAAGCAGTGTCAGCAGCAGCTGAAGGGAGAATTCTGTGCCTGCACTGTTCTCTCCTGAGACCCCACAGGATCCAGGCCTGGGGTCCACAATAAGAAGGGTGTGGATCTGCTGGGGCAAGTCCAGAGGAGGCCATGAGGGCTGGAGCAGCTCTGCTATGAAGACAGGCAGAGAGAGCTGGAGTTGTTCAGTCTGGAGAAGGTTCCAGGCAGAACCCTGGAGCCCCACCTGGTACCTAAAGGTGCTACAAGGAAACTTGAGAGGGGTTTTTCACATGGGCATGGAGTGACAGGACAAAGAGAAATGTCTTTAAAATAAAGGAGAGTAGATATAGATTTAAGAAATAAATTCTTCCCTGCCAGGGTGGTGAGGGCCTGGCAGAGGTTGCCCAAAGAACCTGGGGCTAGCCCTTCCCTAGAAGTGTCCAAGGCCAGGCTGGACAGGCTTGGAGCCACCTGGGAGTGTGGAAGGTGTCCCTGCCTGTGGCAAGGGGGTCAGGGACTGGACCTGGGTGACTTTTAATGTCCCTCCCCACCCAAACCATGACATGATTTTGTCATTAATGACCAGACTAGGCCTATGTAAGGAAGGAGAAAGAATCTCTCGTTTGTACTGTGCAAAATTGTCATTTTTCAGCATTAC
The DNA here is from genome assembly GCA_013400315.1 of Bombycilla garrulus. Lineage (NCBI taxonomy): Eukaryota > Metazoa > Chordata > Aves > Passeriformes > Bombycillidae > Bombycilla > Bombycilla garrulus. Next base: position 154,309 of record VXBU01012189.1, read on the forward strand.
CTGCTGGATTTAGACTGAGCATTATGGGGCTGCAGTTGAACTGGAGGACATTCCTGCGTCAAGAGGGAAGGACATGTCCTTATCGAGATGTCCCTTCACAGCTCCTCTGAGTAAATGTTTCAGCAGAACATGAAGCTTCTCAGTACAAAACCAACCTGCTATGCTTGCACAAAGCCATTTACATGCTCACTCACACCACGTATCCAGAGGAAATGTTCAGAACCAGGCAGGACACCTTGCTCAGCAGTGACATTGCTCTCTGGTTCTTGTAAAGGATAATTTACACAGTGTACTGAGTGAGTGAAATACAATAAAGGTTAAATTCCTCACCTAGAACCAAATACGACCTACTCACTGCCCTTCTGAAATTACAAGAATCCCTGCAATGATAAGGGGAAAATGTATTTCTTTATGGCTCTGAGAGTTTGCTCAACAGTAAAATGTAGCAATAACAGAGAATTTTATAAAAGAAACTTCTTTTTCTCTTTTAGATCATTTAAATGTACATCTCCTTACACTGCAGTGTCTTATCCACTCCAAAGATGTATTGCACAGGTTAGCTAAGAGCAATGTGCTGTTCCTTGCTCTTGACACTTCATCCCAGTCAAGGAGTCTTTGTGTGGGATCAGCTGTGAGAGAGCAAGGAGGAGGCTTTTCCCGTCACAGAAACCAAAGTGTCACTTTTTGAATAATTTTAACGAATACTCTTCCACGTTACCAGAGGTGTCTTGAGGGGAATTATCTCTCTGGTAGCTCCTGCAAGCTGGGTGCTGCCAGGTCACTGTGACCTGACAGACACAGCCATGGGGGAGTGAAGTGGGAGAGTGACAGCGCAGTTATCCTGGGAAGATCTGAGAAGTGTTTATGGAGCAGTCAGAAAATCAGGATGTATTTTTAACACGGACTGCGAAAAAGGAAAATGCTAAAAGGAAGAATAATAAATTTAACTTCTTATTTAGAAATCATCAATTTTTTAATTTATTTTTTTTTCAGAAGCCCACACTCAAGTGACAGTTGGTGATATTAAAGTCTGCCTGGATTTGGGACATGTCATGTGGAAAGAAGTGATCCAGTGAGCAGTCGGGCTGGAAACAATGAGGAATATCAGCGAGAAAAAGGGTTTGTGGAGGAGAAAACCGTCATAACTCCCTTGTATTCCCATAGTGACGGGAGAGGACAGCCCTTGCTGGTATCCATGGTGTGTGTAAGCAAGGAACATTTGTGATACAGGAAAGGCTGAGAGCCACTATCAGAGAGTTTTAGTAATTTAAAGGGAATGATAGAAATTCAAAAGTGATTCAAAAACTGTCCACACATCTATATTTATTCTCATTTTGGTGAGTCAAGCAGAGGGATGCATTTTGGTGGGAGGACTTGAAGAGCTCAACTCTGTTTTCCCCTGGTTCATCTCCAAGGTGGCACTTGGTTGCAAACCAAGAATTCCCTTGAAAAGAAAAGGAGAAATAAGAGCAGAGGGTAGGGAGGGGATCAAGACCAACAGAGGACTGAGATTTAGTGAAGAAACAGAGGGATGTGGTGAAGAAAGGAAAGATTTTTCCAATGCTGGTATAGCTCAAACATGATGCTGCAGCAGAATTGAGACTAACACAAAACATGCCTGCGCCCCTGGTAACTTTGAGCTGATCACTGGAAGGCAGTGACGGATTCTTAAATTTAAATTATTAAAATAAAACCAAATCAAAGCATCTTCTGAGAATCCATTCAGAGAAAGCTCTCTCATTGTGCCAAGAGTAGCCTGCATGCCAGAGCTCTAAATAAACAGTCTAAATATACAGGTTCATAAATCTTGTGTGAGAAATTAAAACAAGGGAAAGGACATTGATTTATTATATGTTTGCTGGAAAGCTTAAGACTTCATATTTCATTATAATAACAGTGTCTTCCTTGCTCCGTAAGGGGGCAGAAGTGCTTGACTTCAATTGTGCTTTTTTGGGGGTTTTTTTTGTAACTATAAGGTGAGTAAACAGTTCTCCCAGAACAGCAATCTTAGCAGTTCCACTTTTAGGTTGTTTCCAGATTCCCATTAAAAGTTCATGGCTCAGTCCAAGTTCCCCAAGAAGAAACCGACCTCTTGAACTTGCAACACAGCTCTTGTTTCTGGGAAAGGATTTTGTGGGAGTTGCCATAAAAATCGGGAGAAGCATTTGAGGGCTCGGGTGAGTGATGGACATCATGTAAGTGTTGCTTTTTATTAAGAATTAATCACAGAATCATAAAATGTTTGGGGTTGGAAGGGGCCTTAAAGACCATCCAGTTCCAATTCCCTGCCATGGGTTTCTGCTATCCCAGGATGCTCCAAGCCCCATCCAACCTGTCCTAGAACTCCTGCAGGGCCTGGGGCAGCCACAGCTTCTCTGGGCAAGCTGTGCCAGGGCCTCCCCACCCTCACAGGGAAGAACTTCTTCCCAATATCTGATCTAAATCTAAATTAACCCTCTTTCAGTTTAAAGCCATTAGTGAAGCCATTAATGAATGAACAGGACTTTTATACCAGATGCAGATACATGCCAATTTGTTAAAAAGACATTTTATGGATAACTCCTAAAAATGTAGTGGGGTTTTGTTGCAGGTTTTTTTTTTTTTTTTCTTTTTTTTTTTTTTTTTTGCCTTTTTTGTAGTACCTCCATAACCTCTAGACCGGAGTAGCCCCACTGCTGTGTGCTGTGTGGAGAGAAAGGGGTTAAATCCTGACATCTCTGTGGATCACAGCCTTGCTGTCTGCTGCTGTGAACTAGGGCTTGTCATCCCTGAATTCGGGATGTACACTTATTTTCCAACTCTGTCACTTTTCATGATCTTTATCTCCCTAAAACTTTCATGATCCAGATGTTCCCTGCTGGCTTAGGTGGCTGTGCTGGAAACCATCCCCACCCAGTGCTGCCTGTGACACAAATCTGTGTCCAGTAATTCGGAGGAAGCAAATGGTATCTGCAGAGCGTAGCTGGATTTAATTAGAAGAATGATAAATATCTCAGACTTTGGCACACGACATCTCCACTGTGGTTCACTGCCTGTACCAACAGCTCCATGAGCAGCTATTCCTCCTCTCCACACCTCAAGGCTGACTTTACCTGGATAATAGTACTCACCTCTGAGGCACTTCATAAGAAGAAATATTGTGTCAGGTTGGAGGAAATCAAAGAAAAATTATCTGGGGAAGGAATTTTATTAATGTTGCTCAGTGTCAGCGTCTGAGAGAAGTTTTAGGAAGACTGTCTTCGGTGCTGTAAATAGCATCATGCTAGATTGATACCTTAAAACACCTGGCACACCTGATTTTTTTTTTTGTTTGTTTATTCCAGATGGCTGAAGAAAATCTTCATGCTACTCATGGTCAGGTTTTTCTGTCAAGTTGTTTTTCTTTTTTTTTTTTTTTTTCCTCAAGGTAGGAATGGGATTTGAAAATCTCCCTTCTAAAACTGACCTCATCTTACATAAATTGTTATAATTCAAAAAAGACACTGAATACAAGGGGTGGGCTTGAGCCAGCAACCAGCAAAAGGTGTTCAGGGCTTTAACTGGAGGGTTATATCCTCTGTTATATCTCAGAGGCAGTGCCAAACAGGATGTTCTAGAAAAGATGCCTGTCTTGGAAAAAAAAAAAAAAAAAAAGTCTTCTATTTTTGTCTTCAACATTTTCTTTTATTCCCCTAAGGATTTCTTCTAAACCTGGATTGCTAAAGAAAAAATCCTCTTTTGCTTGCATTCCAGCATGCCTGGACCCACTGTGAGATGAAGCTTCTGTTGGCACGGGGGCAATGAACACGAGCACAGCTCGGTGTGGCAGTGGCAGGGTGAGGTTGTAGTTGGCTTTTCCCCACTAAAGTCCTTCAAATGGGCAAAGTACCAACTTTTTTTCCCGTGTATTTTAGGCTGCCTCCTGGGTCTGGAAGCAGAGGTGGATCTGGGCTGCAGGGCCGAGTAACTCCGCTTTACACACAATTTTTCTGCTGCCAAGAAGGGAACCTTAAAGTTTGGACAGGTGCCACGGAGACTGATATCCCCTCCTCAGTGCAGCTACGGACCTGATCATCAAAATGCAGAATAATTCCTTGCATTAGCTGACCTGATGGCCCAGAGGAATGTTCCATTTCCCAGGAGGCCCTCCAAAGACCACAGGTCATTGGCTTAGTAAATTCTGTGAGTCCCTCGGCAGAGAACTTTCTCAAGGGAAAAAAAGTCTCTACACAGAGACTTTGAAGGGCAGATGCAGGAGGGTCAGAATTTCCATCCCACTCTCTGAGCACAGAGGGACTGGGAGATTTCCCAGTGGACAGTGCCCGTCCCCGGGCTGGAGAGCTCTGCCCACATCCCAGCTTTGCTTTGCTTCCTCACTGGAATGGCAAAGAATTTCCCCAAGACTCTTGAGCTAAGCAGATGGGACAACTTGATTTTTTGGGAGTCTAGGGGTTCTTTTCTCCTTGGTCTCAGCCTAATTTCCTTGCTCCCCAGGGAAGTGGTCATGGCGTTAAATCTGCCAGAGTTCAAGAAGTGTTTGCACAACACTGTCGGGCCCATGGTGGGGATCTTGGGGCTGTCCGTGCAGGGCCAGGAGCTGGACTGGATGACCCTTGTGTGTCCCTTCCAGCTCAGTTAGGCCATGAGATGGAATTATCTTCTCTTTCCTTAGAGGTGATTTCTAGGAGTCAAGCTTCAGAATTCCCTGGAGGTCTGTGTGCCTTTTTTTGCTCCTTTCACTGGATAATGGAAAAGCCACAGACTTCAGTAAGCTGATGAATTTCAGCAGTGGCTGAAAAGGCACAGTACAAATGCACAGACCACAGGTTCTGAAAAACCTCTGGAGAATAACAGTGAAAATGAGAAGAGGATGTGAAAACAACATGTGAAGAGAAAGTGAAACAGTTGGATTTGTTTAGCCGAGAAAAGAGAAACCTGAAGGAAGCCAGGTGTGTGTTCTTCCAACAAAGGAGAGGGCGGCTATGGAGATCAATAGTTCTGTGCCCTTGGTGACTAAAACAACACAAAATCTGTTCCACTTCCAGCAAAGAAAAGAAATTAAATGCCATAAAAGAAAATGAAGAGTGAATGTTGTCTGGAGAGGCTGTGAAAACTCCTTGGATGTTTACCAGGAGACCCGAGGCAGACAAGCTGTGGAGTCGTGTAGGTGTCCTTGCTTCTGCCTTGGTGCAGAGGAGGAGGTTAGGACAGAGGTTCATGATTTGGGGACAAAGAATGTACCTGAGAAGGTGAGAAGCCCCAGAAAATTACTTTTAGCCTTGTTTTTTTGCTGCTTCTATGCCCAAAGTCTCTATTTTTGAAGCTGTAGGAAGAAAAATAAACACACACCACCTCCAGCCTTTTTTTCTTTTAACCAATGCAAACAGCCAGACGAGAACAAAATAATTTTCAGGGGAATTTGGGAAGAAGAGTGAAGCAGAGAGGTTACTCATCTACTCTGGAAAAGAAGGATGGCTCAGTATTAAAAAGTCCAAAAGCTTCGGGAGTTTACGACCTTTAGGTCCATCGCATCCCTTGGAAATCCACTTCTAAATAAATATTGCTGGCTGACGCATGCTCTAATAAAAATGGCATATTGCAGTCATTTGCTGGTTGGTTCAGAGCCTTGTCAGCTCATTCACAGCACATTTACTGCCAAATCATTCCTTTAATCACAGAACAAGAAATGTTACACGCACTGAGCAAATCTCCCTCATTAGTTTGGGCGGGTTACCACTGCAGGCTGGGAGACCTCAGCTTCTATTTTCAGAGGAGGTCCTGTAACCCATGGTGTGTGTGAGTCACAGCTGTCACATCCAGGGCTCTGCCAGGATGGAAACCATCCTTGTTTCTCATAAAGCTGACTTTCTGCTTCTGAAGATGTTTCGCTGCCACTGCCCTGGGTCAGACATCTCTGTGCTTTATTTTGGCTGCGTGCAGCAATCCACTGAATGGTGCTTTTTATTCCTAGAAGTCTTATGGAAAATAATTAAAGTCCTGCTCAACCTCAGTGTAGTGTTGGGATTTGAGCCTCTGTAACTGTGATGCGCCAGGGAAATTAAATAAAATTAGTAAAATAAGTAAAGCAAGTAAAAAAAAATAAATGAGTAAAATAAGAGGTATGGCTGCAAGTGCCCCTTGTGCCCACCATCCTCAGCCTGCTGTAGGGCCTGGAGCTGTTGGAGCAACTCTAGAGGAGGCCACCAAGATGATTAAAGGGATGGGGGAAGTTCTCCTATGAGGAAAAGCTGAGAGAATTGGGTTTTTTCAAGCTGGGAAAGAAAAGTCTTTGAAGTACCTCATTGTGTCCTTCCAGTACCTCAAGAGAGCCTGCAGGAAGGATGTGGAGGGACTATTTACTAAAGCCTGAAGTGACAGGGCAAGGGGGAATGGCTTTGAACTAACAGAGAGTAGGTTTAGATTGGATATTTGGAAAAAAATTCTTCCCTGTGAGGGTGGTGAGGCCCAGAGAAGCTTTGGATGCTTCATCCCTGGCAGTGTTTAAGCCCAGGTTGGAGAGGGTTTGGAACAACCTGGTCTAGTGGAAGTTGTCCCTGCCCACAGCTGGGGGTTTGTAAAAAGATCCCTTCAAGGTCCCTTCCAACCCAAACCCTTCCAGGATTTTGTGATTCTCACACTTCAAGTTTTGCTGTCAGCTCTTGTAGGGGAAAAATAATTTAAGTTGCCATTAATATGTTAAAAAGAAGTTAGGTAATGCCTGAGGGCTTTAACCTGTGTGAGCTGTGGCTGGGGTTTAACACTGCACATAAACAGAGGCTTTCCTGAATTAGGAAATGCAACCAGCAAAGCAAGAGCAGAAAATCCCATTGGCCTGCAGAGGCAGAAGCTGCAGATACAGTGTGCTCTTTTTCCTGGGAGACTGTCTGTGCTCAAAAATTAAACATTCTTGGGAAATTTCCTGTGCAGTGAGGGCAGCTGGCACCTCCCGAGCTGCCTCTGTGCTAGGAACTCGTTTAGATGCCAAGTGGGCCTAAACCCTGGAACGCCCTGGTGCTGGAGTGGGGCCTGGGAGGGATTTAGAGAGCCCCAAAGGCACTCCAAGGGCCTCTCCAGCCTTTTGCTGAGATTGATGGATCATGTTCTGCTGGCTGAGATGTTCCCAGACAGTTCAGTGTAGTGTTACACAGCCATCCAAAAATGCTGTCCCAAACTCATCTTTGTTTTACAGCTCCAGCAAAGACAATTTCATTCCAGCACGTGCCATTTCCAAATGATTCACTCATTGTCATCCTCATTTCAGTGGTTTGTTGGGTTTTTTTTAACACCCCCTCTGTCATGTGAGGTCACCAAATAAAAGGCTGGTAGCTTGTTTTACAGAATCACAAATTCCTAGAATGGTTTGAGTTGGAAGAGACCCTAAAGATCATCTATTTCCAGCCCCCTGCCACAGCAATTTCGTATTTATACTGTTCGGGCAAACTCAAATCAAGAAGAAAAGTATTTTGAAGCTGCAGTGGTCAAATGCAATAAAAAGCAAAGGTCTCTTTAGTTTAAGGTTATCTCATTGTGCCACTGGCCTTGGCTCGTATTAATAAGTGTTACCACACCATTCAGTCACTTTTGACCCTCCAGTCCAGGTTCCCATTTTCCAGGTGAGTTAATTAGTTGCCTGGAAATCCAAAGGAAACTGANTTTTTTTTTTTTTTTTTTTTTTTTTTCTTTTTTTTTTTTTTTTTTTTTTTTTACAAGTTGTTAATCTCTTAGGGGTTTCTAGAAAAATTTTCATTTCAGAGAGCACAGATAGGAATTGATGTATATCAGAATGACTTATTCAGTGGTAAGATGATATCAGTTAAGGAAAAAAACCAAACTTGTGAAACACATATTTTCTCTCTAACTCTCATTGTCTCTCTGCTCTTGCAGCATTTGCTGATCTTAAATGCTATCATCAGATCGATTCCCTCCTGTAAAAACATGGCTTTTTTAGCACCTGACAATATTTTTATTCCTCATCATGATTATTTCCCGCATGGATATCGGCTTTGCCTGGGGTGTGATTGCACATTTCTGCCAGGCTCGATGCCTTGCACATTAAACTTTCCACCACCCTGCTGGGATTCACTCGTGGTCACTTCACTTGGCCATGGAAATCTTGACCTGGGTCAAAATTAATTAACCTGTCCAAATCCAGGTGCTACCACCACAACACCAACCTGCTGGATCTCTTTTATTCAAAGCGAGGATTTTCCACCCAAATTCGAGATCCAGGAGGGTTTAGAATGGCGTGTTCAGCCCCCAGCTACAAGAGACATTCAAATGAAAATGTTTAGGTTATTTGAGTGATCTTTGGTACATGAGAGAGGTACAAAACCCCCAGATTAAAGGCTATATTATACGTGTTCAGAACAGAATAGTTTATGATACCAATGTATTTGCTTCTATTTTCGTTTGTTAAAGGGAATCATAGTTGGCATATGAGCTGGTTTGTTGACAGAAGGAGGAAAAAAAACATGAAGCCAAGCCAAACCATTCCACCTACAATATTAATTAGCTCCAGTATGAAGAAGTCATTCAGATTTTATTGTTTTTTTTCAAAAATATATTTATGTACTGATTAGAACAAGGACCAAACTACTGTTTATCAGCTTATTTGAGACAGTTATATTATTAATATTCTAAAAGTTTAGATGTCCTGTAATTTAAGTGTTCACATCCTCCATCCTATTTGTGAATCAGATCCAAACCCCATTGAGCACAAGGGCTTTTATTATAAAAACATTGCCAATTGTCGAGATAAAATCCTGCCTCTTGTGAGATTCAAAACCAAATCATTACATACAAGCCTCGGCTTCTATTGAACAAAATAAACACAAAACCAGTAATTTTAATTTTGGGGGAAAGAAGCTGGAAGGTGGAACCTGAATTAATCTAAAAGCAAAAAAATACAAAAGTTGAAGAAGGTTTATTTTTTGTTGATTTTTTACCAGAGGTTTGTTTTTTTGTCCTTTTGGATGAAAATCACAAATGTTTCTGGTCATCCCAGGGTTTCATGTTGCCTTCCTCTACAGATCAGTCACTGGAGGAACTTGGCAATGAGCACAGGGGGTCTGCAAGGCTCTGGAATATGGCAAAGGACGCACAGATGATCTCATCCCACGCCAGGGGAGCCAGGGACTCCCAAACAGAGCAGGAACTGCCGAGACAGACACAGCCAGGGCCGAGTCTGGGAATTAGAGCCCTCCTGAGAGGCTCCACGGCTTTCCTGGTGCTTCGGGGGATCTGTGAGGAGCTGCTGCTGAGGAGGAGTGCTTAAGGAGGTTCTGCATCCTCAGAGCCCTCCCAAAGAAGCGGTGACCTGTGATGGTCGTCAGGGCCACAAAGATGATTAAAGGGAGCGCCCTCCTGTGAGGAAATGCTGAGGAGATTTGGAGTATTCAAACTGGAGATGAGAGCTCCAGAGAGACCTCACTGCAACCTTTAGTACCTAAAGGGGCTCCAGGAGAGCTGGAAAGGGACTTCTAACAAGAGCATGACAGGACAAAGCTGTCCCTTTCCCTTTAAGCTGAAAGTTAATAGGTTTAGAATGGATATTAGGAATAAATTCTTCCCTGTGAGAGTGCTGAGGCCCTGGCACAGGTTGCCCAGAGAAGCTGTGGCTGCCCCGTCCCTGGGAGTGTCCAAGGCCAGGTTGAATGGAGCTCTGAGCAGCCTGGGGTAGTGGAAGATGTCCCTGCCCATGGCAGGGGGCTGGAATGAGGTGGCCTTCAAGTTCCCTTCCAACCCAAACAATTCCATGATTCTGTGATTCTATATTTTGAACTATGGAGTGCCCCCTGAGGTGAGACTCTTGTGAGAAACGTGGGTACAAAACATCCCACAGGCTGTGAGCCTTCTGCTTGTTCTCCAAGACAGATGACATTTGAGAATAAAAGACATTGTCATAGGTTTAGGGAGATTTTAGAAGATTTTCAGGAAAATACATGAATTTTACTAACTATCCTGTTTTTAAGTGGTTATCCCTTATTTCTGAAAGATCTAAAGATGGCAGGCTCTTCCTTTGTTGAAATAATCATGAAATCACAGAATGGTTTGGGTTGGAAGAAAACTTAAAGATCATCTAGTTCCATGGGCAGCGACACTTTCTATTTCATCCATTTCTTCTAGGTAAGTAAAAGATCAGCTTAATCATCAACCACATTTTTGCAGGACAGAACTGAAGCAGAGTGGCTGTTTATGGCACTTTTCAGTGCAAACCCAGTCCTGAGAAACCTTTTAACAAAAGTGAGCCCAAGCCTGGAGAAATTAGTTTTAAGAAAAGCCCATTCATGTTGCCCTCAGCAGTCCTGAATTACACACTTGAAATAAAAATAATGGACTTTGCCTGTCAAAATGTGCTATTACCCCATAAAACTCTGCCTTTTCACTTTTTACTTGAGTAGGGAAATTGCACGCAAGGAAGCCGACCTGTGAAAGGCCCATTAGCAGCTCGGCAGGCAGCACATGCTCGCTGCAGTGAGGTTATGTCTGGGTTAAAGCCTCCAGAGGTGAGATCTTTCTGGTGGGTCCTGTCTCTGGGATCATCCTTCCCTAGCCCAGGAGCTGCTGGGTCTTCACTCCGCTGTGGATGTAAGAGAAGATGCGTCTGACTCCAGCCTCGATCAGCTGGGGCATCTCTGAACAACATCAAGGAGTGATCTTGGTTCAGATATCGGAGAAGGGCTTGATAGAAGCTCTGGGATGAACAATTTGAGAAGGGCAGCAAAGCTGGTGAAGGCTCTGGAGTCTGGTGAGGAGGAGATGAAGAAGTTGGGGTTGGGACTCAGCCTGGAGAGAAAGAGTCTCTACTGCTCTCTACAGCTCCCTGACAGCAGGGTGTAGCCAGGCTGGTCTCTTCTCCCAGGGAGCAAGTGACAGGATGAGAGGAAATGGCCTCAGGTTGCTCCAGAAGAGGTTTAGATAAAACATTATAGGGTTTTTTGTTTGTTTTCTCATGGAAAGGGTTGTAAAGTATTGCAACATGGTGTCCAGAGAACTGGTGGAGTCATCATCTCTGGATGTGTTAAAAAATGTGTGGATGTGGCCCTTGAGGACACAATTCAGTGGTGAACATGGTGATGGTGCTGGGTTTATTCTGTACTTGGTGATCTTAAAAGTCTTTTCCAACCCTAATGGTTCTGTGACTCTATGACTGAGAAAATTCTCCTTACCTGACCATCACAAAGAAGGCAACATGAAAACAAAGCAACTTTTAAAAAAGAAATTTTGTTCAGGGCTTAAACACTTGAAATGTTTTTCCCTAATGAAGATGTGAAGAAAATTACAGATTCTTGTTTTGACAGGAGCAACTCATGTGCCACAATTGTATCTACGATCATTCCTATGGGTCATTAGATTGAAAGAACAAATTAAAATGAGTTCTTCTGAAAAATTCACCCATTGTTAAATAATATATCTTGGCAGAATAAAAGCACTGCATGTTTCGAGTGATATGCTAGCTCCATTTTCAATCAAAAGAGTCATTAAAGGCTTGGTTGAAAAGGGTGTATTTTCCTCTGCGGCCACTGGTGCTTTAAACCATGGAAATGTTAAAACACTTCTGCCAGATGCTCATTCCTATACAGTAAAAAGGGAAGTGATCTATTGTCTGCCTAATTATTTTTAATAACAGAGTAAAAATTCATTAGAAATGCTTGAAATTGCCAGAAGTGTATTAGACTCAATTGGATTCACAACGTGTCGTCGTTTGCAGATGACAAAGCTCACACCGACTTCCATGGGACGAGCGCTGCTGTCGGTCCTTGGTCACAGGGAAGTTTGAAGTGGACAAAGTTCTTAATCAGAGATAAAAATCTCGTCTAAGACAAGGTGATATTTTTGTGACCCTCACTGCAGGAAAGACTTTGAGGGGCTGGAGAATGTCCAGAGAAAGGAGCAGAGCTGGGGAAGGGTCTGGAGCACCAGGAGTGGCTGAGGGAGCTGGAAAGGGGCTCAGCCTGGAGAAAAGGAGGCTCGGGGAGGCCTTCGGGCTCTGCACAACTCCCTGATGGAAAGGTGGAGCCAGGTGGGGGTCAGGCTCTGCACAAGGGACAGGATGAGAGGAAACAGCCTCAAGTTACTCCAGGAGAGGTTTAGACTGGACATTAGGAAGAATGTGTCATTGTAAGAGTTGTAAAAAGACTGCAGTGGGCTGCCCAGGGAGGTGGTGGAGTGTTCCCTGGAAGTGTTCAAAACATGCACTTGAGGCCATGGTTTAGTGCTGACCGTGGTGCTGCTGGGTTGACAGCTGGAATTGATTATTTTAAAGGTCTTTTCCAACCTCAGTGATTCTGTGATTCTGTGGCATAACTGAGGAAAAAGAAAATAAAGAAACAAAAAACGCCATATGTATAAAGTCTTCTTCAAATAAGAATAGAATCAGTAGCCTGCCAAGGTCAGTAGGAGGAGGGAATCATTGTTCAAAGTTAAATTCATTTCTTTTTCAATTTTTGGATTAAAAGCTTGGAATTGTCAGTGGAGCCAGAGTGATGTTGGAAGCAAGACAAATCTCCTGGACATAGGGAGAGGGTGTTTATAATTCATGGAAAATACTCAAGGTTGGGTTGTAGAAAATTCCTAAAAAAGTGAAACATTTAAGGATAGAGAAAGCAAATAGTATGGTATGTCAAGTGAATAGTCAACAGCGTTTCCAACCACACTTGTGAAATTTATCCCTAAGTTAGTTTTTTGGGAAAACTTTGGTTTTCAAGGCACTCACCTTCATTGTAGTCTTGGAGTGCCAGAGAATTTCACAGAAATGTTCTTGGAGGATGTGGGATTTACCTCCCACTCCAGGGGTTCCCTCACCAGGAATCCCCTGGGAAAAGTCTGTGCCAGGGTCAGGAACCAGCAATGAGACAAGCGGGACTCGCTGCCTTCGCTCTGCAGTTGTTTATTATTTCTTTATCACAGTTCAGAGCCTTGGATGACAACAGGCCCTGCACCCTTCAGTGCCATGTGCCAGAAAGACACAAAATGGACGATTCCAAGGATTTTTATACAGATCCCTTATCCAATTGAGTTTTACAANTACTATATATATTAACAAAAACTCAACTTCTCACAAAGTCCTGGAAGCTTTTTCCATGGTTAAAGACAAAAGCTGTGCTCTCCTGAGAAATAAAACCTCTCAGGACAGGCAGAGGAATATTTCCTGTGTCCTGGATTCCCACACTCATGGAAAGCATTTAGTGCCGCCTCCTGCCTGAAACACGGCTGTTGCCAATCTTAGATCAAGTCACCAATGACTTCTCCCAGTCAAGTCTTGACACTTCCATGACCTCTCTACTGAACAGGTTCTGTGCTTTTTTAGTGCAGGGGTCGTTTTGGGGTTTATTGAGGGCTGTCCAATGATAGGACAATGGGGGATAGTTTTAAGCTGCAGCAGATTAGATTTAGATCAGATATTAGGAAGAAATTCTTCCCTGTGAGGTTGCTGAGGCCCTGGCACAGATTGCCCAGAGAAGCTGTGGCTGCCCCATCCCTGGAAGTGTCCCAGGCCAGGTTGGATGGAGCTTGGAGCAGCCTGGGACAGTGCAAGGTGTCCCTGCCCATGGCAGGGGGTGGAACTGGATGATCTTTAAGCTCCTTTCCAACCCAAACCATTCCATGATTTTCTTCGTTTAGTGCCAGCCTTCAGTTTGCTGAGGGTTTCCTGTGGCAGCACTGGGGACAGTGAGGAAGGGGAAGGATGATATCAGCCATCTTCTTCTGAGCTGCCTGACAGACACTGAGCCCTCGATCCCTGTCCTTTGAACAAGGTGATCCAGACAATTTTCAACCTACTTGACAGCCTGTTCTTCTGCCACTTCCTCCAAACGAGAATGCAGTGGGAGGTGATATCTAAAGTCACATTAAGCACCAGACATGACATTTACCAATCTTCTTTCACCCACCAGCCATCCAGTTCTGTCACAGAAGGCAATTAGGGCCCTCAATCACACTTTGCCCTTCCTGTTGTACTCCTTGATTTGTCCGGAGGGAAGAATTACTTGGAGTGACTTAGACTTTCTAATATTTTCCTCATTACAGTATTTATTGTTATTGTTGCTGTATTTTACTTATTTTTGGTGACTTCTTAGAAGGTCAGCTTTTTTCAGTTACCAGAGATTTCTCATATCGCTTAATTTTCAATCACATCGACCAGGCCTTGAATGTTGAACAAGATTTCTTAATGACATTTCTTAATTCTTCAAGAGGAGTTTAAAATCTACAGGACGTATTTCATCGTGTGGTTCTTGAAACCAGGAAAACGTTTACACACATCCACAAAATCTGGGTTTTTTCATGATTCAGTGTGTTTGCCTGCCATAAACCTCTTCTTTTGCATGTTAGGGCAGAGTTGCTTAATTTAATTTCCTAAGTTCTTCAAAGGAGATAAAAGTGAGGACAGACTTGCTCACAGTGACTCTTAATGTGTCTTTTGAAATTTGTTAAAAGCCTATCTTAGTTTTATGGTTCAACATTAAAGCTTAGAATTGCACTAAATTTTAGACAGAACATAGGAACTAAAAGAAAACTTATTAATTATTCTGAAAAATTGGTCATATATTTGTATCTTACCTGCAATGACTGTGATAGCCAATCAGGAAATAAATAAATAAATGAAGTTTTATTCAGCAACATAAACTACTTCTCAAATACCCAATGTTTGTTTTTCATGGAACACTTTGTTCTTAACCTAATGTATTGATGTTTTTCTAAAAAAATGCTGTTTCAGGATGTCATAAGCATTATGAAATAAGTGGGATCAGCAAAAAGATAGAATGAAGTGAAAGATCAAGTGGAGTGTGTTTACATGCCTCAAGAAACATCCACTCAGAAATGATCACATGTTTTTTCTTCAAAGAACTTTTTTTCCCACTTTTTTAAATATAGTGGAATTTTATTTATTCACAGCAGCTATGAAAAGCATCTTTTCTTTGTGCAAGCAAACAAATTCCTGAAGCGGATAAATACATATTCTATAAAAGTCGAATCCATCATCTCTGTAAAAAAAAAATTGTAATAGATTCTAAAATTAATGTTTTATGAAATATCTTAGAGACCTTTTGTTATTTAAAAAAGTGAAGCTTGTAATAATTCAGTGGCCTATTTGAGGGCAATATAAGGTTCACTGTAGAGGAAAACACCTGATACTTTAACAGAAGCAGTTTTTCCCTAAAACATCTCTTGTAACAAAGCATTGTCCTTTATTCTGTGTGCTTTGCCCGGAGCATTGATTAGAACATGTAATTACAGGCAAGTTTGCTGTAATCATTATTCAAAACAGGCTGCACAGGAGTTGGGACCAATATTCACACACAGCTATGCAAACGAGGGAGGGAGGGGAGCAGCTCTGTAAAATCATCCAGGTGGTTGCTGTGGGTTTGTATCTTGCATTGCATGAGGAACAGGAGACAGGACGGGGGAAATGGCCTCAGATTATCCAGAGGAGGGTTAGATTGGAACTTAAAAAACATTTCTTCCCTGAAAGGGTTGCCAGATGTTAGAAATGCTGCCCAAGCCCAGCTGTGGTGTCACCGTTCCTAGAGGGATTTAAATACGCACAGATGTGGAACCATGGATTAGGGGTGGCCTTGGCAGTGCTGGGTTCATGGTTGGCCTTGGTGATCTTAGGGGACTTTTCCAATCTAAATGATTCTGTGATTCCATTTTAGCACCTTGGCAGCCAAATCAGGAGCCCTGGGGCCGTTCCTTACCCAGGGTTAAGGAAAGATCCTCTGACACTGAACTGGGCAGGTGCTCTTCATTCACATCAGGTTCATCACCTGGTGAGAAGAGGGTGGAAAGGAAAACCCAGGTTTTTTATGGAAAAACTCTCCTGGGACAAAAAAACCTGTGGAGGTGAGATGAGATGATGCAGCACTTCCAACACTTCCTCTCTCTCTCCAAATACCTGATTCTCCAGGATAATACAAAAAAACCACCAAGGGAACACAAAGAGATAAACAAGTTTGGAGTAAGAATGAGTTTGTCAGAAATCCTGAAGGAAAACCTGTGGAAGGGATTGCTGTGTAACAGGACAGACTCATGGCAAGAAACAAGCTGCCAACACATGAAAATAAAATATTTTTGTTATAAATTGACTTCTGAACAGTCTTCTTTGTCCTAGGAAATATTGATGAATTATGCTACCATGCTCCCCATTTCTTCTGCCTGTATCTCATCTCTTGTCCTGAACAAACTCCCTGCTGTCTTCCTGCCTCTAACTTTGACTTATAATGGGTTTTCCCCCATTTAATCATTTCAAGATGATTCATTTAAAATGATGAATTCATTTAAATGATTGAAAAAGGATTTTCAGTCATTTCAAAAATGCTTATTTTTTTTTAATAGTTCACTTTTAAGGCGACTGATATGAAGCATCCTAAATTGATGCTGGTTTAGGAACATGGGACCTCAAAAGTGATTTACATACTTAGCAATTCTTTTCTATACCTAATTTTTTTCCATTGTTGACTTGTCTTAGTAGGTACAAATAAATCCCTTTTCTTTTTTAAGAAACAAGCTCAACTATTTTACGGATGCCAAATTGTCTGTAAGAGGTCATGGAAAATAGCAGCTCTTGAACATCTTTAGGATTCTTTTTTTTTACTGATTAATGTTTTCCAGACATTTTTTATGGAAAACCAGCACACCAGGTAGGTAAGGGATGTCATAAACAAGCAGAGGCAGGCTCAGAAAATAGAAGAGCCGTGCTGATCCTCAGGAGTCTCTCATCTGGATGCATGAGGACAGATTGTACAGACAATTGTACAGTCAAACAGTCCAGTCAAGCAAGGCAGCAGTGACTGGCAATGACAATATTAGAGTGATTACGTGGTGCTCATACCTGGAATTATGGAATGGAAAAGGGACCTTAAAGATCATCCAGTTCCACCCCCTGCCATGAGCAGGGACACTTTCCACTGTCCCAGGATTCTCCAAGCCCTGTCCATCCAGCCTGGCCTTGGACACTTCCAGGGATGGGGCAGCCACAGCCTGTTCCAGGGCCTCAGCACCCTCCCAGGGAAGAATTTATTCCTAATATCCCACCTAAACCTACATTTCTCCTTGTCCTGTCACTCCAGGTTCTTGTAAAAAGTTCCCCTCCATCTTTCCTGTCAGCTCCCTTCAGGTACATGAAGGCTGCCACTCGGTCATCTTGAAGCCCTCCAGGTTGAACATTCCAAATTTTCTCTCAGCCTTTCTTTAGAGAAGGGCTGCTCCATCCCTCTGATCCCCCTGGTGCCTCCTCTGGACTCTTTCCAGCAGCTCCACATCCTTCCTGTGCTGGTACTCTGGAGCTGGAGGCAGCTCTGCAGGTGGGGTCTCACTTGAGCAGAGCAGAGGGGAAGAATTCTCCCCTCACCTGCTTCCCACACTGTTTTGGATGCAGCCCGAGATAGCAGAGCTGAAGTTAAGAAAACTTAATAAAAATTATAATCTCCAAGCTGCCTGCAGTATCATAGTGTCCCTCATTTCCTCCTCCAAGTCGTGTTATTATCCTCTGGAGTCAATGTCATCTTCTGCTTCCTCCTTCCCCACCTTCCCCCACCTTCCCAAACGCTGACACATTGTTTCTGCCAGTATTTTCTGAGGTTTGTTTGTTTTTTTCACAATGAAATAAAAGGCTCTGAAATCCCATTTTTTTCTACAGTTGTCGTAGCTGCCTTCATTAATGATACTTCTCTTTGTTAGGAGGAGCTGACTTATTTGATTGTATTTGCCAGGAATATATCTGGAAGAAAAATAAACTGTGAGGAATAGACTTTATCATGCCATGCATGCCTGAATTTCCAACTGATTTTACTGGAAGCTACATTATGGGGACAAAGCTGAGGCACTGTCGTTCTTCTGCACCTAAAAGACACAGCAAACCTTGACAATCCTCCAGGAGAAACTCAGGAGCTTAGCAGCGTGTCCATTGAAATTCAAGGAAATGCCTTTCCTCTCCTTTCTGGCTTCAAACTTTGGAGTTCACAGGAATGTTAGGCAAGCCTTTTGCTTTGAAATGATCGTCCCCTCACAAAGCTGGCAGTCACCTTGGGTAGCCAGACTCAGGCACTCAGCCTTGGCACATAGCTACAGGATATTTGTGTGCTCTGGGAGAAGAGCTGAGCAGACTAAAGATATTAAAGATGGTCCCACTGGCTGTCCATTTCTACTTGTCAGAAACTGCAAATCCCACTGGAAAACATCTCTCTCTGCTTTAACTTTTAAAAAATACAATAAAAAAGAGTGGCTGGTTAAGAATGTGAGGCTGTTTGGAGGAATCCGAGCGAGGGTTGGTACAAAATCAGGCAGAAGCGCTGGCAGCAATCTGTCCAGGGTGAATTTCATCAGGGGTCAGCGGGATGATCTCCAGAATGAGGGAGTTCAAACATCCCAAATTGTCTCTGGCCAATGGAGAATGCTGGTGGTGGTGCTGCTGGGTCTTGTGCCACGGAGAGATTTCCATTTCTGTAATAACCTTGGGATAATTGGGAATTGGGAAGGACAATCTCTCAGCAAATCTGGAGATGTCATTTGCCAGCCGTGTCCTGGGCTGCATCTAGAACAGAGTTCCCAGTAGGCAAAGGAGGGGATCCTGCCCTTCTGCCCTGGTGGAACCCACCTGGAGCTGTGGCCAGCTCAGGGGCCCCAAGAGAAAGACTTGGACCAGTCCAGAGAGGTCATTAAAATGACAGAGGGATGGAGTGCCTCTGTTCCAGAGACAGGCTGAGAGAGGTGGGATTGCTCAGCCTGGAGAAGAGAAGCTTCTGGGGAGACCTCAGAACCCCTTCCATTACTGGAAAAGAACTGGAAAGGGATTTTTTGGGTTTTTTTTTGGTTTTTTGGGGTTTTTTTGCAAAGGCTCGCTGTGTCAAGACAAGGGGGGAATGGCTTTAAGCTGAAAGAGGGAAGATTTAAATGGAATATCAGGAAGGAATTACTGTGAGGGTGGGGAGGCCCTGGCACAGGGTGCCCAGAGAAGCTGTGGCTGCCCCAAGCCTGGAAGTTTCCCAGGCCAGGTTGGATGGGGCTTGGAAAAACCTGGGATGGTGGAAGGTGTCCCTGTCCATGGCAGGGGGTGGAACTGGATGATCTTTAAGGTCCCTTCCAAACCAAACCATTCTGTGACTGAAGCCTCCAAAAACACAATCCAAGTTTCCCACAGCTCTTCCTCCAGCCCTCTCTTTGAACAGACATCCACCTTGGGTGAGCTTTTTCTTCTAGAAAGAAATTCCTGCACTTTCATGGGCAGAGGGTTTGTGCTTAGGAGGGAGAAATGGGTTGTGTTTTCAGCATTACATCGTTTTAATTCTCACAGGATTTTCTACATGGGAAGGCTGCATGGGAGTCTCATCCAGGGTGGTGGATAATACATTCCACACCAGGAAGTGATCTAGAGCCAGATTAAATTTTGACCAGTGGCTGAGGAATATTTATTCCTGGTTTTACAAATGGGTCTTCAATAGAAAGTTTAAGTCCAAAGTTCAAAATCCCCAAAAGGGGAAAGAAGGCTGTGTTTGAAATTGTGATTTGAATCCTTTAAGGATAGCTTCACATAATTCAATTCTGGTTCCTAAAAGATGTCCTGTCAACTTCCTATTATTGAAATTAACATTAATTAATGTTGCTTTTACCATGTTCTTTGCATCTGTGACTTTCAGCCATGACTTTTATCACTAATATATTTCAAAATTATCATTCTAAACCTTTAAATACCAAAATTAGTCAGTAAGAAGCTGTACCAGAGCCACGCGAAAAGTGATTCATCTGTTTCACCATGACTCAAATACAAATAGTTTGGAATTTTTTGATGGAAAAATAGTTTCCAGTAACTGTTATATGGGAGAAGGATTCTTGACTAACCCTAAGTGCGGTGTGTCAGTGATGCGACAATGATTAAATTCAGTTATTGTTTAAAATTGCAGCTTATAAATTCAATATTTGCTCTATTTTCTTTCTAACTGACCACCATGTGGGCTTCGTGTTTCTCCCTGGGCCATGTCTACATCACCCAGCACAAGAGTTAAAGAAGTTCTACTGAAATAAACATCCCCTTGAGCAGACCCCAAGGACCTCCCCCTCCCAACGAGCTGCTGAGCACAAGATTGGCAGTTCCATTATCTTCTAATTTACTTATTTATTTTACTTAAAATTGATCTGGAACCTTGACCAAGATTTATAAAGCTTGTCAGTGTGACCAAAAGTGAGATGGGCAATTGTGTAGTGGGGATGAAGAATAAGCAAAAAGCCAATCAGTAGGTAAAAAAAAAAACTAAAACCAAATTAAATTAAAATAAAAATTGGCTAGTCCCACTCACGGCGTCTGCAGTGTCCTGCACGCCAACACCTCTGTCTAAGTTTGAACCTCCAGAGATATTAATATTGTGCTAATAATAACCAGCTCTGTATCTCTGTGCATTCCACGTATGCGTGAGATGTTCACTGCTAATTTGTCTGCAGAAAGGTCTGAAATCCTCTCTGAAGATTTAAGTGTCTTACAAGTTTTATTTTTACATTGAAGTTGCCGAAGGTGAGCCCAGTTTCACCACCCACGCATGCACTGAAAAAAAAAAAGCTTCTAATTTGCTTGGAGAAGGTCCTCCAATCCCCACCCACAGCAGGATGGTATTTTAAATTTTCTCAGAAGAGTTGATCATGGCGAGACCCTTAAATTACCACCTACGTCCACACACCCACGGGAAGATGCACTTGGGTTCTTGTAACGTGGAGCCCTGGAAAACTGACTTTTGGAGAGATCTGGATGTAGGTTTCTTCGTGTTTGTTGACAGAGAAAAGGTGAGAAATACAAATCCGTTTGCAAGCTCTGCACAGGGGAGTTTTCACCACCAGAAAACGGTGTCTTAACACAAGCTGGAGCTCATCTTCAGGTTTGCACACCTGTAACTGGTTTTTTTGTTTTTTTCCTTGGATTCTGCCTTGAAATTAAGTTATTTTTCTGTGTTGCTGTCTTATATCACAGTGATGCTTCAGTCTGGGTAGAGAAAGGAACTTGTCTGTTTGAAAAGGAAAAGAAATCACTCAGATTCATTTTGAGGCTGTTGAAAGAGCATTTCATCAAGGGGAAAGTGAGCAAGCAGAGGTTCCTGCAGGACCAGCACTGTCCCTTTTTCCAGGCAGGGATGCAGAGGCGCAGAAGGGATGAATGCCATGACTGATTAATGCTCACCACCTCTTGCCAGGAGAGAGTTGGGAAGAGATGTTAAATCTCCCCATTAGCAGTTTCCTGTCTCAAGTACTCAAGTACTTCTGCATATTTTATCCCCTCCTGTCTCTCTGGGACACTCCAGTCACTTTCTCTCCACTGAGCTCTGATCTGCTCCCAGGATTTGATCCCGTGATGTCACCGCACTCTTTCCCCGCCAGGGATCCTGTTTTGGACCCAGGTCACCTTTTAGGGTTCCACACCACAATAAAAGAAGGCCATAAAGATATTAGAGAGCACCCGAAGGAGATTGTGAGGATGGTGAAGGGTGTGCAGGGGAAGGCATAAGAGGAGCGGCTGGGGTCACTTGGTTTGCTGAGCCTGGAGAAGAGGAGAGTGAGTGGAGACCTCGTTGCATTCTCCAGCATCCTCACAGGGGGAGGCAGAGAGGAAAGTACAAATCTCTGCTCTCTGCTGAGCAGCGGCAGGGCCTGAGCTGTGTCAGGAAATGTGAAGGTTGGATATTAGGAAAAGATTCTTCCCCCAGAGGGTTGTCCCTTCTCCCCAGGGAGTGGTCAGAGCACCAAGCCTGGACTCAGGAGGTGTTCATACAACACTCTCAGGCTCATTGTGGGGTTCTCGGCGTTGTCCTGTGCAGGGCAGCGTTTGGACTTTGATGATCCTCACAGGTCCCTTCCAGCTCAGGGGATTCTGTGATCCTAGGAATCACATGACTCTCTGTTCCTAAACAATACAGGTATTTCCCTGAACCTCCTTGCTGCATCTCTGCAGAGTTGCAGGGATTCTGGCTAGAAAGGCCCAATTTCCAAAAGCAAACGAGGTCATTAACATCCCAGCTGAGATTCTCAATATACACAAAGCCAGGGCAGTGAGGGAGGTTCAACTCATTGCTTTGCTCTACATGTATTACACACCTTTTTTTTCTTTTTTTTTTTCACCATCTGTTTGCAATTAGGAGCAAAAAAGTGATTACAAAAATATAGAAATTGCTATTAAAAAGCAATGACAATGTGTCCCCAGATTCTAGGTCTGAGATTTGTCCTCATGGTGTGCTTCTCAACAATCAGAGTATTAGAAATGTCAGACACTGAGTCTTTTCCCAGTGGTGGGTGTGCAAAAATGCCCAGAGTTACAGAGAACATCCATGGACAGAATTCAGCTTCTCCTCTCCACTCCAAGGAGGTCCAAAAAGGCAGTCAGAGGTGGGTAGAGAAAGGAACTTTTTCCATTGTTGGCAGCAGTTATGGAGAGGAATCAGTGATTCAGGCGCTGTCTTTAGACAGCAATATGCAGTACCGTGAGCCTTAAAACTAGAGCGTGGTTGGAAGGGACCTTTCACATGCCAGTTCTGACCGCTCAGAAGGAGACCTGAACTTCTTGGACAGTCCTCTCACCCCACTGCATCCAGAACAGCTTGGGGTTGGTGGTTCCAGGGCTCGGTTGGGGTCCTGTATGTCCAGCTCAGTGGATCCCTTGCCCAGTCCTTGGTGGCACTTGAGACCTTGGCCAGGTCGTGCTGGTGAGGGGCATCACGTCACAGCACTAGTGACAAGGTGCCTGTGAGAACAGACATCCCCATGAGTGGCAGCTAATTGGGCTTCTTCCTCTGGGGCTGATGAATGAACCTCCAGGAAGGAGCAAATCTTGTGCTCCAGGAATTGGTGAGCTTAGAAAAAAAAAAACTCAGTGAAGTTTGAAGCCAAAAAGGCTGATACTTTATGAGAGCTAAACAAACAACTGTCCATCTGATCTTGAATTCCTCACGGGAGGGGGATAATTCAGAGGGAGAAGTGGGATGATGAAATTGTCCAGGAGTTACTGGTTCTGAGTTGTCAGGCTGGGGCTGAGCGACTGCTGCGTAAATGCGACCTTTCCTTTGCTCCCTGTTCCTCCACATCACTCCTACCTCCTCAAAGGTGACAGAATAATATCTAACAGCCAGTTTCTCACCTCTGCAGGCTATGACTGACACTGCAAGGAACTGAGGGAATACATCTTGAGGCTTTTTTCCTCTTTTGATTTGAGCCAGGAACAGCAGATTCCCCACCAGCCGCGTGATTCAGTCATGGAAATTTTGCTGTGCTTGTTCCTGCTGTGCTCCCCAGTCGTACGAAAGTCAGCCTCTGGACTAGAAAATGCACAGGATGGTGGGATTTCTCCCATCTCTGGGAGAAAGTGGTAATAGAAGTACCAGCTCTCAGTGAAATCAACCAAATTGATCAGATTTTGACTTGAAGTGGCACACAGGCTGTGGACAGATGCACCTTCTCTTAACTCTGGGTTTCACCTTCCATTAATGACAGAAAAAAGGATTCACATGAGCACCCAGCACAGGTCTACCCTTCAGCTGCTCAATCTGAGCACGCATAATAAACTGGAAAGCTCCACCTGGGGCATGAGACCTTTTTTGGGGGAGGACCCAGGATGTTTGGTGACTCAGAATATCACTACGACCCCTCTGAGCCTGAGCTAATGCCAGGGAGCAGCCAGGAGGGAAATGAAAAGGTGATAACTGCATCCACAATAATCTCCTCTAAATTAGCACTGACCCCTCAGGAAAGAGATCTTGGAGCCACTGCAGATAATGCTTTTATGTCATCTCAGTGGTCAGCACAAGCAAAATATGTGAATAAAATCCTGGCATTTACTAGGAAACAGATGGAAAACAGAACTTCTGTTTAAAAGTGTGTGTGTACATAAATCCCCGGTGAACCTAAATCTGTGGCACTGTATGGACTTCCATTCATGCCATAAAAAAAAGCATGTGGTAGAGGTAGAAAAGGTGAAAAGGATGATCAGAGATGTGGGGTAGTTTTAATGGGAGGAATGGCTACGTAGTAATTCTCACTGCAGCTGAGAGTTGTTCTGTGCACCAGCAGCCATCTACAAAGTGATGACGAGTACAAAAAGGCTGAGTAAGGAGAGGTTATTCATTATTTCTCATGCCATGACAACCCAGGGACACTAATGAAGTGATCAGATAGCAGGTTTAAAGCAAACTAAAAGAACTTCCATTACACACATCCTGGAACTTGTCATGGGAGTTAGAAATACAGCGTTTTTCAGAAAGCATTTAGAAAAGATAGGAGTGAAAAGTCTCAGGGATAGCTGAGACCAAACTGTGCTGGTTTTGGCTGAGATGCACTTAATTTTCTTCATAGTAGCACGTATGGGCTTATGGTTTGGACTTGTGATGCAAACAGTTTTTAATATAGAGAATTTTAGATATTGCTGAGCAATTCTTATACAGCTTTTTCTGCTCCTCACCACACCAGCGAGCAGGCTGGGGGTCCACAAGTGTTAGGGAGGGGACACAGCCAGGACAGCTGACCCCAAATGACCCAAGGGAGATTCCAGACCGTGTGACATCAGGCTCGCATATAAAGGGGTGAAAAACAAGGAAAGGAGGGGCGTTCAGAGTAGTGGAGTTTGCCTTCCCGAGTCACTGTTGCGTGTTCTGGAGACCAGATTTCCTGAGGATGGCTGAACCCCTGCCTCAGGAAAGCAGGGAATTAATTCTTCATTTTCCTTTACTTGCATGCATGGCTTTTGCTTTACCTATTAAACTGCCTTTTTTTTTCCCACAAACCTCTCTTTTTCTCACTTTTACTTTTCTGACACCTTCTCCTACCAGGGCAGAGTGAGTGAGTGGCTGGAAGGTGGGGCTGGAAGGGTTCGAGACACCGCCAGCTTTGACTGGGAGGCGCTTGACTGAACTGGTGGCTGTTGGTACTGTTAATTGGTACTGTTAATTGGTACTGTTAATTGGCAGCCCCTGGGTTTGCCTGCGTGTCTGTTTGAGCCCAGTGCTCGTTTGTGGCTGCTCTTTCCTTCCACTGCTCGCTGTGGAAGGTGCTGCTCTGCTCCATATCTGCCCCTGCTGTGCTGGGAATGCTCTGGGAACAGCAGCAGGGATGTGCCGGCCCTGGCAGAGGACCAGGGAGGCTCTGCTGTTCCTGTGCTGCTTCGCTGGACACTCTGGACTTCCAGAGTGAGTTCAAGTCAAAGAAAACACGACCTGTGCACGAGTCGCTGAGAGAAAAGGACTCTCTGAAACAACTGTGGCTGTGATTGTGCCACACCAGAGCAGGCTCTTCTTGAAGGGTCCGAGACAGGGGTTTTGTCTGTGCCACGCTTCTGAAAGGATTGTGGCCAAAAAATAAGTCCAGGCTGGAGAGGGCACATCTCAAAGCATCAGTGGTTGTGCATGGGGTCACACTGGAGCACCTCAAAGCTTGTGGTCGTGGAAAAGCCCAGGATGGAGCAGGTGCATCCCTGGATGGACTCAGCCTGTGTTGGAACGGGCTTTTGTCCAAAGGGACTGTGGATAAATCTATACCATGGAGGGATTATAGCTCATTGCTAAGGTTCCAGCTGGAGCAGGTACAATCCTAGAGACTGCAGTCTGTGGATAAATCCAGCAGGGCTAAGAGCAAAGGCAGGAGTTCATTGAAATACTAAACGACTTGATTTAAGGGGAGCGGGGATGGGGACTGCAATAGAAATACCTCAAAACTGTTGTAACCTGTGTTTTGGGCTGCATGTTTTTAGGAATTATTCTGGCAGGAACCACCCAAATCAGTGGAGGACAAGCTTTATAAGCAGCAAGTGCAGCAGTGAACTGGGCTTGGGGCCCAAAAACTCCACACCACACATCACCTTTCCTTTGCTGAGTGACCACCATCACAGCTGGAGCCCAAAGTCATGGACAAGTGAACTCAGTAGATATTTATGGACATTTTATGGGCATTTTATGAACATTTTACAGGATTGATCC
Source organism: Bombycilla garrulus (assembly GCA_013400315.1). Lineage (NCBI taxonomy): Eukaryota > Metazoa > Chordata > Aves > Passeriformes > Bombycillidae > Bombycilla > Bombycilla garrulus. Next base: position 180,222 of record VXBU01012189.1, read on the forward strand.
ATAGATTAGATGTCTGTGTATTATATGAAATGATGGGGAGGGGGTTGGAGGGGAACACAGTGTGTTGGATAATGTTGGACCTGAGCAGGTTGTAAATGCTATGGAATAATGGGTGGAGAAGGTGTTGCTTTATGTTGTTAATTTAATTTTCTTCACAGCAGCTGATGTGGGGCTATGGTTTGGATTTGTGCAGAGCCCTGCTCTCCTGGACATTGCTGAACTCTTGTCTGGCCATGGGAAGTGAGGAACGAATTCCTTCTCTTGCTCTGCTTGCATGAGTGTGGCTTTTGCTTTAACTTTTAAACTGTCTTAATCCTAACCCACAGGTTTTCTCACTTTTCCGGTTCTCTACCCCTTCCCACTGGAGAGGAGTAAATGAGGAGCTCTGTGGGGTTTCATTGCTGGCTGGGGTTAAACAATGTCACTAATTGAGAATAATCTGGCAAAACCACTGAGCAAAGATGAAATTCTCTTTATACTCTCTTTCTTGCTTTCCCCCCAAGTCCCATTATCAGTAGATCTGTGACTGGGCAACGCAGATTCAGGTCTTGACCATGATGGTGAATTTATAGCAAGGAAACAAATGTTCCTGCACTCACCCTATAGCCTGATTTCATTCCAGCATGGCCTTAGTCAGGAAGTTTAACTTCAGTAATTTCCTAATTAATTTCAGGGCTGGGAACAACTGATCAGACATCAGCTCTCAGAAAAAAATAAAAAGAAATAAACCCACATCTGGAGGCTGCAATGAATCATGGCCTGCCCCCGGATCAACACACTGGGCTGCCATGAAAAAGATGAACAGAGTTCTAGGCTGTGTAACCTGCCAGAGATGCTCTGCTCACCCCTGGGAACTCCTCACTTGGAGGAGATAATGTAAAGTGGGGCACTCCATTTCCAGAAAGATTTGTCCTACTTCAGGAATAGCTAGTGGGAACCAGAGGAGTAGCCAACAGGGAAAAACTACCTGTGGGGAAATATTAAAATCGTTATCTCTTTCAGAGGGCTGAGCGGAACACGGCAGTGCTGTTCAGATCCATGAAGGGTTGTTTTATCACGGGAGAAGAAATCCATGGGAAAAGTTTAAGCTGCTTTGGGGAAGAAGGGTGTTGGGGTCTTTGAGCAGCTGAGGGAGCTGAGGGGGCTCAGTCTGGACAAAAGGAGGTTCAGGGAGAACATTCTGGCTCTCCACAACTCCCTGACAGGAGGGGACAGTCAGGGCTGGGTTGGGCTCTGCTCCCTGGGAACAAGGGACAGGACAAGGGGCCTCAAGCTGTGCCAGGGGAGGTTCAGGTTGGACAGCAGGAGGAATTTCTTCATGGAAAGGGTTGTTAAGTGTTGGAAGGGACTGCCCAGGGAGGTGGTGGAGTCCCCATCCCTGGTGGTGTCCAAGGAACAAATGCATGGGGCACTCAGGGCTCTGGGCTCGGTGACAAGGTGGGGATGGGCCAAAAGCTGGGCTCAGTCTCAGAACTCTTTTCCAGTCTAAATAATTTTGTGATTCTGCAATATCAGGAGAGATTTTTCAATGATCAGGACTGCAAAATACTGAGATTAATTGCCTGCAATGTCTCCATCATGGGAAGCCTTGGGAAAAAAAAAAAAACAAGTTTAAACAAAGATCCATCAAGAGTGACCTAGAAATACTGTGTCTTGCTTTGGGACAGGAAAATAAACTATGCAACCTCTTGAGTTCTCTCCCAAACCCATGAATTTGTAATGCTGTCACAAACCTCTCCCGTAGGCTTGATAATTTGTGTGAAAACACTTTGGGTGTCTTGAATTAATTACAGAGCCCTTCACTAGATTGTGGATTGGGACTGGCAATGTCATTCCAGCCAGGCCCATGAAACACAGCTATTTTAGCTTTCTATTCCTATGGAGACATCTTCATTTCTCTTCCCTGCAGCAGAGTTCAAGAAGAATTCAGGCCTTGCTGGGTTTTTAGGGTAGAACTTGGAGGAGCAGCACAAATAATTTAATCCTTATTTCTTTAACCACAGCTAGCAGGAGCACAGGGTGCAGTTTCCCTGCCCTGGCTTCTGTTTCTCCAGAGCACGGTGGGCAAAGATTTCATGGTCACCCGTGAGGAGCTGTTCTGGGGATTGGAGAGGAGAAGGTTCTGCCGCAGAGGTGGTGGCAGAGGCTGCTCAGAGCAACACAGCGTGAGAGGCCACTGAAAAGCAGGACTGGGCTCTTCCAAACTCTCCAGAGAAGGGATCCAGCCCTGTCCTTCAAACTTGTGTCCCCATCAAAGCTGAAAGACAAAATCTGCTCTTACCTCATTTTGTACCGTTGAAGATGCCTTTCAGTTCCCCTTGGCCACGGGTGGCTGGTGGCACAAATGTTTGTGGTGCAGGGTTGGAGTGAGCTGCCCTCTGTCACACGCTGATCTCTGCTGCCACCAACGAGGGACACCTGAGGCAGCTTTTGGCTCATGCTGGTGCCCGTTCAGCTCACAGCTGTGGAGGAATGAGCAGGACCTCCACATCTCTGTCTTACCACAGGGATGAACATCTCCCAGATGTCTGCCCTGGCTGTGCAAGATGTGAATGTCAGCCCTGTTGATGACTGAAATCAGCAAGGAATCCCTTGGAGATGGCTGGGACCAGCCAGGAGATCTGTGTGCTTCATGTAGCTGCTATTGCTGGGGCAATGCCTTGTACACAAAAAGTAAGTCAAAAGAATGTCATCTTATTTGTTTATCAGATTATTTTTCAGTGCAGCTGACAAATAGTTGCTACAGCTTATAAAGAGCAGTCAGTAAAAAATTCTACAGTGTCTGGAAATTCTCCCTTTCTCAAGCAAAACATCTATTTGGACAAGGTTTTTTTTCCCTTGCTGCTTACAGAGTTTTTGGTGTGGTTGTCTGGGATGCTCTCAGTGCATTTTTCGCCAGATGAGCAGATTGTTTACTCTACTCACTGCCTTCAGCTTGTGTTGTCAGGCACGGCTGCTGCAGGCCCCTCTGCATGAGTCTGCTGGTTCCTCTGTCTTGCACTGGCTTTCTGGCATGACTGAAAAGCAGCAAGAAATTTATGGGAAAACAGTTCCCTGAGAAGCTCTGCCAGAAGGAGGCTCAGGATTCACTTGGGTTCTGAGCACCTCTAAAAGACTGGAGCATCTCTCTGATGGGTACAGACTGAGAGAGTGGGGCCTGTTCGACCCTGAGAAAAGACAACTGAGAGAGGAGCTTATCAATGCCTAAAATACCTACAAGGAGGAGTCAGACAATGGACCAGGCTCTGCTCTGTGGGGCCCGGCAATGGGAAAAGAGGAACAGGCAGGAACTGATGCCCAGGAACTTCCACCTGAAGCAGAACTTCCCTGTGCAGCGACAAAGCACTGAACAGATCCCAGAGAGGGTGTGGAGTCTCCCTCACTGGAGATATTCCAGAACTGTCTGGAGACACAGTCCTGTGCCCTGTTGTTGGAACCCAGGGGGTTCCTATGATGCCTTTGGCCGAGCTAAAACCTGGTCAGGAGGCTTTTCAGCCTTGCCAGAGGTGTCNATGTTATCTTATGTTCTTCTTCATAACCTCCATCTTCTTGGTGATGCTGGCACTTTCGGAGTGGTTTGACACAGATCTGGACAGTGTGATGTGAGTGGCACAGATTGGTAATTAATTATAAACATTTAATACGTACTTTTTAGTATAAAAGATTACAGCTCACCCGGGGCGGGCACAGTGTGTCTTTGGACGCGTTCTGTGTCGACCCTGGCAGGGCAGAGAAATCTACTTTTGATAAGGAACTAATAAACTGCCTTGAGAACACAAACAAATGACTCCAGACTACTCCCTGAACGGCACGGGCCAGAAACCTGGACTTTTCTACCCGTTGTGGGGTCTCCTGGGGTAAAGGAGATCCCCACACCCTGTTCCCTGGGATGGTCCTGCTTGAGCAGAGGTTGAACCAGGTGACCCCACTGTGATCCTTTCCAGCCCGACCCATTCTGTGATTCTGCAGCTTCTGTGAAAACCCATTTATGAGCAGCTTGGCTTTGTATTGGAATAAATGCCTACAGCAGTTCCTCTATGTCCTTCTCTATCCCCTTCCTCCAGACTGTGTGAAAACACTCCAAAAATTGATCGAGGACCACCCAGATGCTCTGTGTGGAATGTTTTGTGCTGTGACATCGGGTACAATCCAAGGCCTCTCGGTGCTGCAGCACCAGACTCGGAAACTTGCATTTCCACTGCACAGGAATGAGGAAGGAGATCATTTCAGCACAGCTGTTGTTGGCTCTTGGTCCCTGACAGCCTGGGATGGGTTCTCATCCAAAATGTACCCCATACTGTATTTTAATTAAACTGAACAAACAAACCAATCACGAAGCCATCCAGCAGAGCTAACTTTGCTTTGTGGCTGAGCTGGACTCTGCACCACTACGAGAAGGGAAACTGGATTTTGGCACAGCTCCTGCAGTCTAAGTACTCCCAGCCAAGAACTAGGATAGACTTTCTTACAATAAAAAGTTGCTGAAAAAAAAACAAAAACCAAAAAACCCAGAACAAAGGGTTTATCCACAAAGAAAATGGCTTCAGGACTGTTCTCCTCTTGCCCGTATTTATTCAAGCTGTCTTCCTCTCTCCGCAAATTTGGCAAACAGAGTCTGGCATCCCAGCTCAGGGGACACCTGTTAAATAAATAGGCTCAGTCTCTAACTGCTGCATTCATGGCAGAGTTTCCCGGTTCCCTTAGGCAGCTAATTTTTGTTGATTATCATACAGTACAGAGAGATTGTTTGTGCCTCTGCATCCCATCCCGGCTCTGCCGCTTGTGACGGGCATGGCCGCGTGACTCAGGCCCACTGCCTGCGTGGAATAAAGAATGATTTGATTCTAAGATTCCATGACTTTTTAATGTGGATCACAGTGCAGGGAGAAGCAGCCAGGTGGGGTTCCTGTGCAGGTGAACTGAGCCCCTGTTGATTTGTTTGGTTTTCCCTCACCAACGCCTTTACTAAGAAAGCTGAGAGATGCAGCGAGGCTTCACTGAGAGCAGAAGTTGGTGTTGCCTGAGGTGGAGAGACAAATAAGCTTCCTAGGAGGGAACAAACAGGCTGGAGGGCCTCAGAGAAGGGCTGAGCACCAGAAGGCATCGATGGTGATGGTTTTATTACTGAGGGCTTCAGGATGCTGAGAGGAATTTGAAGTTTGCACTTCCCCTCCCTGGCAGTGATCGGGGCCGGGCTATATGGGGCTTTGAACAAACTGGCCCAGTGGAAGGAGTCCTTGTCCATGGCAGGAGGATAGAATGAGATGATGTCATGGGTTTATTTATCAAAAACCATTTATTTATTCTATGATTCTATGAATTGAACTGTCCCAGGAAATGCCTGCACGCAGGAGACATTGATACAACACACAGGCAACATGGAGAAGAGGAGCATGGAGCCACACCAGCATGATGTTTTACATAATCTTGGGTCTGTATCTCCTGAGATGGGCCTCAAAACTCACATACAGAGAACTTGCACCCCACCAACTACAAACACAGGCAGAAAGAGCTCATGCTCTATTCCCTCCGCCACACAGTCTGGTTGTGTGGAAGAGCCACCTCCAGTAACACCCCTGTATAGAGGTGTTAGGGTTCATGAGCTTATTGGCGGTATTTTCAGTTCATAAAATCATAGAAACATAGAAGGGTTTGGGTTGGAAGGGGCCTTCACCATCACCTCGTTACAGTCCTATGCCAAGGTTAGAGACACCTTACACTACACCAGATTGCTCCAATCCTCATCCAACCTGACCTTGAATGCTTCCAGGGATTGGGAGCCCAGAGCGTCACTGGACAACCTCTTCCAGTCTCTCACAACCCTCACAATAAAAAAATTTCCTAATATTTAAACTAAATCTGCCCTCTTTCAGCTTAAAGCCCTAAATTGCAAATATTTAAGGGCTTAGGAGCACAGGAACATCATTATGGTTCCTTTAATGAGATTTCTCAGTGTCTTCTCTTCACTGCAGTGTCTTGACTGGACTTAGGCTGAAGACTAAAACCACCTGCTTAAAAGCAGAGGAGAGGAGGGTTGCTACTTTTAAAGCTGATGGGCACAGCTGGGACTTCAGGCTTTGGTGCCCACCAGCTCTCCCTGAGGTCTAAAGCTTTAGCAATGGACTTCAAAACTCAGTAATCAATGGAAGGTGTTGTGCAGTCTGGAGAAAGGGAGGCTCCAGGGCAACCTCATGGCTCTCCACAGCTTCCTGACATGAGGGTGAAGAATGAGATGAAATGAACTCAAAGTCCACCAGGTGAAATTTAGATGGGCTATTACCAAAAATTTCTTCACCAAAGTGATCAGGCTCTGGAACAGGTTGCCCAGGACAGTGGTGGAATCACCATCCCTGTAAGTGTTCAAAAGCCATAGAGATGTGGCACTTGGGGACATGGTTTAGCAGTGAACGGGGCAGTGCTGGCTTAATGGTTGGACTTGATGATCTGAGGCCTTTTCAGCATTAATAATTTTATGCTTCTATTCTCTTTCTGTGTAGGTTTGGGAAGCAGATAGCACTGCTCAGTTTGACTTCTTTCTTCTCCATTTCTTGTAGTTCCCATTCCAAATCCAGCCACTTCCCTGCCCAAATGGGGTATCCCAGCACTGCCATCCTTGCTGCATCTGTAAGTTGCATGTGGAGGAGCACCCTTTGTTAAACCGAGAAATGCACTGAAAATGGAAGAAAGTTGTGTTCACACACACACTTTTTGTCAGGCAGATCTGCTCTGTCCTCCTGGAAGGCTGGGATCTAGAAAGGGGTGGATTTACCACAAACATTGTTGAATTAAGGGTGGGATTTCTGCCAAGGATTTATCCGAGAGGAGAAGCCCATCTATTTCTGTGGACTCCTGTATGAAGTCTTGAGGGATTCTCCATAGTGGCTGGAAAGATTCACAGTTTATTTCTGATCACAGAATAAACTGAGTCTATGTATAGATCTGGCTCAAAACTGGAACACCCTGGGAATTCCAACTGAAAAATCCCCTCTGTTTTCTTTTTAAAAATAATTATTCTGAGATAGAATGAAACTCTAATCTCCTGTGGAATGGGAACTCTCACACTCAGTTTAGAGGAAGTTGTGAAGGGATTCCCTTTAAATCTTTTTCAAGCATGTCTGAAGCTCTCTGAGGAGCCTGAAACCCAATCTGCCAGCTCTGGAAAAGATGGGAACCCAAGCAGTCCTGAAAATCCTGAATAAAAGCCAAATATGATGTTGCAGAAATTTTGGGGGAAATTGATTATTTTTTTCCCAGAGTGGAATCATTGATATTCTATAAACGTAACTTTTTCAGATAAAAAAAATTCTTGTGAAAATATCATTTGCACACACATATATATACACATATATTCTAAACCAGTACACAAATTGAAATGATGCTGCTATTTCATGTATAGAATCATAGATTGGCTTGGATTGCAAGGAACTTTCAAGGTCATCCAGTTCCAACTCCCTTCCATGGTCAGGGACACCTTCCACTAGACCAGGTTTTTCCAAGCCCCATCCAGTCTGGCCTTGGACACTTCCATGGATGGGGAGTCCACAATCCCTCTGGGTAAAGATATGTATGAAGATTATTCAGTCCCACTCAAGAGGGCATCCAGCTTCCCAAAAGAAGTTATTAAAAATTCTTAGCCCTGATATTCATGATTGCATCAAACGGAAAGAGAAAGCAGAAGAAAATTCACTTTTTATGTCCATATATGTGTTGAATGAGACACTCATCTGATTCCTTCCATGGCTCTACCAAACCATCCCTAAAACAGACGCAGAACCTGGCAGGAGGTCTTGCATAAATCATTCATCTGCCTAAAAAGAACAATTTCTTCATCTCATCCAAATGAGAGTGCAGGTTTGCTTGCAGCTCCCAAACATGGATGATCCAATCCCTCTTTTCTTCCAATCTCTTTGATCCCGGCAGTTTTTGAGATCGTGCCTTTTCAGTCTGAGCCCATTCCTGCTTCTCAGCCTCTTCTGCAGCAGGGAACAGCAGGAGCAGACACGGCGCTTTAGAGCTGGGTGCATTAATAATTGTCTCCACTCAGGGTTTCCCTGGCCAGATGTCCAAGACTGCATTTCCTATTTTAGCAGGACTCTGCTTTCCTGGCTGAACGTGTTTTGCGAGGCACAATCCCTTTCCCTGTCTGTTGTCATTGTTTGTTAAAACCTGACCTTGCAATGAGACAAATCTAAACACATTGTACTGGGATAAACCCAGCTTGTCTGGTTATTCCCCAGCTTCAGCCTCAGCTGCGAGGTGCAGGAGCAATCCCGTTTTTCTTGTGTTCATGACTGATGAAAAAAGATCAATTCTCGGCTCTAGCTGCAAGAGAGAGTTTTAAAATGCCATTACACCCTGGGTCTTTGCTTTGCTTGAGGTCTATCAGTGGATCAGTTACGGTGTATCTGAGTAGCAGCTGAAATCCCTTTTTTAAAAATACTTGCTGTGCAGCCTCAACAGAAATTCCAGTACCAGGAATTCTTTTCTCCATTCTCTCAAAGCTGCTCAGTTCTTATTCACTGTGATTTTGCCTCTTTAATCATTCATTTTCATAGAGTCATAGAATGGTTTGGGTTGAAGGGAGCTTAAAAATCATCTAGTTCCAGCCCCCCTGCCATGGCAGGGACACCTCCACTAGATTTTAATGGGAGTTGATTTTTTCATTCATATTGATTTTAATGTTCATGTCAACAAGTTACACACACTTTTGATTCAACACCTAAAAAACCAATATATCCTAATCTGCTTATTTTATTGGTGTCATTTGTCTTAATTCTAGCAGGGGAAATATTGCTTACAAGGATTTTGAAATACAAGAAACTAATTTTATTTACTGTACACCTGGTAAGTCTGAAATATAACTACACTTTTTTTCATCTTATTACAAGAATGATACATCTGTAAAACTAGAACTTATTAAGTCATCTCTTCGTTTTAATATCTGCCACTCACGCTGTATATGCAGGATAATTTAAATAGCAGTAATTACCTAGAAAACATCTTTGTGTTGGAATAATTTGCAATTTGCAGCACTGTTTGGCTGTCTCTCCTGAATGGAGAATTGTGGAGGTTTTTGGTATTAAGTAACTACATAGGAGCAGAAACTTCAGGTGATTGCTAGATTTGCCCATTACTCAGTAGGGTTGTGTCTTGTTTTGCTTCATCTCAAGTTTTGCACACTGAAAACTGGCATCATTTCTGTGCTGGAGTGAGATCAGAAGTGGAGCTGTGCTCATGGACACCAGGCATTACCTTCTCAGGACAGAAGGTAAAGAAAGAGGAAAGGCATGAAACACAACCAAGGAATATTGGCCAAGCACTGGTTCACATCCTGATTTGAGGCCTATTCCCAACTGTACTCGGGCTCATCACCAGACTGCACAGATGAGGAAGATTTTGGAAGCCACTCATTAAAAAATATATTTATTCAAAGCTGTCTATAAACTCCTTCTGGACTTATTCAGGTGAGAAAAGTTACTCCAGAGCTGACCAACTCAGGCTTTGGTGTTTTGGGAATGTCCTTTTCAAAGCCTGCAGATGTTTTGGGAATCTGTCCGTCCAACCCTTCTTCCACATCACTGAAGGGGTGGAATGAGCACTCCAAGGACATGATTTACTTCTTTTTGATCCCTTTTGAAGCTGAAGAGTGAAAGACCCTCCACACATGTGAGCTGTTCTTAGCACAGGGGTCTTTCCCCTGCAGTGTTTGTATCACTCTGCGTCACCCAGCTGACTCAAGAAGCTGTAAAATAATTGGATATCTAAAATAACTGGATATCTACCCTGAGATTCTCTCCTTTCTACACTTTCACAGTGCAGCCTAATTTTAGCTGCTGCTTCCACACCAAATCATGTGGATTTTTAGATGCATTGGCTGCTCTGGAGCATTTAAATGTGCCCCGAAAGTAGAGGGGGCAGAGGAAATATTTCCAAATAGATAGGACAGGTCTCAGGTGTACTGGGAGTGGGTGTCCTGTTTTGAGCATGGAAAAGATGATGCCTAAGGGATGGAAATATTGATTTTGGGATGGGGGGGAGTGCGACATTGAGGAGCGGGATATTGAATCTAAGCTGTGCTCGTTACCGGTCTAATTATCATGAGCACAGTTCTTGAGCCTTGAAAAGAGGCAAATTGAGAGGGGAACTCATCCCTGTCTGCCAGTGGCTGCAGGGAGGGCTCAGGGCAGGGACCAGGCTCTGCTCCTGCTGTCCAGCAATGGGACAGGAGGAATGGGCAGGAACAGATGCCCAGGAAATTCCACCTGGACACGAGGAAAAACTTCTTTCCTGTGCCCCTAAGGTCATCTGAAGGTTGTGAAAGTGGTTTGGTCCCATGGACTCAGAGATCAGAGAGACACAGAATTATTTGTATTGGAAAGAGCCTGAGAGACCATCTCATTGCAGCTCCCTTCCACGGGCAGGGACACTTCCCACTAACCTGGATTACTCCACATCTCATCCAACCTGTTCTTGAACACTTCCAGGGATGGGGCAGCTGCAGCTTCTCTGGGCAAATGTGCCAAGGCCTCACCACGCACACAGAGAAGAATTTTATCCCAATATCCATGCTACCACTTCAAAGTGTTTAAATAAATTGAGGAAGCTCCATGCTTGCCCATTTCTGGACTTGTTTAAATTTTTCTAACCAAAACTGTCAACAAACTTGTGGGGCTCAAGTCTGACACCTGAAATCTTTCATGTTTTATAATGATCTGGCCTGGGGCAACAGAGGCAGACAAGATGAGCTTCCTTCAGCCGCCCTTTCCTCTGATCATCCCAAGGAGCAGCTCACGTCAGGAGTGTTTCCATGGTTTCCGTGTCTTGAACAGACTGTGTGTGGTTCTGTCCCATGCATTACTCATGACAGGCACTGATGTTGGGGTGATTCAGGTGGGCTTCGGGAACTCAGAGTGATTATCTGGAATGAATGTTTGTCCTGCTCCAGTGTGCATTTTGAAGCAGAGGGTCACTGGGAGAAGATGAAGCATGAAGGAAACAAAAGCGTCATTGACAAGAGCAAGATGCAAAAGATGGGAAAGTTTTGAAGAACTCTGCAGTTGCAGTCTTCACCCCTCAGCTGTGGGAGGAGCAGGTGGCAGGTTGGGGTTAAATACTTGAAACTGGAAGGTTTTCCATACTCAGATGGGGAACTCTGGCTGAAACAAATGGCCAAGGTACAGTGATGTACCCAGGATGTGCTCCTCATCCTTCATATGGGTAATGGAATAAATGAAGGACATGGAATTGCAGGACATAGATAAATTCCTAAGATCTGCTGGAAATTGAAAGATAATTTTCCCAATAAGGTGCTCAAAAGTATTCCCTGACCATGCTTTATTTCCCCCAGGTAAGCAATTCTACAGATGTCCTTCTGGCCTTCTAGATATCGTCTGGTTTTGTTTGCTTTGGGTTTTTTGGGGGGGTTTTGGTGTGTGTGTTTGGGGGGAATTGTTATATTTTTCTACACAACAATAAGAACATTTCAGTGACAGGTTTTTACAGGACCTTGTCTTTGTGTTCCAGACCCTGAACTTCTTCCTTCTGTAGAAACCAGCTGAGAAAAGATCTTTGAAAAAATATTTTTGAGTGAAAATTTTTGTTGCTACAGTTCCATTTTTTTTTCCAGAAAAAATAAATAAACCCAAACACCAATGAGACAAAAATGCTTCTCTCAAATCCTGCCACTTGCTTAAGAGTTTTTCAACAAAGGGCCATCACTTTTTGAACAGTTCAATTTTTAGCTGTTGTAATAGCATCAAGTGGCTTCTTGTTGTCATGGAGAATGAATTCACTTGCCTGGACTTGGATACTCTGACATAAAAAGACCCCAAGAACATTTTTCTCCAGGATGTCAAGGGCTCATTGGCAGCTTGATTTGCATCTGGCTCCAGGGCAGGGAGAAAATTCTGTTGTGCACTGGGTTCCCCTCAGGTATAGGTCCAGTTTTATATAAACATAAACCAAAGGAGGGTAAGAGATGTCCGAGGACAAATTCCATCTTTTGTAATGGTCTGGGGTTTAAAAGTAAGCTGCCCAAAGCAAAAATAATCAGAATTTGCAGTCATTTTCTAAGTGGGCCCTTTACTGTGATGGTTGGTTTGTTGGCACCTCCGAGGCTCACTTCAAGCTCAGATGAAAATATCTGGAAACATGGAATGGTTTGGGCTGAAAGGGACCTTAAGGATCATCTGATTCCAACGTCCTGCCACAGTCAGGGACACCTTCCACTATCCCAGAAGGTATCCACCATCCAACCTGGCCTTCGACACTTCCAGGGATGGAGCAGCCGCAGCTTCTCTGGGCAGCCTGTGCCAGGGCCTCACCTCCCTCACAGGGAAAAATTCCTTTCTAATATCTATTTTAAAATAATATTATAAATAAATATTATTATATAAAAATATAGTCGTGTTATATAAAATACATCATTAATAATAAAATAGCATAAATAAATCATATAATAATAAAATAATCCTAATAGCTAATCTAAAATACCTTCATAAGAGAGGTCTAATATGCATTTTGAGGATTCTCCCTCATACCTGTTGGCATTAAATTTGGATGTGGCCTTGCTGATGTTGTTGGGAATGGAAGACGCCAGCTTGAGAAACAGCTGCAGGTTGTACACCAAGTATTGAGATCAAACTATTTGGTTCTCAGCAATTCAGAGTTTCTTTTATGTGACCTGAAAACACTCATGTCTTTCACCTTCTACTTAGAAGGGGCAGAACCTTTTTTCTGGTTGAGGCTGGAGCTTTGTGGCCTGGTTTTGGTACCACACACAAAGCGCTGGTGGGTTCATGTTTTTCCTCCCAGGCCGGATATGAATGAACACTTGACTTCAGTGAAATATAAGCAAGAAACAAAGAGAGTTTGTTTCTTTCTGCATCTCCTGATCTGAGTGGCACCATGTGATCTTAAATAACCATCTGTTGATTATTTTTCTCCTGAAGATTGATGGATGTGATTCATGGCCCTTTCAAAGCAGAGCTGCTCCCTGAAAAAAAAAAAATAAATAAATAAAAAGTGAGAGTTTTTGTGAGAGAAAAAGAATCACAAAATCATAGAATGAAAAGGACCCTGAAGATCATCCAGTTAAAACCCCCTGGGGCGTCATCCAAACCAAAGAAGGAAAAAAACAGCAGATAGATCCAGACATTCTGTATATTTTACAGAGGTACTTTGGGCAGTCTCGCTAAGACCACTGGAGTCTTACTGTGGTTTTCTGGGGGATTTTCCTATATTTCCATGAGTTATTCATCTGAAAAACAGTTGCACACAGTTATTGCAGCTGAGGTTGGCAGTGCATTCCAGGACTTCTTCAAGATCCTGTGAGAAGGGTAGATTTAGATTAGGTAATTGGAAGAAATTCTTTTCTGTGAGGGAGGTGAGCCCCTGGCACAGGTTTTCCAGAGAAGCTGTGGCTGCCCCATCCCTGGAAGTGTCCAAGAACAGGTTGGACGTGGCTTGGACCAAGGTGGGATGGTGGAAGATGTCCCTGCCCATGACAAGGAGTTGGAATGAGATGGTCTTTATGATCTCTTCCAACACAAACCAGTCTATGATTCTAAAGGAAATGAAAGTCAGAATTCCCAAAGCAATCCCAGAAGATTCCTATGTCTGAGATCTCAGTAAGGTGTGAAAAAAATCCCCTTTTGCTGAAACCTGGCCAAAGCCCATAATTTCAGTCCTACTGAGTGCTCTGAGCTGGATCTCCCAAGCAGCAGCTTCTTCTGTGAGACCTCTCAGAGACTTCATGCAAGGGATTTCAACTGCCCTTTGCCAGCTTTGCTCATATTTCTAGAACAGATGTAATACTTTCTGAAATCATTGAAATATTACAAAGGTGAAATTGCAAGAGGAAATTGGAAAAAGAAATTGAAAGGTAAAACCAATAGGTAAAGCTGAAAGCTTTTCTTGAAAAAAAAAACAAACAAAAAAAAAGAAAACAAGCAACCAACAAACTGCAGAACGAACAAAAAAAAATACACAAAACCAGGAAAAACCCGCACAAGTTAATTTCTGCTGAAAGTAACTTTTTTTGCGGCTCAAGCACGTCTCTGTTTACTCCCAGAATGGGCGGAGGATAAGCAACAGCCGGATAATCTGGAAATTAAAGAAAGAAAAGTCAACAAGTTGAAATGATGTATTGTAGTCATTAGTAACAGCACTGCAATAACCCAGCTTTCAGCACATTTCCAAATGCCCATCTCCTTGTGCACTTTCTTATGATAAGAGTAATTTCCCTACCTGCTCTCCCAAATCCCCTTAAACGGTGTTTTAATAGTGCTTTAAACGGTGCTAGGGCAATGTTCTCCTTCCCCTGGGGTGAATCTTCTGTTATTACTAAAGCGGGAACAATATGAGGTTTTACAGAAGCAAATCTCACCAGCACTGTTTCCTCATGGCAGATGCTCTGACCATTATTTGTGCCTCTGTTTGCCAAAGCTTTTCCCTGGAATCCCTGCACCAGAGATGAGAGGGCTCCTGTTAAAAGGGAATCACAGAATGGGTCAGGCTGGAAGGAACCACAGTGGAACCATCTGGTCCAACATCCCTGCTCAAACTGGGTCATCACAGAGCACAGGCACAGGATTGAATCCAGGTACTTCTTGAATATTCCCAGTGAGGGGCACTCCACAGTCTCTCTGGGCAACCTGACGGAAGTCTTGGTTGTACCTCGTTTTTGGCATCCATACCCGCTCCACCTTCCCGTTTTCAGATGGGTCTACTACCAAGTGAAGACTGTTGCGGCCCTTGTTTGCTGTCCCCCACAATATCTACCCTAACGGTTTGTCCCACTTTTACGCCCAACCCCGGGAACCTGTCCCTCAAAGTTCTCTCCTCCCCTTGTTCCAGTCCCTTCCCTGCCCATCATCTCAGCCCTGCCCCTTGTTCTAGTCCTTTCCCCACAAGGGCCAATCCCTGAAGTGTACTCCCCTTTGGAAATCCCCTGATCCACGACGCCCCATTGGCCCATGTGATCTCTTTTCTCCTCCCCTTATCCCTATTGGTCCCTAATCAATGATGGCAACCCCTCGCTCCTCCCTTACCTTGCGGGGATCTCCTTAACCCCAGGAGACCCCGCAATATGTAGGAAAGTCCAGGTTTNAAGGCTGAAAAGCCTCCTGACCAGGTTTTGGGTCGGCCAAAGGCATCATAGGAACCCCCTGGGTTCCAACGTTACCCCACCCCTCAAGACCCCATTGGTTCATGTGTTGTACCCACCTCTCAATTTTTTTCCGATATTTAAACCCGTGCACAGGAGCGCTCGGGGCTCTTTTGTCCTGCTGTCTTCCACACCAATAAACTTTGTTGCATTTCCAGGATACAAATAGCTTTCTCTCTGCTGTTTGCCTCTCCCCTGATGGCGGGTTTCTCTGTAGAGTGTTGCTCCAAGGTTCTGCCGCTGGCATCCCATCAGCTGGGGCAGTTTCCCACTCTTGGTGTGGCTCTGGAGAGTGCGAACCAGAGCTAGCCGGGCTCCGGAGGGCTGCATCAACGACTTTATTTGAACCTCTGACCATGTCATCAAGAGGAAGACTTCATGCACAGTTCTTCCTTCAAGGATTCCTGGAGTCCAACCTGGAAAAGTCCTAATATAACCTATCTCAAGTGGCTAAATTCGTAGGGAGTAAATTTATACATAACTTTAGCTGGCTACATGGGAGGATTTTCTACTTCACTTGGTTAGAGTCGGGAATGTTCAGCTTTTTTCTGCAACACTCTCTGATATGAAAAGCAAACATCTCCGAGATACTTTAGGAGAAACACTCTGGGATCTGATACATCACACACATTGAAAGGAGCTGCAAACTTATGATGCCAAATTATTGCTGTCAGCTGGGCAGGCTGTAAACTGCTCGATTAGACTGCAAGGCTCAAACACCCACCTTTAAATAAGGCTGCACAAGCAAAGAAAATAAGAAGGGCTGGTTGGACCAGAAAGAATCATACTCCTGCTCTCTCCCCAAGGGAGAAGTGAGGGGGCAGTGAATTCTGTTCAGAAAGTCTCACATATAGGGAAAGGGCCTCAATTTGCTCCAGGGAAGGTTTAAATTGAATAATGGGGAAAATTTCTTCACTGAAAGGATGGTCAAGCACTGGAACAGGCTGCCCTGAGGAGTGGAGGAATCCCTATCCCTGGAAGTGTTCAAGGTGTGTGTAGATGTGGTGCTTAGGGACATGTTTTAGTGATGGACCACAGTTTGTTGTTTGGTTAATGACCTTGGAGGCCTTTTCCAATCTTAATAATTCTGTGGTTCTACAAAATTCCTTCATCCTGCTGGAGAAGTCTCTGCCTGCCTTCCTGTTGTCCTTGTGTTTCATTCCACCTTTCCCGGTGGATCAGCCCTGACTTGGAGCTTCCTGACACCACCCATGAAGAATTTTTGATTGCTGGGCAATAAAACTTTGGGTGGAATTCACTGGCATTAAATCGCAGCATTGCACACAAGGAAAACAGTAGTTCCAACTCTGTGTCTGGTGATGGGCTCTGAGCTGATTATTGCTGCCCAGGAATGGCATTTGGGTCTTATAATGAACAGTTGAATGAAATTATGAGCTCATTGTTCTGTAGCAATCGAAAGAGGAAATTGAATGTTAAGGATTATTAAGGAGGGAATAGAAAACTAAACAGAAATCATCGTAATGCCGCTGAAGAAATGCATTTTGGACCTGCAGCTTGAATATTGTGTCTGGTGCTTGTCCTCCCCTCTCGAAAGGCTTTAGTGGCCTGGAAAAGGCTCTGAGAAGATGCCAGAAGGATGATAAGGAACAGCTGCAGCAGCACAGAGAGGGATTAAATAGATGTGCACACTTCAATCTTGGAAAAGACATTTTTCCAGTCTGAAGTCATGATGGGTGTGGAGCAGGGATGGGGAAATCGAGCAGGTTCTTCACAGGCTGTGTGGTTGAGCTGTGGCATTCCTTGCCATTCCTTGCCATGGGATGGGGCTGTTCCTAGGGAAAAAAAAATAATGGAAAAATCTGTTGAAGTTTATTAATACACTGTTTAGTATCAGAATGTGGCTACCTTTCTTTTGCATTCTGTAACCACTCTCAGTCAAAACATCGAAATTGTTTTTTGACCAGACACGGTCTTTTTATTCTAATGTACTCTTATTGGAGGTTTTCCTGCTGAATTCTTACAGATTTATACAGCCACAGCTGACATTATTAGGTCGGAAAGGAGAAGAAAGTCTCATTGAAATCACAAAAATTCTTTATTTGTTAAACAGCAGGAAACAGAAATCTCACAGAAAAGTCCCAACATGAGGAGATAAGTTCATAGATGGCTTCTAAAGCTGCAGTTATTGCTGTGAGAGGACATCATCCAATCTATGGGTGATAAATAGGGGAGAGAGGAGTTGATGAGAATGTCAGAGCAAGCTTCTCCCATGAAAAGCTCCAAGGAATTTGTAATGCCTGTAATATGAACTGGTGCCAGGCCTCTGCAGCACAGCCAGCTGCATGCAGAATAACCTATTTAAATAAAAAATCCTCTATTTTCTCACTTTTCACTCTGTTAATAATAATAATAATCATTCAGGTTGACTTGGACAGGCTTAGAACCAGTGAAGCAAAGATTTAATAGGGTTCAAACAAGTCTAGATTTAAAAAAAAAAAACATGCTTTTTCTGCAGTATGTTCAGGGCTGTAATGCAGGTGCACACTTTTAATAAATATATCTTACATGTGTGGAGAGGTGGGGGAAGAGGAATTTCCTGGATCACTGTGTCAGCTTCTCACCTGAACCATCACACCTTAGAAACCAGGCAAAGGATCTCGCTTTCACTTGCTCCCTCTTTCAGATTTTCTCTACTGTTTCCATTTGGATGCATCTCTCTGAAATGTGAGTTGGCCCAGCTCAAGGACTGAGTGTTTTCTTGAGTCTTTGTGAAAGGGCATCAGCACCTCCTTCCCTCACCTGAAATAAAGGTCAGTGATTCGCAGTTTGTCCAAGGAGGCTGTCAGGGACACAAACATGCACCAGGTTAGTGGATCTCTGTTTCCGTGTGCATGCACATGGATAACCTGAAAGGAAGACAGATCTGAGTGGGTTCTTACTAAATTATCCCCTCTTTGATTAGATGATGCTTTTCAGCTTGATTTGCAGTTGCAGATCTGGAGTTTGCAAACAATAAGCATCAAGTGTCAGACGGCAAATTAATCTTCTGCGGAAATATATTGCTAAGTGGAAAATGCTTATTTTTCCCCTTTATTTTACACTGTTTTATGTCTCTTGCAATTTGCAGATGGCAGCTCTCATAACTTTCCTTGCTCGTGGCTCTAAAACCAAAGAGTTAAAATTATAATCTCCTTTAATTTCATACGTGAATCAACCTGCAGATAAAGTAAAATTAAAAAAAAAAATGGAGAGGAAAACAAGATATGCTTGTGGCGACAGAGTTGTGCTGTGTTGGATTTGAGTGAGATGGGAAAGTCTGCTGGCTTCCTTTGAGCAATGACTTTGCAAACCCTTCTCTTGGGGGAAATCATATTTTTTTTGCGGTTTTATGGAGCTTTTCATCCATCAGTTTATGAAGGAATAAGAACAAAGTATTGTTAATGAGGATGGCTGGGACTCATTTGTAGACTAGACATTTAACAGAAAAATTAGAGAGCGAGCTCTGTGCTGGGTAGAATTTACAACATCAGAAGGCAACAAAGATGAGGGATGGGAGGTGACAGAATCCAGCAGGAGGAAACAAACAGTGGTGGCATAAATCCTCCATCCACACAGCAATGATCACACTCGCTTTGTTCATTTATTGACATGCCCTCCAGGACTACAGAGCTTTCCAGTAGGGCCTTAAAAATGAAGGAGCTGGGAGTGTGAGGGTGAGGGAGGAGATGTGCAGTGAGACACAGAGGGGACAAGCAAAACCATTTCAGCATTGCAGCCACCACCAGCTGCAGCCCCAGGTGATGTCCCCACAGCAGATCTACCAACTCCCCTTCCAGAAGAAAAATTCTCGCATTTTGATCCATTTTCCTGAGTTACGTCAGGCTTGTTGAGCTCAGTTTATGCTCACTGTGTCCATGGATGAAGATTGTACAGATCAAGCTCTCTGCCAGCAGCAGGAGGAGATGGATTTTATTTTTTTTCCCCAATGTCAATGTCTACCGGTGTAACCACATCTTTGCCAGAGCTTAGGGAAGCAAAACGGATGTGTAAGGGCGGGTAAATTCTGTGTGGGCGTGGAAGGAAGCTGGGTGAAGTGAGCTGGACTTGCTTAGGGCAGGATTTGGATGAGTAAACGGAGGTGTCTCTTCTGGAAGTGTTGATGTCTGAGGCCATCAGTGCTCCCTTTAAGGTCAAGGAAGAGTGAGTCAGCAGAGCCAGGGGCTTTTAGGACATTGATCTTCTCATCTCTGTCTTTATTTGATCAGACAAAACCTGTTCCATGTGTCAGGGGGATGAATCCCACCTCAGGCCAAGCCTTTGCAGCACATTGTACCAAAAAGACTGCTCAGGTACAGACACTGCAGTTATTTGTGTTTTTTGGGGAAAACTAAATTGATTTTAGGGGATAAAACCCTCACTGAGCTCTCTGCTACCACAGACAAACTCCTGGCTGTAGCTATGTAAGATAATTTAATGATATTTTGGAAAATTCTTCCTGAGCTGCAATAGGAACTCTGTTGTCATGTGTGGCTTGTGGCTAGGATAAGATTTAATTTTGATTGCACAGTTTGTTTTAACCAAAATTTTCAAATGGGAAAGGAAAGCCGATCACTTGGTTATGTATGGAAAACCTTTACATTAGAGATCCACCTCTTTTTTTTTTTTTTTTTCCTCTAATCTCTTGGTTGTGCACGCAAATAATTAAATGAAAATATTCCCTGGCACGACAGGAGGGAAGTGGAAGGGACTGGTTGAGTGACCACAGCAAGATCATAGAAATATTTTTTCCATTGGGACAATTCCATCCTAAACCTCAAAGCTCCTGTAGCCAGCAGTGCTGGAGGCCTTTGAGGTTTACAGGAGGCTCGTAGGACATTGGGGAATGTATTAGGAAGGCTGGCAGACCCCTCCTAATGGAGCTTTCTTGTTTGATTAGCTTTGTTTTGTTNACCACAGCAAGGTCATAGGAATATTTTCTCCATAGCCAGCAATGCTGGAGGCCTTTGAGGTTTACAGGAGGCTCGTAGGACATTGGGGAATGTATTAGGAAGGCTGGCAGACCCCTCCTAATGGAGCTTTCTTGTTTGATTAGCTTTGTTTTGTTGGTTTTTTTTCCATGCTCAGCTGTATTTAGAATCTGAGCTGCGTTTATCTCACATCTTGCAATTAGATGGCACAATCAGCACCTGGTAGGACCAGTTCCAGTGGCTCTACACCCAAAATTGCATCCTCAACCTGTATCACCCACTGCAGAGTCCATTTCAATAACATCTGTCAACCCAAGAGGCCCAGAAAACCTCTGAGCCAGCAGCCACTTGCAAAGCTCAGCACCGGTTGCTTAAAATAGAAGGAAGTCTAATCACTGTGATTGTGGGTCTGATGGTTTCCACCACCTCCTCTGGAGCTTCCCAGATTTACTTCTCTGGTGTCAAGGTGGGTGATTGGACTGATCTAAATATAGATGAATAGTTCATTCTCCATTATCTACCAGTTACTGAATGATTTCCTCATATTTTTTGGTCTCCAGGTCTGAAACTCCTTCAGTTTACATGAGTCCTGCCACCTCTGCATAACCAAGTATCACAAACTCCAAACTCAATTGCAGATTAACTCTCCCAAGGTCGCTGAGATCATTTTAGGCCAGGAGTGAAATTCAGAATGTCCTACAAACTCAATGGACAATTATCCACTGGCGCAATAATTTTCTGTGTTTTAACCTTTAAGTACAAGCTTTCACTTTATAGAAGAAAATATAAAAGAAAACCAAACACGGCCAAACTTTATCAGTCAAATAAAAGTGCTGACTCACAATTTTTTTCAGTGAAAACTCAGTTTAATCATTTTGTTTTGCAGGAATGGGGTGCAATTAGAGAACCAGTGAGCATGTAACTCTGAATTTATTATTCAAGCAGCTATGGAAATGACTGTCTTCAGCACAAAATGATTGAATGTCATTAAGAAGAGTGAATCCAAGGCTGAGCCCCCAGTGGGATGCCCTTGCATGGGGAAGCATAATTGGATAAAGTAGCATGGGTCCATGAAAACCCAATTTGCCTCTTTCTGATGCTTGCATGGACTTCCTCCCCAAAAATCTTCATCAGCTGTGGAGCTGGGAAGTCAAATGAGGCAGATCAATCATTGGGATGAGCTCTGCCATATGTAGGAAAGCTGTTCTGGTGCAAAACAAAGCAAAAAGCAATTACAGCCACGCATTGATGCTAATACATCCTTCTGCAGCCACCAACTCCTTTTTGGCTGTTTGGGCGTTGTTGAATGAGTTGAGTGCTGGTGAGGACAACGGAATCTGGGAATTTCCAATTCCTTTACTGAGTCGCCTTCCAGCATCATCTCCACCACTGCAGGAATCTGAGACAGCAGAGGTTCCAGGGCCAAGGGAGCAGAGAGCCCATGAGCTCAGCTGCAGGGACTGGTTTTAAGTGTGATCACAGCCCAATCCACTGGAATTTTCTGTGATTGAGCCTGAGCCACAGTGAGCACAGAAACAATACAGTCTGATAGCTACCACTGCCAGCTGACAGGTGGGACTGCGCTGAAAGAACCACGGATCTGAGCCTTATACTTCTGAAAATAAGCATTTCCTTTAATTATGTGAGTTGAAGGACATAGCCACTGCTGTCCAGAGATGAGCATCTTGTTTCTATCCTTACAAGTTCTGGAATTTGCAGACATCTGAAGGAATAAGCCTGAATAGTTATTAGGATAAAGAAATAATAACTTTTCTTGAGAGAAACTGTCCCATATTTTAACGACTCCCCTGTTTTGAGGAAGTCACTGGTTTGGTTATTGCTATTAGAAGGTGGTTCCCCAGAGCCTGACAGCTGCATTGCAGTTGTTTAAGATTTTGCATTACTGATTTCCATGTTTATCCAGGGATTTACCCTTAACTGTACACGGCCTTGAGAATGTTAGGGCAAGAGGTAATGGCTTTAATCCAAAAGAGTTCAGGTTTGCATTTACAGACTGGATGTTAGGAAGAAATTCTTTCCTGTGAGGGGGGTGAGGCCCTGGCACAGGTTGCCCAGAGAAGCTGCGGCTGCCACATCCCTGGAAATGTCCCAGGCCAGGTTGGACAGGCCTTGGAGCAACCTGGGATAGTGGAAAGTGTCCCTGCCCACGGCAGGGGTTTGAAATGAAATAATCTTGATGGTCTCTCCTTCTAAAAATGCATTTCTCAGGGTTCATCTCTGCTCTTATGCAAACATTTCAATATTGGCACATTTGCACTCTCACATGCAAGTGTGCATTGATGTTTGTGAGCCAAAGTATGCGAGTTCTTCGTCTGCAGAGCTGAATTTACTGCTGAAAATAATAAGGTGCTTTTCACCAGCACATAAATCCACTGCCTGCTTGTTGCCTCTCCTGCAGAGTGAGGACACAGACACTTGTTAGTTTGAGCTACTGCTCCAAACTGTCAAATTTCCCCCCGGCCAAGCAGAAGGCAAACCAAGCGCCTCCTGAAACTGCTGCTTTTTCTGATCCTGGGCAGAATGTTTTGGCTGATTTAGGGCATTGATTATGCAGGGCTGGGGGCACCTTGTGCCTTCATCTTATATCACTGCTCTCTTATCTCCCGTGCACTACCTGTTCCTGCTTCCTTCTCCTGAAAGTCTTTGCCTGCCCAGGAAATATCAGGTGCAAAATGCTTCCTTGAGGGGGGTGAGGGAAGAGCAAAGATAGGCTCTCCCTGGACAACAAGTTTGGGTGTTATTTCACATTCCTCTTTAAGCCATTTACTCAAAAGTGCAAGGTCAGTGTTTCTCCGGTCCTGTAATAATCTGGAATCAGATCGGTTTTCTAAAGACTTTTTATTTGAGATATGAGAAAGTTGCCTGAGACCCTGCCTGTAAAGAACAGAGTTATTACCTTTGTGGAGAGAGCAGCTGGAGCATAATTGATGTTCAGCAATATGATAAAACTGGTACAGTATTAAGCTCTTTGGGGAAGGGTTTGTCCTTTAGCAGGATGTTGATATAGTGTCTGGATGCTGCTGCAGTCTGAATGCAATGAATTAATACAGTAGCAATGAGAGGCAATAGACTTTTTTCATGCAGAGTATACTGAAAATTGTTTCTGGCTTCCAGTTTGCCCCTGGAATTACTAGTTGTAGTTATTCTGGCATAGACTATTGTCCAGTGGAAGGTTCACTGCCCATGGCAGGAAGGTTGGAACTGAATGATGCTTAAGAACCTCTCCAACACAAACCATTCTCTAGTTCTATGATTTGATGATTTTATGAAAACAACTTTGGTATTATGGTTTAGCTTTATAAAGGTATCAAATAGACCAGGTATCAAATAAACATTTTTTAATTAAATACATAAACTAAAAATAAATTTAAAAAAATACAAAACCCACACATTTTAAAAAGGTATCAAAGGAGCTGTCCAGGAAGGTATAATTTCCATAGAAGGAAAATTGGTTGCAGTTGTGCAATAGAGAAAATAAACAGTGTCCTCTGGAGGGGAAAACCATACTTCAATAATCAACAAGAATCCATTGCAAAGGGTTCTGAGATTAAGTCCTGGTGGTTTTATTTGGATCACCAAAAAGTAAAGTCTTGAGGTAATGTTATGCACAAGACTGTTAAGAATCTGTGTGGCCTTGGGAGAAGAGTTCAGTCCTGTCATGGGATCAAAGATGCCAAAGAAGGTACGTGTGCCATGGAGCCAGGCTGGGACAGCTGGGATTGCTCTGCCTGGAGAAGAGAAAACTCCAGGGAAACTTTAGAGCCCTTTGCTGTGCCTGGAGGGCCTCCAGAAGAGCTGGAGAGGGACTTTGGAGAAGGGATGGAGGGACAGGACAAGAGGGAACTACTTTAAGCTGAAGAAGGATAGACTTAGATTAGTTATGGGAAGAAATTCTTCCCTGTGACAGTGAGGAGGCCCTGGCACAGGTTTCCCAGAGAAGCTGTGGCTGCCCCATCCCTGGAAGTGTCCAAGGCCAGGCTGGATGGGGCTTGGAGCAACCTGGGATGGTGGAAGTTGTCCCTGCCCATGGCAGAGGGTCTCGTCCCTCTCAACCCAAACCCTTCAGTAATTCTTGCTGACAATTCTTGCAGCGCCCAGTTGTGAGCGCTGGGTTAACCAGGGCTGGGCTTCAAGAAGGTGGATGCAAAAATAGGTACCAGCAGTGTGACAAAATCTGCAGTTCTTCAAGTTGGGCTCGATGGAAAAACTGCAAAGAACAGCAGAGGTTTGAACGCTTTGCTGAATAAATGCCTGTTCAGTAAAAAAGAAGCTCTTCTTTACATATTCTTGGTAAACAAACAAGCAAATGAGCTTTCACACTTTAAACTACTGAATAGTTCTGCACTGTGATTTATGAAAGATGATAGTAGCTGGCAAATATCAGCAGATAAAAGTTTGGAAGATCTCATGTGGGATTGTCTGGAGCAATAATTCTCATTAAAGTTGCAGTTAATTTGAAAATTTAGCAGCAACAAATGACATTTTTAAAACTATTTTCTGTCACAGGCACTTTCACAGGATGGAGGTAATTTAGAAAACAAATTTTATTGGATATTTTTAGTGGGAAACTCTTTATGGGGAAAAAATGTTAGATCATTTTTAGCAGATAATTATGATATCAGGATATTCAACTGTTGGTATTCAAGGAAACACATAGACTGGAAGAGATATATCTCCTAGGGAACCCACTAAAAATACCTTTAGGATTATTAATGTTATAGATAAAGAAAATTAAAAGAGCAGTGACAGAATGAGAGCAGGTGGTGAAAAAAAGAGACCCATTCCCTGGTGTCTTCTATAAAAGATTTGGGAAATGACCAATTTCTGTGGTAGATGAGACTATGTGGGTCTGTCAGGCCCTCTAATGTTCTCCCTGTGATTACCAGCTTTAATCTCTGCATTGCCTGGGCTCCCACCCCCAGCCAGAGCACAAATTGTGCAAAGCAGCCAAAACTGGTGTGATGACATCTTTCACTGCTTTTTTAAGCTCCACAGAAACCCCCATTCCATCCTCTTCCCTTTCACTTCATTTTCCAACCCCCAGAAAAGAAGCTCTGGCAACTACGGGATCATCTCAGGTCCATTATTTCACACTGTTAAAGGCCAAGCATCACATGGCCACCACACCTTGAAGGCAATTTTCTGGAACTTAATTCTTATTGAGCCCTAGAAGGTTTTGGGTTGGAAGGAACCTTGAAGATCATCTCATTCCAGCCCTCTGCCATGGGCAGGGACAATTTCCACTAGACCAAGGTGTTCCAAGTTGCTCCAAGTTGCATCCAACTTGGCCTTGAGCATCTCCATGGAGTCCACAATCTCTCTGACCAAGCTGTGCCAGCATTTCATCACCCTTATAATAAATAATTTCTTCCTGATACCTATTTTAAATCTCCATTCTTTCAGTTCAAAGCTATCCCTCCTTACTGTATTACATGTCCATGTGGAAATTCCCTCTCCATCCATCTTATAAACCCCCTCTGGGCACTGGAAGGTGCTCCAAGGCCTCTCCCTTCTCCCTGCTCTCCCCTAATCAGCTTTACCAACGCTCTATATTTTTTGAAGTGAGATGCTCAGAACCGTGGCTGCTTTAGAGACCTTTCTCGGGCTCAAAAACTGGATGAGGATCTGTGGGCAAAGTTCAGTGGGTGGGCTGTGCAAGCTTTGCTCCTGCGTGGATGTCTTGGCAGGTTCCTGCAGGTTGCCCTTGTGTCCTGGAGTCACTTGTTCTGGAGTGACAACTAACAGTTTCTCCCAAATTTGCCCAAACCAGAACAAATACACGTTGGATGCACACATCCAGTGTGACAGCGCCACCAGCATTGTTCCTCTGCCGGTACCCGCTTTTCCACGTCCATCTTCACCACGCTTCCTTATCTTCCTCTGGAAAATGTCATGTGAAACGCTGTCCAGAGCCTTTCTACTGCCAGCCCACAACCTTTGCTGCTTCTCTCTTGCTCCCAAGACCCATCACCGTGTCCTGGGAAAAGAACAGCAATTGTCTGACATAATTGGCTCTGATAAACCGAAGATTTGGAGCTCGCAGAGGAACCAGGATAATAACACAACTCCAGGAAATAAGCAGGAATGAGGGAATTCAAGTAACAAACACAGGCTGAAGGAGCAGAAATTCCTGTCCAGGTTAACCTGGAAGGTTACTCCACTTGCTGTCTTACAGAGACCAGCACCACCTCTCCTAGGGCAGCCATTTGTGCCTCTACTGTGGTCTAGATGGCTCCTGGGGACTTGTTCTTCTTCTGCTTGCTGGAAAATCTCGCCTGAAGAAAGCCTGAACAGAAATGAAGACAAAGCAGAATGGTTTCCTGTGGAAAGGGGATCTTAAAATGATTTCTCTGATCTGTCAACCTTAACAGTTCTTCTTCCTCCCTCCTCAGCTGTTGCAGGGCTCCACAGCAGTTTTGCTGTAGGGTCGTTACTTTCACAGGAGATGCCCCCAAATTATTTTCCTCCTGGGCATGCCCCACTTTTATTTAGAGACAGGAGTCCTGAGTCAGATAATGCCTCACTGCCAACTACTCCATCACTCTGCAAACACAGACACCCCCCAGCCATCAATCCTACAGCTTCCCCCGCCTCCACCAGCCGATCCTCTTGCCAAGAGCAAGAAGAGCTTCCCTGTTCCCGAAATCCTGCCACTCTAATTTAGCAGGTTTCTCACAAAGTCTAGACATTTCCTGAATTGCATGCAAAAAGCTTCAGCTCCATTAATCCTGCAACTCCAGGCCCACCAAGGCTGATGCTTCTCTGGTGGCTCTGGGTGAATTACACTTGAAATGACAACCGTCCAACTTCTTGGCAGCGGCTCTGTGCCCTTCGTTCCTGTATTTTTCTGGATGGAAGGAGAGAAATGATAAATCTCTCTGAAGCTTCTGTCCATCCCATTATAGCAGAAATTAACTGGGCTGGGAGAGTTCAGTGCAAATTGGATGGTTTGTACCACAGTTAGCTGATAGCATTCCCCAGCAAGCCAGTAAAAACCCTGCTCTGAGACTCTCAGGGTGTCTCTGTTGGCTGTGTCATAGATGGAGAAGATGAAAGAGGGCTAATGGAGCAGTTAGAAAGTCTTTTGGTGCCTCATTTACTTTCTACAGAGCCTTCCTTGGCATTAAGTTCAGTCTTGCTTTCAGAGTCCTAAATAGAGCTATTTGCAATATTTTCTTTTAAAGTTTTCTTTAGATAAAAAACTGCTTTTTTCCTCAAACACACAGAAAACATGGCTGTTTGCAATTTTCACATTTTCTTGGTTTTAGTAATATCTGGTGAAACCTTTTGAAAAATCAGTCAGCATTCAATATGCATTTTACCCATCCTTTCCTTCTTTCTGAATCCCTCTTTGCCTGTGCCAGAAGATAAAAAAAAAAAAGAAAAAAAAAGAAAAAGCTAAAATAAATAGAAGCAAAACAGAAACAAGAGACATCAATAAATTTCTATTCATAGTCACCATTCTAAAAGCAAGAACTGAATTAAGTATTTTTTGCCACAGTATTGCACTGGGAGTTCATGGTCAGTGGTTTATCCAGACTTGAAGGGAACAATCTCCAGGGCTCGGCTGCTCTTCTTCATAAAACATTTCACAGAATCATTTTGTTATTATTTATCCATTATTTATCCATTTTTACTAATGCTGTTGTTGGTGATGTTCATGTTGTGTAGATCAGGTGAAGAAATCACCTCTCTGCATGCCTCTAAAACTCCTCTTTTCCCCACTGAGGATTGGTTGTTATTGATTATCTATTCCATCTATTCACCATGTGTTTTACCAATACCTCCATCTGCTCATTTTGTCATCGCTGCTGCCTCAAATGCTTTGGGAAGGTTTGTTCCTCTGCAGGAGAATGCACGAGGCAGCTTTGCAACCCCAGATCAGTTTAATTCCATTTCATCAGCCAGGTGACATCCACACTCCCACGCTTTCTGCATTTTCTCCCACACTTAAAGGTTTCTCAAAAGCTGACCCCAAATGAAATGCAGCCATTTGCCGCTGTATTTCAGAATTTCAGGGTGCAGATCACTCTGCCTAAACATCCAAGGTATTTCTGTCAGCAGATACGCATTACAATGCTCCTGGTTTCTGAACAGCTGCAAAAGCTTTGACACCCAAAGGTGATATTAATTTTCCACTGTTATTGTAATTCCAAAGGGATAAAAAGAAGCACTCATGGTACACTTTTTCTTAGACATCATAAGCCATCTCCATCTATCACTGGGTCACATATCACTGCTACTTTTCCCTTTCTATCCCAAGGTGTGTGGCCTTTTAATTGATGCCTCCCTTTTTTTTTCCTGGATGGCTTCTCAGCACTTCAGATATCATTATTCAGCCCAGTTGTTATCACTTTCCTTTTTCATCACAAGTTATTACTCTGCTTTGGAGTCTCTAATCAGCATTTTTCAGGTCGCTCACAATAAGGGGTTTATTGTGTTTTACTGAACATCTTGTGCTATAGCAGTGGCTTTTACAATGCTGTGTCATTGGCAGGAAAAAAAAAAAAAACAACAAAATGGGCTGTTACTTAACTTGTCCTGCATTCAGTCTCTCAGAGTCTCCTGGATTGCTGCCTCTGCCTTCGCCAAAGAGAGGTTCTGGGGACGTTCTGCAAACACTCTCTAGGTGGGCTCTTCACCGCAGATCTTCTTCCACATGAGCTCAACACCTCACCCGTAACACTCGGGCAGAACATCAGGCACTTGTTTCTCTCACACTTTTCTTGCAAGTCATCAACACAAGAAAGACTTGGAGCTGTTGGAACGAGTCCAGGGGAGGCCCTGAGTTGATCACAGGGCTGGAGCACCTTTGCTGTGGAGGCAGGCAGGGAGAGGGGGCTGCTCAGCCTGGAGAAGAGAAGGCTTCAGGGGGACCTTGGAGCTCCTTCCAGAGCCTAAAGGGGCTCCAAAAGGGCTGGAGAGGGATTTATCACAAGGGCTTGGAGTGACAGGACAAGGGGGAATGCCCTAAAGCTGAAGGAGGGTGGATTTAGATTAGATATCAGGAATAAATTCTACCCTGTGAGGGTGGGGAGGCCCTGGCACAGGTTGTCCAGAGAAGCTGTGGCTGCCCCGTCCCTGGAAGTGTCCAAGGCCAGGTTGGACAGGGCTTGGAGCAGCCTGGGACAGTGCAAGGTGTCCCTGCCCATGGCAGGGGGTTGGAATTAAATGATCTTTAAAATCCCTTCCAACCCAAACCATTCTGTGATCCTACAATTCTATGACCTTCCCCACTAACGATCTTCCTGACAGGACTTTAATTCCTGGGAAATTAAACCCATTTTGGTGTTTCTTCCTTTGTGAGCAGTGTCTTGATTTCTGTACCAGTCTCCAGCCCACAGTGGCCATTAGGATTCTCCAACCTCTGTCTTCCATATTGCTAATAAAGCTTTTAAGCAGATTGATCTGACATTGATTCACAGCGTGATCCAAGTGACAGCTCCTTGTGACTCACATGTACCTTACACCCCAAAGCAGGATACGCTGCATTTAAAGCACTGGATTTGGATTCTGGAGGTCTGGCGCTTGTCCATCTCCGCCTCGTTTATCTTCCTGCTGTGTTTGCACAGGGGATCTGTTTCCTTTGAACTGTTTCTCCTGTGGTCAGCATGGACAAGGTCACTGCCCTCACACAGAGAAGAAATTTTAGGATATACTAACTGAATTTCCTATGGGCACCGTGTTACCTATGGCCACATGAAGACATCCACACTGAGGAGTTTCTGGTTGGCTGAGCTGGTTGCCAGTCTGCAGTTGATTTTGTATATCACAAAAATAGAGATTTTGTTATCCTGTGACTTCTCAGGAAATGGCAAATATGAATTTTAGTCATCTCAAGTACTTGTGTGAGGCACCTCCTCCAGTCACTGGAGCTAAAGGGAGCAGAGCTGAGGGGTCTCCATCAATCTTCTGCTGTGATTGTTTCCTCAGTCACCAAGAGAGGGCAAATATTGCAAATTCTATGTACAGTGAATTACTTTAAATTCCCAGTATCTTGATTTTTCTATCTGGTAAAAAAAAAAAAAACCAACAAAACCAAAAGAAATCCCTGCACCCCTCCCAAAAAAAAAAAAAAAAAACCAAAAAAACCCAAAACACCCCAAAAACAAACAAACAAAAAAACCCCCAAAAAACCAAAAAACAATAAAAACCAAAAGAAAAAACAGGCAAAAGAACCCCTTGGATTTTAGTACTTAATTAAAGACATTATTCGTCCTTTTTACCAAAACTGAAGTTTATTGAGACCTCTCTGTGGGTGCACACCAGCCTGGATAAAGGTTATCCTTTGTTTTCTATGCTCCCACCAATTTTAAACTCAGCAGTCATCTCAGAGACAATATCAATTAATATCATGAGTGGTGCTTTGTGTGAGACTGTTTCAAATGTCAAGTCATTAACTGGCATATTAAATCTGCAAATTTCCCTTCACTCAATAATTTTATAATTCTGTCAAAGAAAGCAATTTTTCATGCTGTAATTCCTTTCACCCCTTTGCATCCATCCCCAGCTGCTCACCACTCAAAAGGTGGCACATTTTATGGTGTCGTTATTTTCCTCACCCCACACATCTGTGCGTGGGGCTCTCACCAGGAAGGCTGTTTGGTCCTGGCCAAAAAATAATCAGGATAGCAAGTTTATGAGTGAAACTGTCCCCTTCTTCCTTCCCAGTCCCACATTCCAAGGAGTTTTCTGCTCCGAGCTGGCTCTCCTGCTCTTTTGGCTGTTTGGACGGGGAAGGAAGAAGATCTCTGAAGGATGAGAAGTTGTGACCATAAAAAATGCACTGAGATCATTCCAATTCTACCTGTGTTCCAGGGCAGGCTGGGTCAGGTTCTGGTTAACCTGGACTAGTGGAAGGTGTCCCCGATCATGGGAGGGGATTGGAATGAGATGATCTTGAAATCCAAGATTTCCAACCCAAATGACTCCATAATTCTAGAATTCTATAATTCTTTGATTTTAACATCAAAATAAGCCTGCAGAGTATGTGAAGTGGAGATTCCCGCTTGGGATTCTTCCACAGAGGGAAAGACCACACGTCCCTGCTGCCAAAACCTGGGCCTCAGGCTCAGACTCTCTAAAGAGAGTGGGAAGAAAACTCCCACTAGACTCCTCCTGATTATAATAAAGCCTTCCAGGGTAGGTGACCTTGCTCTGTTCATGCTTGCAGGAAAAATGAGTAGAGATGAGTTTAGTCAGTGTGTGATCATCCATCAGAAAGCTCCAGGTACTATTGGGAGCTGGTGGGACCAAATGATCTTGGAGATCTTTTCCAGCCTTGAAGATGCTATGGTTCTACAATGATTCTGAGGAATGTCTTTGATGAGGTTCTGTGAGCCCAGTTCTGGTTTGGATTTGAATTGAGAGAGGACAATTGTGGAAATGGAAACTGAGAAACTCTGCTTCTCTACAGAGCTGCAATTGTCTCTTCCTTGGCACAATATCAGATTTCTGGATTCTAAATGTGGATGACTTAGTGGAGAATCACAGAATCACAGAATGGTTTGGGTGGGAGCAAACCTTCGAGATCACCTCATCTCAACCCAAACCACAGGCAGAGAACCTTCCCCTAGACATTGTTACTCAGAATTTGAGCCAGTTATTCAGAAACATGATTTAAGAGGTTTGTCAGAACTGTTTGAGTGGATCAGCCTGTCCATCAGCCCCACTCTCCTGTCTGTGACAGCTGGATCTCAGGGACAGTTAGGCTAAGAGCATGAAAAGAGAGTTATAAAGAGGTAATTTCTTACATTTCCTGGCTTGGAGTACATCTGATTAAATAAACATCTTTGTCAAAACAAATGGGGAATAAATTGAGTCAGTAAATGGACAGCTAGTCAACACAGACAGTGGAATTAAGGACATGATTCATTGCATCATGAAGCAGATTTATAAAAAAAGGTCAGGTGACTCAGTGCTTGAAAGTGCCTATATCTCTCCATTAATTACAGAGACAACTTGCTTTGACATGTTCAGTCTCAGTTCTGTAGACATCTACAGCTACATGGCCAGCACCGAACTCAAGCTGTGTTCTAAAATCCTGCCATGGAGAGCTTATGTGATAAAATCCTGTCCTCGTGAGCATATCCCTGAAGGGATTTTTTTTTTCCTACCGCTGAAGTCTTTAAAAAATCCACACTTGCTCACCTCTCCCCACTCATTTCTGGAACTGAGGACCTCAGGTTATCTTTCCATAGACTTTCAAAATGAACAGTGCGAAAGTGTCATTTAATTAACAACTTGCCACCATCAGCAAGAGTTAGTTTGAGCAGAGACCAATTCATTTTGGAATTGGATATTTCTGTTACAAACAAGGCAGCAGCGAGTGTGATCTACGGCGCTTGTAAATTTTACCAGTAATAATTTTTGGTATTCTTTGAAAATCAATTCCAAATTCTATTAGTTTACTCCCCTCTTCCCCCTCCCTCATTCAGATTTAGATCATGGTACTTGGAATTCTTTTAATCCATTACCTAAATAATTCCAATTATCATTTCATACTACTTTACGGCCTTTAATTTTACTGCTATTTTTTCTTTTACCCCCTCAGTTACAAGACAGAACCATTGCCATGGCACATTAAATGTAGAAGTGGATTTTTAGGGAGGTTTCAAGTATAGGCTAACCCAACTTTTCCAGGCGTCTTTGCACAGCCACTTCCATCTATCTTTCCCACCTGTCCTTCTGTCTGGTCCTGACAATTCCTCTCTGCTGCAGGCGTGTGTGGATTTCCCTGGAGGAGGTGATTGTTGGGAGGAAGGATTTCGGACAAGAACTGCTCCACCTGCTCTGCTTTCCCACAACAGGGAACCAGCCATGCGGGAAGAATGATAATTACCCACTGTAAATCAAGAAGAGTCAGTTGGATGTTCTGAATTTTTATCACCTCACTCTCCTTTTTTTTTTCCCCTTTCTTTTGGGCAGGATTAATATTCATGCGTATGGATATGGAGACAGGCCGAAGGAGAAAAAGTCTATTTTAATAAAATTGCAAGAAATTGTGGTTGTTGGCTACAACAAGGTGCTTGCAGGACCTCAGAAGAGATCAGGGTTGTACTTCTGTACATCCTAAAGTAACCCAGAACATTTCTAGTCTGAACAAGCAGGACAAAGGACAGTTTTACACCTGTTTAGCAACTGGAAACTGAGGCAGATAGTTTTTAATAAGTTTAAGCTGATACTACAACAGGAATTGGTGCCACAGTCTATGAGAGGATTCTCATCATTTTACTCTTGAACAAGGTCTTCAAGGACAAGAACACTGTTAAAAACTGTCTCCCCAAACTATTTAAAATAGAATCATACAGTCACAGGATAGTTTGGGTTGGAAGGGAACGTAGATATCATCTTGTTCCAACCCCTGCCATGGACAGGGACATCTTCCGCTAGAGCTGCTTGGTCAGTGCCCCATCCAGCCTGGCCCTGAACACTCCCAGAGATGGGATATAACTGATGGCACCCACATTAGGATCCATTTGAACAATGGATCTGTTCTGATAAAGTTTGAAAAATCCAGCTTATGTTTGTGGGGGTATTTCTGCCTTGTTGTTGCCCAAGTCCAGCCATTATTCCAGAGTTTTTCCCTCTTCTGTGGTATCAGTGATTTTTGGAAGGTGAGCTGCTGGATGGAAAGATGATGTGTACCTCACCCCACTTTGATTTATTTATTTCACATACATATTTGTGGTAATGGATTGGAAAGCTTTAGTTGATTTATTTTATCGAAAGGAAAAGTTACTTAGTTTGTTACCACTCATCTTCAACCTACCTGACCACCACCTGCTGGATCTGGATCTCCCCTCTGCCAATTCCACCTGCAAATCTGTATTCCAGTGCCTGCCCCAAGCACTGAAAATGCTCATTCAGAAATTTCAGTGGCCTTTCCCAAGCCAAAGTTCAGGTCAGAACTCCAATTTCTGTTTACTCACCATCCTTTTTCTCTTTTAATTCCCACGGTTGCTGTCTCCTACCCCTCCCATGGCTCTTTGGAGGGATTCTCCTTATCCTCCAGCTTGCTGGGAATTCCCACCAGCTCAGGGTCCTGCTTGTTCACCTGCCCCTGTAATTGCCATCCTTGTGTAGCTGCTTCCAGAGTTTCCCTTTCTTCAAATGTCTCGTGAGGCAGGATTGATCTTGCCTGGCTGTATACAGGCACAAGAGACACTTCTGCATCTGAGCTACTGGTGAAAATTCTTTTTGTAGTTAATGGGAATTAACAGGTACTTTTGGAACACAGTTCTTCAGACGTACTTCAGGATCTCCCTGAGGACGTGGTGAAAAGCGCTGAGAAATATTTGTGTCTCTCCAGTGGCTGTGGGGATTCTCAGTGTTGAACTGAGAGCAGGGAAGTCTGTACTACAGAAATCTGAAGTTAAATGAGAAGGATGTTGACCCTTTTGCCCAAAACAGTAACACAGGCAGTCTCTCTCTGGCATCTCCTGGTGGCTGACCTCAAGTTGGTCTCCTAGGTCCAAAACAAAGCTTTAAAATATTCCTCAGCCACAACCCTCCTCCCTGGTGGCTTTTTAGTGACAGGTGTCACCATCCTGCAGATCCTCCAGATCCAAAATAGGAACATCACCACCAGATGGACCTTGCAGGTCCTCACATCCCAGGACCTCAGTTCTCCCAAGGGACTCCTCTTTTCCATATACACAGGGACTAATCTGGACATCTCTACAAATCCCATGTGTCAAAGGATGTCACATTCAATTAATTCCTTTTACTCTTCACCTTTGGGATATCCCTGCCAGAAACAGGAAGATGCTGAGACTTGGGGAAGAGGTGTTGAGGAGGACAGAACAGTCTGAGGAGGTGTCTTGGTTTTGAAAGACAGGTGCCTGCCAAGGAAGGCAGGAGCTTCTCTTGGAATAAAAAAAATGCAAACCCCCTCCTTCCAAATTATTAAAAGGGGCTCTCAGGCAAAGATATGAGGATAAGAATAACAGTTCTTTAATATGTATAAACAAAATAAAGTAAAACAAAAACCAACAAACTACAACCTAATAGGAAAATTAGAACAAGATGCAGTATTAAACAAAAAGACAAACCCTGACAGTTAGAATACAACCTGACACCTGACACCCTGTCAGTCAGGGTGTTGGTAGCAGTCCAGTCTGAATGGTGGCTCCAGTAGTCCTCCTGGAGTGACAGATGGTTCTGTGTACCTGACCCTAAAAACCTCGGGGGCTATACTTTGAAAGCCCTCGGGTTATTAGGGCGATACAAGGATGAGGAACAAAAGGACGCTCAATTCTTTCTGCTGAATTCTGTTTAATCCAAGTCCATTCTTAGGCAGAGCGTGGGGGAAGGGAAGGGTGCAGATAGCTCGCCTAGCAGCAGAAAGGAAAAGAGACCGGACCCAGGTGGGTCCTGGGTTTTTGTCCCCAGGGACAGNAGGAAAACACTGCCCCTCCTGATTTTAACAGTTCATGAAGATGGAGATAGAATACAGACCTTCTGGAATATTTTTACATTGTAACCTAGGACAGGAGGGTCAGGGGCTGTTAGGCGAGGTACAACACTGATCTCTTGTGCTGGACCGTGTCTGGATCTGAGCTGGACATCTCTCTAGTGCCTTCTCATTACTGATGTTTCATTTTAGTGCTCTTGCGTAGCACTGGACATGTGGCAATTTAATCACAGAGAACATCCATAAATTCTCCTGAGCACTCATCCAGCCTTCTGTTGCTCATGAAGCAAAATGACTGACAGCACCTTTTATCTGCCTCGGTCTGTAAACACACACACAACCGCTCCACTGCAGTTCTGCTTCCCTTTCCTTCCTGAACACTCTATGAAAGCAAAATAAAAAAAAGTAAAATGAAAAAATAAACAAAAAAAACCTAAAGAAACATCCCTTTTTGATCAACATCGTGTGTTTTCTTGAACAGAAAAAAAATTTGGTATAAAAATAGGATTGTACAATGCAGACCCAAAAGAAAACATTACCATTCATCTGCTTGAGCAGAGTTTAAGTCTCAGCTGGTTTCTTGTGTGGCTTTCAGCTGATGAAGACAGAGCAATGTGGAAAACCTCTAGCTTCTGTCAGCATGTGGGGTGGGCAGAAACCCACCTGGGCAACAAGGGGTGTTTTTGCATCAAATATAATTCTCTTGCCATAGAATCATAAAATCATGAAGTGGTTTGGGTTGGGAGGAATCTGGAAGATCATTTATTTCAAATTATCTGCCATGGGTAGGAAGCCACTGACAAGATCAGGTTGCTCAGGGCTCTGTCCAACCTGGACCTCCCAGGAATGAGGGAGAGCATCCACAACTTCTCTGGGAAACCTGTGCCAGGGTCTCACCCCCCTCGCAGGGAAGAATTTCTTTCTAATATCTAATCCAAACCTGCTCTCCTTCAGTTTAAAACTGTTTCCCCCTATCCTGCCATTCCATCCCTTGTCTCCAGTCCCTCTCCAGCTCTCTTGGAGCCCCTTTGGGCACTGGAAGGGGCTCTGAGGTCTCCCTGGGGCCTCCCCTTATCCAGGTGAACAGCCCCAGCTCTCCCAGACTCGCTCCAGAGCAGAGGGGCTTCAACCCTGTGATCGTCCTCATGGGCTCCTCTGGACCTGCTCTAACAAGTCCACACCTTTCTTGTGTTGAGGACTCAGATCTGGACTCAGAGGAAGGATTTGGAATGGGAGAATGCTTCTTCCACAAAGTGTTTGTCACCAGAAGACACCTGAATGTCCAAATGAATATATACATAGGTGTATATATATATTTTTTTATATATATCTATACATATAAATCAGCACAAGCCAGCTAAAGAGAGGGAAAGCCAGGCCTTATGAGATGACACCTTGGTTCATGACATGGCACTTACCCGTCTCTCGGGTCTCTCTCCGTGCCCTGTTCCATTTTCTTGGATTGAAAAGTCAATCTGTTTCCCCTTCACTCCCTCCTTCAGCTCTGCTGGCCATGTGAAATTACTTTCAGAGCTTGCTGCAGGGGCAAAGTGCTTTGGAGCTTTGGAAAACAGGCAGGCAGCAAAGCACCGAGAATTTAGCAGAACAAAGGAGGAGAACAAACAAACACATTTTCATATTTGCTGCTAAATGTCTTCCAGCCTCCAGCCCTGTTATTCTTCCTCTAAGAATTAGAAAAACCCTGTTAGCAGAAAGTGTATTTGCTCTTTGACAGTCACCAGCATATTATTTAGATGGTACAGCAATTCTCTTCTCCCCTTANTCTCTTGGAGCCCCTTTGGGCACTGGAAGGGGCTCTGAGGTCTCCCTGGGGCCTCCCCTTATCCAGGTGAACAGCCCCAGCTCTCCCAGACTCGCTCCAGAGCAGAGGGGCTTCAACCCTGTGATCGTCCTCATGGGCTCCTCTGGACCTGCTCTAACAAGTCCAAACTTTTCTTGTGTTGAGGACTCAGATCTGGACTCAGAGGAAGGATTTGGAATGGGAGAATGCTTCTTCCACAAAGTGTTTGTCACCAGAAGACACCTGAATGTCCAAATGAATATATACATAGGTGTATATATATATTTTTTTATATATATCTATACATATAAATCAGCACAAGCCAGCTAAAGAGAGGGAAAGCCAGGCCTTATGAGATGACACCTTGGTTCATGACATGGCACTTACCCGTCTCTCGGGTCTCTCTCCGTGCCCTGTTCCATTTTCTTGGATTGAAAAGTCAATCTGTTTCCCCTTCACTCCCTCCTTCAGCTCTGCTGGCCATGTGAAATTGCTTTCAG
>VXBU01012189.1:218061-286937 GCA_013400315.1 Bombycilla garrulus
CTTTGGAAAACAGGCAGGCAGCAAAGCACCGAGAATTTAGCAGAACAAAGGAGGAGAACAAACAAACCCATTTTCATATTTGCTGCTAAATGTCTTCCAGCCTCCAGCCCTGTTATTCTTCCTCTAAGAATTAGAAAAACCCTGTTAGCAGAAAGTGTATTTGCTCTTTGACAGTCACCAGCATATTATTTAGATGGTACAGCAATTCTCTTCTCCCCTTACTAATAACCACTTTGCATTTATATAGCAGTTATGTATGCATTTAGATGTGTAATTCTGCAGTACATAGCTAAACTGGGGTTTGCAGGAAGCTCTCAAGGAAAAAGAATGTTGGATTCAAGAGCCGATACTCTCTCTGATATTCGGTGATCAGGCAGATCTCGGATCTCACACAGCTCTGGAAAGAAATACTGGCCAAGAGGCACTGAAGGAGCACTTAAATTCTCCTTCCTTTGTAACACA
The DNA here is from genome assembly GCA_013400315.1 of Bombycilla garrulus. Taxonomy (NCBI): domain Eukaryota; kingdom Metazoa; phylum Chordata; class Aves; order Passeriformes; family Bombycillidae; genus Bombycilla; species Bombycilla garrulus. The sequence goes on from VXBU01012189.1 coordinate 218,524, forward strand.
GCCAGAGCCAATCAGATCTACTTCCCGAGGCAGTGATCTACAGGATTAAAAAAAAATAAAAATAAAAAATCAAACACAAAACAGTCATATGGAGGATTAGAAAGGGTCTCTGTAAGACTATTTCATTGAATTAGAGAATGGCTGGGGTTGGAAGAGACCTTTAAGACCATCAGATTTCAGATATGTTTCCATGGGCAGGCACACCTTCCACTAGATCAGGCTTATCCAAGCCCTGTCCATCCCAGCTTTTAACACTTCCAGGGATGGGGCAGCCACTGGGTGCAGCGGAAAACGTGATTTTAGGATTTTGTAGCTACAGTAGGATTTGTGAAAGGTGAAAATGTCTGCTTGACAGGTGGATAAATTAAAAAATCAGTATGGAAGGCCCATACACTGCTTTAATCCAGCTCATGCCTTACTCAACAGTCTCTAAATCTCCTCCACTGACAGCCGAAGCCTCTGCATGGAAATTATTTTTCCCTTTGAAAAACTAATCCAAAGAGATTTGATTTGGTTGTGACCAAAATATTACTGTGCTGAATTGTTCAAGAAAAAAAAAATGTAAACCACATATTTTAAACATGCAATGGAAATTAAGTTCTTCCCTGTGATGGCGGTGAGGCTCTGGCACAGAGAAGCTGTGGCTGAAGTGTTCAAGGCTGGGTTGGATGGGTCTTGAAGTAACCTGGTCTAGTGGAAGGTGTCCCTGCCACATTAAGCAGGATCCTCTTCACAGCAGTAAAATTTTTGTGCTCTGGAAACATTTTCAGTGTATTCACCAGAAAATCTTGTTTGCTCTGCATTCAGGAAGCGTTCACCTGTCTGGGAGCGGATTCTGCAATATGCTGAGCATCTCTAGTTTCCAACAAGCTGTGAATAATGTCCATGGCCAACTTTGTCTTCTTCTAGGGTTTTTGGGAATTTCACTTGTCCCAAAAACATCAAAATTCGGCAAGATGCCGCTCTGAAAGTTTTCTCTTCTCCCATTCGTTTCCCTGTGACTGCAGCAGCCACCCTCCCTCCTTCCCTTTCCATTTTCTCCTGGTTCCATCCCGAGCAGTGTCCACAGGAGGAGCCTTCAGGTCTGATCTAATCCTTTTTCACACCCGGCAAGTGCTGGGAGCCCGGCCAGGTTGGGAGGTGCCAGGGGTGGATCAAGGCTCTCCCACAAGTGCAGTTGTGCAGCTGAAGGAGCCGTGGGAGGCCCCAAGCATCACGGCGTTCGTGTGTTACCATTAACACTCCGTCCTGCCCCTCTGAGACTCTCTCCTTGATTACCTCCCTAAATCAATACTAATGGATTTTCTCAGAGTTTTTGATTTTTTGATTTTTTTTTTTTTTTCTTTCTACTTTCAGTCCTTTCCCACCACCCATCCCCACCACTCTCCATATCTGGAATCATTGCCAGCTCCCCTCCCCGGCATCAAAGCCCTGTGTTCATCACAGGACTGTAATTTATACAATTTCTTCTGCTCGCTTTGCTTAATTGTCTCATTTGTAATATCCCATCCTTTTTCCTTTTCAGTTCATTCGGAATACCCAGGCTGGCTAAAATAAATATGTATTTTTAATTTTAAGCAGCCTAATTTAATTTGGTGAGTGCGGGATGAGTATTAATCAGGGCTGCTTCAGAATCCAAGGCACATCAAGTCTCAGCCATGAAAACAGCATGTGTGGCTCATTTTCACACCCCTCCTGTCACTTTTCCACAACATGCAAAGCTCTGAAATTCTCTGCCTGAGGTGCAGGTATTCAGAGGACTTCCCAAACTCCCCAGGAGTGATTAATAACCAAGGGGAATGGTGGCAGACTGGAAGACAGAGGGCTCTGACAGGGTTTTTTTCTCAAGGTCAAGAAATACCCAGTTTTCAGAGGAGGTTGCAGTAGATTTAGTGTAAACCTTGTTTCCCAAGTGTCTCTCATGGACCATTTGCCATCCCCACCAGTCCTTGTCTTTATCCCACTCACTTAAAACTGTTTTTCTCACAGTACCACTCCCTGTGAATCCCCACCAAAAACTACTTGTGTTACAATGAGAATCGTTTAGGCTGGAAAAGACCTCTAAGGTCATCAAGCCATTTCAAGGGACTTCCAGTTTACAACAGGCTCAAAGTTTTATTCCAACTTGGTATCAAGATATTTTTTTAGGAGCTTCTCTTTGTCTTTCATCTACATGTGAGACTTCAGGGTATTCAGTGCCCATCCAAGGGGGGGGCTTAAACTCTTCTGGTTGTTCTCTTGGTGGCTGACACCTCACCCCATTGTCTAAAGGTTCTCCAGGTCTTCAAATCACATCAGACCTTGGCCAGAAACATCCAAATGTTTGTGTCTGGAGGGTCTTTCGTGGTCAGGCACGTTCATACCCCATCTCAAAAACTCCCTTTGCAACTGACAGTAATGAAGGAACTTTCCTTAGCAGAAATCTGGGTGGAAAATCCAGAATAGAATAAGAGGGAATCGAAGGGGACAGAAGATCCCTCCCCAAAATGTCCATTTCTCTGTCCAAAAACCCTGAAGGTTACTTCAGCCTTCCCTCATTTCTGCTGATGCAAGAAGAGAGGAAGATGCTGAGGGGCAGGATCAGGGCTCAGGTACCCAGCGATCCTTTGGTGTCTGTCACTTCCTTACCAGGACATATTCCACTTTCCCCCCTCCCTGCTTCCATTTTTCCTTCGCCTTCCCAGCAGTAGATCCCAGAGCTGATTTCCCAGCTGAAAAATACACCCCTGAGATGTTTCCAGCCAGCTTCTGAGGCGTCCCAAAGCTGTCACTGCTGGTGGCAGTGCACCCTGGTGTGTCTGAGAACACGAGGTCTGGAACAGGGTCTGGGCAGTGTCAGATTCACAGCAGGAGCTGGAATGATGCACCTGCACCCAGTGCCTGATCCCCTCAGGAGCTCCAGGTGGGCTGTTCAGCACTCAGGTGGGGGCTGCTCCAAAATCCTTTCCCTGCACACGTGTGTGCCCCCTGCCCAGGGATTCACACACAGCTGCTGAGCTGGGATGTTTAGTCTGTGTTTACCCAGCTCCATCCTAAACCTGTACAATTTCACGTCAGTGCATGATCCAGTGAGACAAGCAGGAATTTATTTTAGGAGTCACAGCATTTCTGTTTGCAAAAAGGGACAAAGAGCTCCAGTACCTCTGGAGATATCCCTCTTTTCTCCCCACTCTGCTCCCAGGACTCCCCACAAGCTGTTTTACTGTGAACTGTGCCCCGTTACCAGCAGGTCATAGGAGGAGCCACCATTAAACAAGGTAGATGTAAAACTAAACTCAGGGAACCACTTCAGCTCACAATAATAGTGCCCATAATTTTTAGAGCTGCATAAACGGCGCTGCATATTTTTGGAACAACAGTTCTAACCATGTTATCTCTGTGCATTTTATTTATGCATTTTACTTTCTCTTTTTATTTTATGTTGTTTTACCGTTTACTGAACACACCTGTAGCACAAAGGAGTGGAAGTATCTGAATTCTTTGGCTCCCTCCTGTGAAAATGACCCCTGAAGTGTGTAGTGGATTTGGGAGCAGTGTCAGTTCCAGAGGGTCCCTTTTCCTGCTGCAGTGAATCCACGTGAAAAGGCTGTTTTAAAGGGAAATATTTGCCCCTGTTTTGTTTCAAGGATGGACCAAGGATGGAATAAGGATGGACCCATTTGTACCCATTTGATTCTTGGCAGACTCCCTTCTCTTATTGAAAACACTGGAATGTTTTGAGAGAGGGAAACATTTGGCTCTCTTCCAGGATTCAGGAGTGTTTGGGGTTTGATAAATCACCTTCAGATAAACACTGGGGGTCTGAAGTGTTCCTGGTAGGGTTCTTTGGGGTTACAGCTATGCAATCCCAGAACATCAGTCTCCAGAGGGATTATTCCCAGTTATGATCTTAGGAGTGTTGCTACTCTGCTCTGGGAGGGAGCCCTGGCAGAAATAATTCTTGGAGCTTTTTCTCCCTGTGGTGTTGTGCACAGGGGTCCATCCACAGGGAGGCAGCAGGGAAGAGCTGCACTCAGGGCTTACATTGCCCCCTCTCCATCCCAACAATCTCTTGTTCCTGAGAAACAGTGATCTTGACTTTGTTCATCTTTAGTCACTTCAAATTTTCCCAGTAAAGGCAACACCTTTATCTCTTTTATTCACCTCCACATGGTATCTCCTTCAGATGAGGCTGCAACCCAGGCTGCATTTGGGAGAAGGACACTTTTCTTCTCCTCTCCATTTGGGAACAAAATTATTCACAGGATCACAGCTACTGAGGAGAACACATTAAGGAATGCCTTGGAAAGGTTGCAACCAGTACATGGTTGGAGTTAAACACCAGAAGGAGACCTACAATGAGGCCAGAACTGACAATTCCTTCTCAGGATGAGGGATCTTTTTCCCTGGAATGTTTTGCCACTGTGTGTGGGCTGGCAGGCCCCAGGGGAGAGGATTGTTTGGTGATCTCCTCATCCACTCTCTTAGGAGGAATTAACAGCCCCCATGTCCTGTTTCCATCCCTGAGCATGAGAGGGACACAAGCTGAAGGGAATCTGGGGGATCCCCAGCAGGATAAAAAGAGGAGTCAGAGGCAGGGGTGACCCAAAAAGTCAGAGGGAACAGAAATGGGCAAAGGGTTAAATAGTGTCCAAAGCTTTACACTTTTAACCCCATTCCTTCTCTTTTCCCCCTCAAGTGCATACACAAGATGTTCTTGGTTTGGAGACACATCAATTACACTTGTGATGGCCTCGACCATCGCTGACTGTGTATCTGTGGGAGTGAGACCAAGCCCAGCAAGGTAGGACAGAGCTCAGCCGGAGCTGGCGTGGCCTCCATTGTGTCCATCCAGACAGAGTGTGCCATGAGGAAACCATCTCACCCAGCCCTAATGTACACTGAGCAACACTGAAACATCTTCGAGATCAAATCAAGCAGCAGGAGGACCAATATCACTGAGAATATCTGATGGATACAGGTATGATAACAGGCAGGTTGGAGGAATATTTCATAGCTCCTGACTGTGTCCATGCCCAGCCATGGACATGGGGACCTCTGCAGTGCTCTTGGAGATGGTTCCAAAGGGATTTGCGGTGGCTGGAACCCCAGATTTATGGGCCAAGGCACTGGGGAGCCCACACAAAGATCACCACTAGACATGGACCTATAACATCCCACAAAACCTTTTCCACCAGTTCAGGAAATTCTGAGTGGCAATGGTCAGTGTGACAGCCGGGGACAAGGGGTGGCTGATCTAGGCTGGCATGGGTGACATGAAACAGCATTCACATAAAAAAAAAAAAAGGAGAAAAAACACAGAACAACCCAAACCAGAAAAAGAGACTTTTTTTCCCCCTCCTCTGAGTATTTTCTGCAGGGCAGTGTGACCTCAGTGCTCTACTTTACACACTGCAATAATGGACACATTTTATTGAGTCTGTGGGCAAGCTGCCATCGGTCTGGTCTGGAGGTCTGAAGTCAAAGGGCAGGGATGGCAAGTATCCCTCATTTTGTTTACTTCCAGGCACACATCTTTGCACTACAGGGATGCTATTTATTTCCTCGTGCTCACGGGGAGCTGAACTAGAACTTGGATTTTTTAAATAGCTTTCTCTAAATAAATTTTGTGAAGCCTTAGCCCAGAAAAGGCTATTATGCCCATGTATTTTGACGAGACTCTTACTAATTCCAGAGAGCCCAAAGGAGGGAAACCTATTTAAAAACATTCGTTAGGAGAGCTGTGACTAATCCGAGCTGACCTAATTAACCCAAAATGTCCTGTGTGGAAATTGTTGTGGATGCCGAATAAAAGGCCCGGGCTGAATGCACATAAATTTTCCGTCTGCACTTTCATTCCCATGGAAGCAGTCAGTTCCTTAAGTGTTATTTCTGTGCTGGTATTCAGAGTCTACACCTTGCCAGTGGTTTCTTCATGCAAGGAACCTAAATGCTTTCACCTCAGTGTGGCAAAAAAAAAAAAAAAAAAAGTTGCACTTGTCAGCAGCAAATTCTTTTTGCAATTGGTGATATAAACAGGTTTCATCTACGTGTGATGTCTTCACTGGAAACACCTGCTCTCAGCTAATTGGGAGAGATCCAGTCAATTCAGGCAGTGGATCATTGAACAGCTGTGTACAATGCCTTTTGTCATTAGGAACAGCCATCCCAAAATAAACTGGGTCAGACGGACCCTGGAGTATCTTCTTTTTGTTTTGTGGTTTTTTTTTTCCTGCTGACTGGAACCTCCAGGCAAGGAGCTGTGGTGTAGATGTTTCTATGATGGGCTTAGCAGGGCTGGAGAGATGAATCCTGCCCTGAATCTCAGGGCTCGGTGCCTGCTGGGCTCTGAACATGATGCTCACACCAGAGAAGGGCACAGGGTTACTGGGCAGGGAGGAATCTTGCCCACGAGGAAGGTTTTGCACCTTGACAGCAGAAGATCAGGGAGGTGAGAAGCAAGACAGTGCTTAACAAACTACACAGTACTTTTATGTACACAGGGAACTGCTGGAGTCGACAGAGATGTGTAAAAACAGCCTGAGGAAGTGACTTTCCCAATGTTACATGTGAGGGATGCAGAGAAAAATGCCCTGGGGGAGATGTAAGAGACCTTGGCCCACTGGTGTGGCAGAGGGGTCAGAAAGGAGAGGTTGTAGAGTTGTTTACTGGTGTGAAATTTCAAAACCACGACACAATTTGGATGGATGGATCGTAGACAAACCTTGTCTGGAGCTGAGGGACGCTTGGGTGTGTCTGGCAGTCAAGGAAATGGTGTTTGTGACGGGCAGCGAGAAAGGAGCCAAGTGGAATATGTGCTGTGTTGGCTTGCTGGAGTTTTGAGTTTTAAGCTGGATCATTCAGGAGAGGAAGGAAGGCAGAGAATCATAAGAACATAGAATGGTTTGGGTTGGAGGGGACCCTAAAAATCATCTGATTCCAACCCCTGAGAAGGGGACGGTCTGTAGCACAGGTTTGAGCAGACAGCAGGACATTTATGGGTCAGTGTCAAGGAGAAAGGATGAGATTTCCATTTGGAGTGTAGCTGGCAAAGACAGGTATTTTTATGGGACCTTTGCATGACAATGACAGATAAATGAGTGTCTGCAGGTTAATTTTCCTGGAGAAAATAGTGAGAAGGGGTCTGGAGACCCACCATAAGAACAAAACAAAACTAAACTAAACTAAACTAAACAAACAAACAAAAAACCCCACAACAAGTATGAAAAAAACACCAAGACTAACAAAAAAACCAAAAAAAACAAAAAAAAAAAAAAAAAAAAAAAAAAAAAAAAAAAAAAAAAAAAAAAAAAAAAACCCCAGAATTTGAGCTCAGATTCTAGAAACTGAGAAGAAACAAAATCTTAAAAACCAGAGATGTTAACCTTGCAACTGTAAACAGTGCAAGGAAAGGAGACAGTTGATAAAGAGCAACAAACAGGCATTCCCAGACCTATCCCTTCCTAAAAGGTGTGGGACACTCCAAGTTTAGAATATGCACAAGAACTTGGAAGAGCACTTCTTTTTTTAGTGAGAAATTATTAATCAGAATAAATTGACACCACTGTTTTTGGGCTCTCTGGCAGAAGGTTTTTCTGGCAGAAAAGCAGAAAAATTACCTTAAAAAAAAAAAAGGAATTATATCCCTGTTATTCTAATCACTGACTGGAGGCAATTGCAGTGATTTGTCCCTCCCTGGTGAGGACAACATAATGAGTGATGCTTGTTTGAGCAGGAAACAGTGGAGGAAACTCTGCAGGTATCGATGCATCGCTGGTGTAGCCCCGCAGCTGCAGTTCCTGAATATTTTGGGACAGACACTCTTGAATCATAAAGTTATCTCGCTCCTCCAGGGCGATGCCTCTACAGGGGCATCACCCACAGATAAGAGGAATAAGAGGACTTTATTCCACAGGCGAGCTGTCCTATTTATGGATGAGGCAGATACCACTTCCCATCTGAGCTGGGCATGTGTGAGTCAGGCTGCCTTGAGTGAATTTTTCCCTTCAGGGAGAAAACCACAGAGGATTCCTGAAGAGAAATCCCATTCCTCACTATGGAGTGACAGGGATGAGAAGGAGAATTGTGGGTAAACTCTGCTGCCTCAAATTTACATGAGTTCAGCTTTTACCCCTCCAAAGCTGACTGGGTAAAAACACCTGTCAAAGAAGGCAGAAGGATGAGATTCTGGGTTAAAAAGTATCACACACCACTGAGTAGAGCACTCCCAGGTGTCATGTGTGAGGCAGGATGAGTTAACAGATAAATCTGAGCACAATAAAAGGATCAGAGGGGAAGTAGCACTTTTTCAAAAGGTACCAACCAACCCTTCCTTCAGTGTGGAAACAGCGTCTGGGTGGGCTGGAGGGGTGCCAGGGAGAGCAGGGCAGTCCCACGTTGTGGACCAAAGCAGGGGACAGAGACAGGCTTCTTCTTTTTTATATTTTTATCCCTTTTGTTTGACAATAGCTCTTTTAATCTGTGCTTGTGACAGAATAATTATAATAATGCTTAATTTAATAATGTTAATACAATTATTTTCTAGTAATAATCATGAAACAACAGCAATAATAAAAGTAATAGTAACAATAAAAACAGCAACAGGTTTCTTCAGTGTTTGTGAGAAAATGGGAGGTCCTAAGCCTTAATCTCCACTTGCAAGCAAATACATTATTTTTTTAATTTTTATTTTAATGTCTAGAGAGCCTGCTGTCAGAAAGTCCAGTCCATTTTTCTATTTTGAGAAGATGCAATGGTTGTGTGATTGTCTCTCAGTTGTCCAGTGCTCACCTCTCCTTCTGGGTGCAAACTGTTATCTTTGCATCACATAGCTGATGGCATTGCTATATTGAAAATAGATTGTTTTTTTTTCTTTAAAAGGATTAACAAAGACACAGAAATGGAGTTGTGCATAACCTGTTTCATCTCTCTGCTCCTTGCTGGCCTGGGACTTCAGCCTGTCAAAAAGGCTAAACACATCCCAGCGTGGGGAGCTGAATAATGTAACTGCAACTCCCAACAACACCGCCAGGAAGCCTGGAAATGCCTCTCTCTGGGTTCCTCGTTTGCAACAACATCTCCTCATCCAGTTTTTTCCAGGTGACATGAGGTAAAGCTGCTGAGGGAAAAAAAAAGTAACTGGTGTTTATCAAAGATAGGATAAACTGGTAAGGTTAAATTGCAATCAGATGATCTTTCCCCTTTTACCTTTTCTCGCTTTGTCCTTTTCCTTTCTTCTCTTCCCTCTCCTCTTCTCTCTTCCCCACTTTTCTCCAAGGCTGGCGTGGGTGAAGCTTGGCTGCTCACTCAGGTCAGTCACCCACTGGCCAGGACCAAAGGAACAAAACCTCACCCTGGAAGCAATTTGGGGCAGGAAGTGTTTATTCAGTGTCTCCCATCCAGGATGTCACACGGCGAGGCCCTGACCTGGTTGAGACTGTCATGAGTAATATATAAATCAGTATTAATCATCGTGAGCAGCAGCCACCTTGGGATGAGAAAATGATTCATTACTCCAATCTGCTGAATTATTCACTCTTCTGGTGCAAAAATGGCATGAAATATGAGCTCTGAGGATGTGGAGGCTTTTATCATGATAGGGATTTCGTTCTGGTACCAGAGGTAAACTACAGCTGGCATAAAAAAAAAAAAAAAATCAGAAAAAAAATCTGTCTGAAATTTGTGATGAAAAATGTGGGAGTATTTTTATCGAATAACACATTTTATCAAGAATATAGTTTCTTTTGTCTACACTTTTTTTTTGCATTCTAACACAGAAACAGCTTGTTTAAGTCTTTGCTATCCAAAATTATACTCATCACCATACAACATAAAAAAATTAAAAATATTTAGAAGCTGAAATTTCAGTTTTATAAAGGATGAGTTGTTTGAGTTTTTCTTCAGAAAGAGAAGTAAATATTTACTGAAAATAAGAGTTTCTCTCAAAAATGAGGCATTTTTCAAATGACTGTATGAGCTTCTGGGAGGAAGGATTTCTTTAAAGGTATTAATAAATGATGTGAATAAGAAAATCTGGGAGAAATTCAATAATGTGAAGATCAGGGAGCACTGGAGTTAATGTCTCCTGCACTAGTCTCCAAACAAAAACTCTGCAGAAAACTGTCTTTGCTCAGAAAATTAAACTGCACCCAATGTTATGATCTGGCCAGCAAGAACATGAAGCACAGAAATATATATTTGAGAGATTTCTTTTTGAATATAAATTTTACCCTACATTTCCCTTTCAGTTTTTCACCGAGGATCTCCTGGAGCACCATGGCAGCACCTTAATTTCTGGAATGATTCTTTGTCCTGATCCTGTTATTCTGGTTGTTGTTGGTGGTGATTGTTACCTTCATGTGTCCTGCGGAGCAAAAAAAGAGAAGAGAGTTCCACAGAGTGAGAGGTATAATTTAATGCAAATCAAAGAGGCAATCTCGTTCTGAGACATCAAAACAAACTCTGTGAATACCTTTTCTCTGCCAGTCCCTTTTCAAAAAGCCAGAGCAGTGGCAGAGATGACAGCCACCAGTGCTATCAGCTCTTCTATCTCATACAGAGAGGTTACTTGAGCTCTGAAGACAGATTTTTTTGAGTAAATTATTGCATTTCCATCATCCGATTCTTGGATCATAATAGTCATAATAATAATTCTGGCCATTTGATATTAGAATTTCTAATTCTAATATAATTTTTCTTGAGGGCATTTTCGGCTAAACAATATTGGTTTTACTGCCTGTGTAGGAAATAAAACCACAGAACACAAAGAGCGACGTAAATTAAATAAACCGAACCAATAAAGTGCTTTAAAACCTTTACCTCATTGGAAGTATTTAGGGATGTGAATGAATTAGGATATTGGTTTTCCTTTTCCATCCCAGTCTTTCCAAAGACTGCCAGCAGGGGATAACACCTTCAAGAATGTTAATGAATGCCAGCCTAATGAGATCCCATTAATATTATTAAATTACCCAGAAAACACTATTCATCACTGTAAACTCATTTAGCAGGGAAGAAACTCACCTGAATTACTGTAGGGTCCTTGGCTGTTACCCAAACCCTGTGATGAGCAAGGCAAGTTCCTGACAGTTCAGTGATGCTGGTGCTGTTTTCTGGAGCTCCCCAGCGCCCCGTCCTCACACTGGACTTCAGGGGGATCGTTTTGTCTTGAGGAGAAGCTGTGTGGAGAGAGGAGATCGTTTCATCTTGGGGAGAAGCTGTGTGGAGAGAGGAGATCGTTTCATCTTGGGGAGAAGCTGTGTGGAGAGAGGAGATCCCCTTCCAGGATGGTGGAGAGGAATGTGCAGCTCACTGCCAGGTGGGCCCTCCTCCCCTTCTGCCCCCAGCTCCCACCCCGGCCAGGAACAGCAGCCTGTGCCCCCAGACTGTGAGGAGCTGTGCAGAAAGGAGCACAGCGTCCCAGCTTCACCCACCCACTGGAGCCCAGCTGATGGATGAGCCCAGCCCTGGCAGAGTGATTAGCATGGAACTCGTAAAGCCCAGTGAACTCACAGAGCAGCGAAGGGAGAGGAACCCACCGGGGAGAAAGAGAAATGTTAAATTAAAATCAGGCTGTGTGAGCATGAAGACAAAGTTCACCTTCCAGTCCGGGTGAGCACCCCACCATCAATCAGTCTGCTATTCAAGCAGAAATTATGGCACAGGAGAGAGGGAAGGATGGGGTTTTATCTGCTCTTGTGATCTAGACAGTTGGGTTTTCAAGGATCAGACTTCCCACTGCCCTTCCCAAATGAGCTTCCCAGGCAGTTTTTGCTTTAACTTATTCCCCTCTGAGGTAAACCTCGTCTAAAAACTCCTTTGGCCAGAAAGTTATGTCCCAGTGTTGCAGTAAAGATTCATTGGGAAGAGGAATTGTTGTGTGGGAGCATAAAAGTGACCACTGCAATGGCTCCAGTAACTGCTGGCCACCACAATGTCACTGATGGCAAGTTGGATGAGGAAGAGTGGAAAAAGGCTTGCCTCTGTGCTAAATACAAATGTGCATTCACATCATCCTGTGCCGTGCTTGGAGGGTATCCTTGCTCTTGTGTGTAACTTCAGCTTTCCATCACAGTAAAATTCTGCATTTTTTTTCTAGATATATGTCCTGTAATTCACTTCAGATCAAGTTTTACCTCTTCACTCTTGAATTCAGGGAAGTATCCTACAATTTAAGAATACAGATGGACAGTCACACATAAGCTGTGAGCTTTTGTCAGCTTCTTCATGTAGTTTTCTCTCTCCAAAAAAAGGGAAAAAGTTCATAGAATTGTTTAGGTTGGAAAAATCTATTGATTCCAACCTTTCCACCAGCAATTCCAAAGCCATCCCTAAAGCATGTCCTCAAGTGCCACACACAGCTTTTAAATCCCTTGATCTGAATTGAATTACAGGACACAAATCTAGAAAAAAATTGAATAATTTTACTGTGATGGAAAGCTGAAGTTACACACAAGAGCAAGGATATCCTCCAAGCACGGCAAGGGATGATGTGAATCCACATCTGTATTTAGCACAGGGACAAACCTTTTTCCACTTTTCCTCATGTGACTTTCCATCAGTGACATTGTGGTGGCCAGCAGTTACTGGAGCCATTGCAGTGGTCACTTTTATGCTCCCACACAACAATTCCTCTTCCCAATGAATCTTTACTGCAACACTGGGACATGGCACTGAAAAATACAGGTGCTCATTATCAGCACTGGAGTTCATTAGGCACAATTTGATATCTGGGCATAATTTGATTTAGCTTGGCAAGGGTTTAAAAGCCAGCAAGCTGAAAATGCCTGTCCAAGCTCTCCTCATCTCCAGCTTGATAACTAATCATTGCAGACTGGTGATTTTACACTGAAACACATCTGGTGACATATAGAAATGGTGTGTATAATTCATAACAAACCATTTGGTCCGTTTATCGACTTAAAAGTGGCTCACAAAGAGATCACAGCTTTCTGAAGAGCAGCACATTTGCCATACGCTGCCTGCCAATAACTCTTGGTGTGTAGACAGTTCATGAGCCGTTGGCTGTGAGCGTTGAATGTTTTGGCCTATGCCCATTTTGGAACAACTGTGCTGCTTTCATCTCTTCTTGGAAATGAACCCGTTCGAAGTCTGGCAGTGTTTAGGTGGGAGACTGCTCGGGAATCCTGGATGCTTTACTAACAAGTCAAGGAAAAGCAGGTAAACAACAGAAACCAGATCAGAAAAAGAGGACACAACCTTGTTGATGAGTGGGAATAGAATAAATAAAAATCCTGTTGCTCCTAATTAATGTTCCAATCCTCAGAATCATTCTGTTCCCAGCATGATAGACTTTGCATTATATATTGTTACAGGGCATTGTTCTGGGTGAAGATTAGCTAGTTAAGGGGAAAAAATGGCTTAAAATGCTAATTTTGGCATTATTTAATAATGTCATCATAATAACAGTGATGCTATAATTTTTGTACTGTATGATTCTCTCTGAGCTCATGTTAACGTAAACCAACTCCTGCACAGACATTATATGACATCCCTTAATATTCGTGCTGTTATCAAATACCAATCTATGAATCTCTTCCTTTAGTCATCTGAACCTCCACCGCCTCTGGGTGGCCACATGGGACATCTCCTAAGTGATGTTTTTAAGCAGTGTTGAACACTCAGCCTGAAAAGCAGCTCAGTCATTGCATTCAGCCTCTGCAATAAACAGCAGACTGGGGAGGTCGTACATTTTGAGACAATATCAATTTTTTTAAAAAGGTTTGCAAGCAAAATGACGCATGCGGAAGAGTGTCCCAGACTAAGGATGTCCAGGCCAGAACAAACTCCCTGAGATAAAATGAGAATAAAGATTAGTGTGGCAGAGAAAAAGGATATTTTCACTCCTCCCCTGGTCAATTGATAGTAAATTTTGGTCTGGCAGATTTTTGTGCTTGTTTGGAGGTGTTTTATGCAAATTATTTTGGTTCTGATGTAACCAGGGTGTTCTCATTATCTCTGTAATGACTAAATTTTGCTAATTAGGTACAATTCATAGACTCATAAAAGCTTTAGAAGAAGAGCTAAGAGAGTAAAGGTCATTAAGTCATAATTTTGAATGCTTTCCTAAATTCTATTGGTTCTTCCTGTATCAAGATCAATAGCACGTGTTTACTGAAAGCATCCTGTGTGAGAAAGCAAATATATTTGCTCTGAAAACATCAGGAGATGAGATTTCTGTCTCCTCCCTGGATAGTTTGTTTCAGTGATTAATCACTGTTAATAATGTGTGTCTTTCCTCTAATTTGGATTTTTCTGTCTTCGGTTTTCTGCCTGTGGTATTTGTTTTGCCTTTCCCTGCTAGATTTAAAAGCTTGAACAGCCATGATTTCCTCTGGTGCAGGTAGGTCTGTGCCACAACCTAGGCACTGCTTTTCTTTTTTTATTATATTTTCAATAAACAGCACGACCTCTTTATGTCTCATTTAATAAGGAAACTTTCTCTTCATGTTAACTTCTAGTGCAGTATTTTCCAGAACCTCCAGTGACCTTTGGAAAAAGATCAGCCACAAAGTGACGCAAATTCAGCAATACCAGCTTGACCAAGTCTCTCTGTAAATAGAGAGCTGCTTTTCACTCCCACTCACTCTTCCCTTGGTCAGCCAGCCAAAGGCTGCTCTGGCCACAGTGTTGTGTTGGGAGGTCATGGCTGGTTGCCATTCAGCTCCCAAATCCCTGTTTGCAACCCCTGTGAGCTGGAAAATCATATTCTGTTCTATGAGCACAGCCCGTGCTCCTTGTTCCTGGCGTTTGGCTGGATGAAGCTGCTGGAATGGGCCCAGGTTGTCCTAAGGGACTTCTCCATCCCCATGACTCATTGCTGTGGCCATAACTCCCACTGCCTTCTGCCCTCATTGCCTTTGGAAATGTCTCTGGGACCCCCAGTGTGTGGAAACTCAACCTTGCTGAGGCTGAAAATCTCGGCAAGTTTCGACTTGTCCTAAAACAGAATAGAAAAAGCTCATTCAAGGCTTTGGGAGCAGCTGAGCTCACCTGGGTTGTTCAGCCTGAAGATGAGACTGAGAGGAGACCTCACTGCAGTCTTCAACATCCTCGTGAGGGGAGACACTGATCTCTTCTCTGGTGACCAATGACAGGACCCAAGTCCTGAAGTTGTGTCAGAGGAGGTTTAGGGTGGATATCAGGAAAAGATTTCACACCCAGAGGGTGGTCAGGCACTGGAACAGGCTCCCCAGGGAAATGGTCACAGCTCCAAGTCTGAGGGACTTCAAGAAGTGTTTGGATAACATTGGCTCATGGTGGGGGAGTCTTGTGCAGGGTCAGGAGTTGGATTTTGATGATCCTTGTGGGTCATTTCCAGCTCAGGATATTCCATAATGACATTACTTGGAGACAGTTGAATTTTTGGCCTTTTACTGTCTTGGCTTCATTCTTATCTCAATTTCCTGACCGTTTGAGATTTCTCCCACCTTACTTATTCTTTCTTAAAACTTTGTCCTTTCCTGTCCTGTCCTTTCCCTCCCATCTGGGATTTCTAAAGAAGCCCAAGTAAAGTAAATAATAAAAAAAAGGTGCATAAAATTTCAAGTGCAAGGTGCTGCACCTGTGTTAGAGCCGTTCTGGTTATCAATAAACAGTGAGGGATGAATGGATTGAGAGCAGCCCTGAGGAGAAGGACGTGGGAATACTGGTGGATGAAGATTTGAACAATGCAATGTGGTTAGACACTGGACCAGGCTGCCCAGAGAAGCTGGGGGTGCCCCACCATGGGAAGGGTTCAGAGCCAGGTTTGCTGAGGCTTTGAGAAAACTGATATCAAAGTCCCAGGTAACAAGTGACAGGACAAGAGGAAATGGCCTCAAGTTGCACCAAGGGAAGTTCAGGTTGGATATTGGGAAGAATTTCTTTACTGAAGGGGTTGTCAAACACTGGAACAGGCTGCTCAGGGAAGTGGTGGAATCATCATCTCTGGAAGTGTTAAAAAAAATATGGATGTGGCGCCTGGGGACACAGTTTAGTGGTGAAGATGACAGTGTCAGGTTAACAGTTGGACTCAATGACCTTAGAAGTATTTTTCCAACCCAGATATTTCTCTGATCCTATGAAGAAAAACAACATAAATGCATTTTTTTCATCTGCATGAAAAAAAGTCCAGTATATACATAAGAAGTAAAGAAGCAAATAGCCATAACGAATGTCTGCAGACACTAAAATAATAGGCCTATATTTAGATGCTTCTACTTGAGGTTTTCACTTTTATCAGAAAATTCTAATGGCTTTTTGGTCAAAGTTATCCTGTCTTGATTGCAGATGCTTGGCTTTGGGCCATCTAATAAATTATTCCTAAAAGACTCTCAATTTTCATTCACAATTTCCTGTCTACACTTATGTCAATTTCTCTTAAAATTTTTCTCGGCTTTGAGGAATGAGCCCTTTTAGCACACAAAGCACATATTTCATGTTTGAGATTGTCCTTTCCATGCCCATAATAAATGTGATCACCACAGGGAAAGTTACACCGTGAAGGGAGATGAAAATATAAGTCCACAGAATGGATTTTTTTCACCTTTGGATGAAATTTTCAAGTTTCTGAATCACCTGGAAGAAATTATCAGAGGTCCATTTCAGGGAGAGGTACACCACAGTTAAAATATCTAAAATTGTGTGGGCAAGGCTGGTTTTGTACTTCTTTTCTTTGTGTATAACTCCTTGATGATAAAATTAAGTTCAAATTTAAGTGGGTTTTCAGGAAAGAATAAGAGAAATGAATTCGTCATATACAGTCAGGTAATATTTTTCTGATGTTTAAGGAAAGCTGAAACGTGCAGGAAATCATCAGGAGAGGAAAAGTGAAAATAGAGTGAAATCAAACTCTGAACAATGTGAAATATTTTTAAAATGCCCAATTCCCATTGCCTCTTGCTATGATCTGGCATTCAAATAATCTTATCAAAAATCAAGCTTGTCACCAGTATTTTCAGATATCAGCTGGGGGGTTTTATGCAGGAGTTGCTCTCGGAGTGACTTTTTCTGTTTCTCTGTTTGCTGACAAAGAGCTCTGGACAAACTCTTCTGTTTGAACTGACAACATATTCAGCAGTGTATGCAAATGACCCATTATCATATTATTAATATTTTCCTCAAGGTCATTTGAATGGAATTCATTCATGCAGAGTATAAGCAAATTGCAGAGAAGATGAGTCTCCAAAGTCATCTGTGTCTTCCCTCATTCCCCAAAATTTGATATCCACATAACACACACCAGCAACCGCTGGAAAAACAAGCATTGGCTTTCACAGGGAAAATGATGATGGCTTTTTCTTTCCTGCAGCTCTGAACGATTTCCTGTCAATATCAACAGATCTGATCATTCGTGACAGCGAGCTTTCCGCTGGAGTTGGATAAAGTTGTGCTGTTCCTGCAGGGATGGGGCTCTGTTGGGATTGGAGGCTGCTCCTGCCACCTGGAATACTGCTGTGATGGAGAAATCCCCATCTCATAAACCCAGAAAATTCACACTCCAGAGGAAGAGAAGCCACAGCAGCGACCAAGTCATGCTCTAGGCTGGATTTTTACTTCAAGCCAACTAAGAATTGTACCATTTGTTCAGACAATTAAGTAGATTTCCTCAATATCTGTTAGGGCTTGAGTGGTACCTCCATAGGGTGATTCATCCCACCATAATCTGGGAGGGCGATCAGGTGTGGGGAGAGAGAGGAAGATGAGTCACCTCTCTAGGGGCTGATCTTGTTCTGTAGAGTGAGGGAGGAGCCAGGACCAGCAGGTTTACTGGGTGCCCATTTCCTGGGTAGGTGTGACAGAGCCCAGCCTAATCACAGGTTGTCTGCAGGCAATTGACACCTCTGTTATTAAAGTGATCCCAGTTCTGGGCATAATTGGTTGTGGACAACATGAAAGATTCAGCGTGTTATTGTTAGAGCAGACCCCTGGTTACTCCCTTAAAATGGGAAAGGCAGTTTTAACACCCACAAAAATTCCTGTGACTTTCTTGTGTAGCAGCCATTCCTCCAGTTGTGCGTCTTCTTCAAAATTATCTCCTTTTCAGTTCTTCCCTTGCACTTCAGACTACTTACACGCATATTTCTGTTTTATTCTTTCTTTTACCAAATACAAACTCTCTTTCAGTGCATCTTCCTTGGCCTGGCAACCTCTGCAGCTCTGGGTGTCATAACTCACCTCTGATGAGTTCTGGATTTGATCAGCTGATGCTGCACACTTAAGCCTGTCAGTTGTTACTTTCTCATGACTTTTGGGTCTGGTGCCCAAAAAAGGTGAAATCTGACAGAAGTAAAGTATTGAAAGCATTTTCTTGGGTGAAAATGCTGGATTCCCAGGTAAAGAGAGGAAGTATTAATGATTCCAATGGGAGAATGGTCCAGACTGTTGTGAACACCAAAGTGTGATTTCCCTCCTGCTCCCTTCTGCCGGGCATTAAGAAAAATTCCCTTTCTGTCTGACATCCAATAGGGTTGAATTCAAACTACAATTTTAGCATAATCCTTTAGAGACAGTGTGAGATGCAGTTTCCCAAGAAACCAGGCTTTAATATTTCCCACATCCATGGGGCCAGTGACTTTCTCTTCATACAACATTTTGAGCTTCCTCATTTATGAAGTCCACTTTTTTTTCTTCAGGGAGAGGAATCATAGAATGTTTTGCATTGGAAGGGACTTTAAAGATCATCTACTTCCAACTCCCTGGAACTATAACTCTTCCCTGTGGATCACAGACCATGCGGCTCTACAGGAAAAGCATTGCCCTGTTCTCTCATGCCACTGACATCCTGATCCAAGATTCATCAGCTTTGTGTCTGAGTCCTTGCTGCGGCTACAAAATTAACTCTGTGGTGGCCAACCTGAAGTCCTGGTGGCCACTGATTTGTTCACTTACTTCATTCAGAGTGGACAACTCACTTCTCCATTTTCTTACATGTTTTACAGTTTTCTGCTCAATTTCTCACTGTCTCCCTCAACAGAAAATTAAGCAGCATTTACTTTCATTGTGATGCTTAACATTTGTGTTTCATCAGAATTAACTTAGATTTTATCACCCTTAATTGCCTCTCTCAGTTCTTTCCATCCTGGAAGTAGATCAGTATGGGCTGTAGGAGGACCAGCCAGTTTTAAAACCTACTGGCTCTGTTTGCTTGAAGCCTTTTAAGGAAAATCTGCTATAAATTATTAAGCATCTTTTAAGAACTTTGTGATTTTTGTGGTTTAAGCCCAGCTGGAAATTAGGCAGCCACTCAGCCTCCCCTTTCTCCATCCCACCCTGATGGAACAGGAAGAAGAATCAAAGTAAAGCTTGTAGATTGAGATAAGAACAGTTTAATAACTGAAAAGAAAGTAGAATGCAGTCATAAAGATAAATGATAATACACAGGGAAACACAAGTAGTGCACAACAGAATGGCTCCACACCCGCTGACCAGTGCCAGACCCCTCTTCCCAAACCAAGATCAGCCCCTTCCCAGTAACTCCTCCCAGTTTATCTGCCGGACAGGATGTTCTGTGCTGTGGAATATCCCTTTGGCCAGTTTGGGTCACCTGTCCCAGCTCTGCTCCCTCCCAAATCCTTTTACAAACCTCCTCTGGCAGAGCACAAGACAAGGAAAAATTCCTTGACTTTTTAAACACAACTTAGCAAAAATAAAAACCTCATCTGTGTGTTACCAACACCACTCTCATTCCAGATACAAAGCACAGCACTGGAACAGCTACTGAGAAGAAATAAACCTTACCCTAAACCAGGACAGAGATCCAGTGATATATTGTAATGTTTTCAAAGGGAAAAAATTACAAGTTGTTCCATCTAGCAAATGAAAGAACTAATGATTTCTAGGGGGATAAAAAACAACCTTAAGTTCATGGAATTTCTGAATATTCAGGCCATAAATCTCAAAAATCAAGGAATATTTTGAAACAGGAACAGCTTTGGGATTTATAGGTTTTAGATTGGAACTATGTCAACTTCTTTCAATGTTTTCAGCTCCTGTGGCTGGGGAATGGTTTAACCCACAAAGGTTAGGCTGACACGAGAACTCAATTTTCTCAACAAGCAGCGTAATTTGTTAACACCAGCATAATTTGGTCTTTGTAGCTCATCAGTTGAGTTCAATGCTATGTTCAACTCCTGGATGACTATAGCTAATTAAGGTGCCTTTTGAGCCCCAAAAATTACATTCTGTACTTCTTTTGGAGCCAAAACCAGCATATGGTGTCCCTTGATGAATTCAAGTCCTTAAAATTCCCCCTGGAGTTGCCAAAAAGAAAGTGAGTTATTTTTATGGACTGAGGGGTAACATTTCTCTGCACTCTGAACTCAGAGTAGAGGCAGTGCCTGGTGTGAACCTTCTCATCCTGGAAGAGGTGTCTGCAATAGGTTTTCTGATACCTTGAAAATTGTTTTTCTCCATGGGTATGGAATGTTCAGATCTTCTGCAGCTCTGTGCCAAAAAGTGCCTGAACGTCCATTTTTTCTGGCTTCTTCCAACAACAGCCTCTTCTGTCGTCATGTCTGAGACTTCTAAAGGAAAGGTCCCACTTAGCAATATGGAATAATGAGACGTTTCCAGCATCTGTTTTTGTTTCCTCACAGGTAAGGACCTCTGTTTAAGGTAAAGCTTCCCAGGGTCTTTATGCCCCGAGCTTTGCTGCTTGAGCCTTCTGCTGGCGACATCTCTGATCCGAACGCATTAGGATCACTTCTCCCCAGATGCCTACTGGCTTCTGTTTTATTTAGTGTGCCTGGATGGTTTTCTAGGACTACATCCAAGGTAGTCTCTGACCTTGCTGGGCCTTTACTCGGCTGTGGTGCGCACGGAGCCCTCCAGAAGGACGTGGTCAGTCCCTCGCGCCTTCCTGCGGGATACGTCAGGAATCTCGCCGCGCTCGCTCCTTCTGACAGGGTACGCGCAGAGGGATGCAACAGCGGCACATTTTTCACAGATGCCTGTGGAAGGCCAGGAATAGGTTCTCACATTCATAAAACCAGCACAGTCTGCCCTCAGGGAGGCGAGTAACTAATTTATTTTGCCTTTTCTTATCATTATTTCATCTGATCTCTCCTTTTTTTGTCCCTGAGACAGTAATGTGCATTTCAGCTGTGTCTTCCATTCTGGGAATCTCAAAGTGCTACACAACACGAGTGACTTCAGGCTCCTGCCACTTCCGCAAGGGTTGTTGTTTTCAGGTTTCTCTTCCTGTGTTGCTGGGTTTGCTCGGAGACCAATGCTTTTCTTCACATTGAGACATAATCTGCACATTTTTAAGGAGAAATATATATGGGCTAAAAAAGAATTCAGTTCCACTGGAGGCAGGAGATAGCCAATATTAAAAGTCCCAACCCAACTACTGACATCAGTGCAGCACTATAAACTCTGCCTGAGGTCATTACAAAGAAATTTGTGGGGCAATTCAATCTGAATTTTTGTTGGGTGGGCCATTGCCCAAGAGCCAGGAAGAGTCCTTGGGAAGGATTACTGAAAGTTTCCCTGGCAGGTGGATACTTTCTAGTAGTCTCAGAGCTTTGTGGAAACTGTAAAAATATTGTTCCTCTGCCAGTGTATTTTGTGAATCCCACATGGATTCCTACCTGTGCTAGGTGCTGATTTTCACTGAGGAGTTGTAATACATGGCATGGCAGGATCTGCCTCCATTTCTGGTCACTAAAGGAGAATTCTGCCAAAAAAGCCCGGGAGAAAATGAGCAATATTTTAAATCTTAGAGTTCCAGTTGTCCCATGTGCCAGGCCGCACCTTGCTTCTTGGGAATAAGAAGTACTTAAGAATTTGTTTCTAAATTTGCCAGTCAGTGTCTGCATTGGAAATTTAGAGGGTCAGGTGGAAAATAAAAATAAAAAGGAGGAAAACTTGAGATAACTCCATGCTCTGGGTAGAATTAGGTTGGTTGGAGTGCAGTGCTGATAATGCCAAGGTTGTAGGTTTCACCCCCATATGGGCCACTCAAAGTTGGACTCCATGATCCTTGTGAGTCCCTTCCACCTCAGAACATTCCGTGATTCTGTGATACTTGCTTACTCAGAATCTGAATAAAGGTTAATAATGTGTTGATTATTTTGTATGTGAAATGAGTGAATGTGGCATTGAGAAGCTCTATCAGGAGCCATCTGCATAAACGAGCTCACTCCTGAAGTGACACCTCTAATTTCCTCTTGATGATTTTCACCCGTGGCCCTTCATCATCTCGACTGTAACAGGCATGACACAGCCTGAGCCTCACCTGCTGTTTCCATCCCTTCACATCAAGGAAGGCTTTGTGATGGCAGCGAGAGCAATGAGGACTGAAATGAGATCACGGCGGTGGCTGAAGGGCTTTTGCTGCTGGAGACCCGGAAAAATCCTTTCCCACTGCCAGGAGAGGAGGTCCCCTCCATGCAAGGCATTTCTCTGCTTGTGTCACTTCCCGGCCTGTAAGTTACTGTGTAATTACATCATGGCTGGAAGTATTCATTAAAAAGCTGGAACCATTAGCAGAGGCAAGGCAGCCTCCTTTGTTTTGTGCAAAATTAGATACCAGCGCGAGCCCCAGTTCTAGCTGCATTCATGTTCGTAAATCAAAGTCAAGTATTTCATTAGAGTGTCTGCAGTGTATGTATATAACTCAGCAGCAGAGAGTCTGCTAAGCCTAATGTGTTGCATTTAATTAACATTTAATTAGAGGGTTTTTGTGGGAGGTGCGTAAGTATTTGCCAGGCGGCTCATAAACATGAATCCACATCTCGCTGGCTGGACATCAGTGCTCGGTTCTTCTAAATAAAGTCTGCAAGTTGAAATCATCCTCTCCATCCATGCAGATCTAATCCCAGGGTACCTCAAGATTCATATGTGATTTCAAATTTCAGAGTTTAGTTTTCTATTGGATCTCTTCTTTGGTTTTCTTTTACTGAACCACATAAAGTTGCATTTGAATTGTTATATTTACTCCTTGTTACTCATTTGTGTGGTGAGTAGTTGGGTCATACTGGAATAAATTGCATGTCTTGTTAAGGAAAAAGTGTAATTTCAGGAGGGAAACTCTTCCCCTTCAGATTTGTGAGTCTGGAAGCTTTTAGGGTGCTGTGGCAGATGTCTCACAATTTAGGTAGCACAGTCATTTCCTTTTGCAAAGAGAGATCTGTGATAATTTTTCCCAGTAAAAACCATTATTGTCAGGTTTTTGGTGGCCTGTGCTAGACCAGATGTCAGAGGATGAGCTCTGATTTTTAACTGACATCTGCATGACAGTTCTGTGGTGAAAACAGGAAACCAACTGATCACACAAGGTCTTTGGAGTCATTGGAGTGAACTCCAGTAAAGTACATTCAAACCAGAAACCTTCTCCAAACACTCCCCTGTAGGTGAAATCTGTCTGACCTGGATGGATACTTTCAATAAAGGTGTTTCCATCTGGACAAGCCACACTAAGTTCTCTTCACTGAGACAAGTTCAGGCCATGATCTGTCTGAAAAAAATTAGGAAAAATTAGCTCTGTCTGAGCACGAGCAGACCTGTGGCATTACCTCCCCTGACTCTGTGACTTGACATGCACTATTTCAGGGAGCCACAAATCCTGTGTAGACATGGACACCTGAAGACAGGTACGATGAATCCCACTGTCAGGTGTAGAAGGCTGTGAAAATCTGTTGATTCAGGTCAATAGAGGGCGGTGAGAAACTGAAACAGGTTCCCCAGAGAATTTGTGGATGCCCCATCCCTGGAAGAGTTCAAACCCAGGATGGACAGGGTTTGGAGCAGCCTGGTCTAGTAGAAGGACTGGAATAAGATGATCCTGAAGGTTCCTTTCCAACCCAAACCATTCTGGGGTTCTGTGATAGAGGTGAAAACCTAAAACTGGTGGGTGTGGATACTCCTCCCTCAGCTATCATGACATGGCTAGAACAATCCCCAGTGCAGTGGCCTTTGCAGGGACATCCTTCTCTTTGCAGACTCTCAGCTCAGGTGACACTTTTCTATCCCAGCACCTGCCACCCTCACAGGCTGACTGAACTCAGCTGTGAGCCTGAGCCTGGACTGTCGTAGGGAACAGATACGCCCAGCAGTGCAGCAGAACAGAAACAGCCTGAAACCATGAACTCAAGGGCTCATTGCTGCAGGCTCCTGGAAAATTACAACCTAACCCACCTCATTTCTCCCACTGCTTCGTTTCAGAGCAAGGTTTCACCTCATCCTTGTCCTACATGTCTTTTACCCCTCGCTGTTTATCGGCCACCACTGTGCTCACCCCGTGGCTGATGGCAGAAGTGACCCATTTGGAGAAGCTGTCCTTTCAGAGTGGTGCTGTGCTAGGGCGAATCTCACCAACATGACAGATTTTTTCATCCCGGACTAAACACATCTTCTGGCTAAAAATAAAAGGAAAGGAAAAAAAAAGAAAATAAAAAAAAGAGAGAAAGAGGGTTGGTTGGTTATTTCTTTTTCTCCACCTGACCAGCTGCCCAGTGCTTTGCATTCTGAAAAGCTGTTGAGGAGGTCTCAGCTCATTACTTCTCATTTCTGTGGATGCATCTGTGAGAAATGATCTCTTTGATCCTCTGCGGGTTGACTGTCTTTTCCTCATGTGCCCTACACCTGAACTGGTTTTGTTTCATCTCCAGTTCAGAATGCTAGGATAGCACTAGGCTTTTGAGAGAAAGAAAAGCAGGAGAGAAAACAAATCCTATTTTTCAAGGGGCTGTTTTTTTTCTTCCTCTGGCACAATAGAGGAAATCCATCTTGGAGGTGGTGTTATAAAAGAGAAGGGAAGATGAGGAGTGCGGTGACAGGGGGTCTGATGTAGGAATATTTTCCTACCTGGGCTTGGGGTCTAATGGACCATTGAGGGCCAGATCTCAGCTGGCACAATTTGTGTAGCTCCCCTGAAGTTAATGGAAGTCAATGCTAAATTTCACCCCTTATGGACTAAAAAACCACTGAGCCAAAGAGTCTTTAAATGATGCTGTTCAGTGAGGTGGAGCCACAGATCTGCGTGGCAGGAATCTACAGAAAGCTACAAGTTGTAATAAGCTCTCCATACCCTTCACCAAGGCTTTTCCCTCCTCTCAGGGAGTAAATTCACAAGCTCAGAATTCTGAGCCTTCCCCTCTGCTTGGAGGTTTCGCAACCCCATCTCACAGTTCAGGCCAGGTCCCCCCAGGCCTACAGGGTGAGGCTGAGTTTCAGCCTCAGTTTCACTTGTTTGCTCCTGGTGGCTTCTCATGGGAATTAGAAATGGGAGGAGGAGGAGGAGGAGAAGGAAGTAAAAATCACAAAAATAGCAGGAATTTGATTCAGTTTGGAGATCTCTAAGTTGCCACTGATCAAATCCAAGTGCTTTCCTTGTGTTAAAAAAGATTGCTTCCATCAATCTCCAGGAAGGCTTCAAGATGAATCTCCTTCTTTTTGGTGTCTTCATCCTTTTGGATCTGGGACAAAAACATTTTTGAAGTTACTTTTATACATCTTTCTTCTCCTTTCAGCTTCCTCCTTTGCCACGATCTGCAGGAAAAGGCCCAAACACAGATGCCGAGTTAATTTTCAAAGGCACCACAGCAGGGCTGGCTTTTTGTTCTCTCCACTTTGTGTCTCCCACTTTATTTTCCAGATCAATAGGAAGTTATCTCTATCTTTATTGTTTCATATTAATACTTGACGTACAGATAAGAAGGAAAACATGACAGGAATGCAAGGGAGGGAAGCGTGAAGCCGTAAGTGGCATTTGAAGAGTGTTCACCTTCCACAGAATCTGCTGTCCCTGGGTTTGGGCAGCATCCCACCCACAAGTAAAGTGTTAAATATTTCAGCTGAGCACATTTTGTGGTTGTTGAGGGATCAAGAAAGGGCAAAAACACAGCGTCACTATTTGTTGCGTGATCACTTTTTAGAGCTGCACGTCTCTGCCACACACTAATCTTGCTCTACCAGCATGACTTGTGATCAGAGTTTGTTTTCACTCTGCACCTCACTGGTCACTGCATCTCCATAGTTCTGGCCATGAGCATGGATCACATGGGGTCAAAATCACAGAATGGGGATCATCCTGTCCAAATGCTTGACACAGGCGTGCCCAGCCATCAGTGGACACCAAGGGGACTGTGAATGCTCAGCCACACTCATGCCCGTGTTCAGATTTGACTTCTGCATCTTCCGTTCTAAGTCTAATTTTTAAATCTAAATCAAATCTCAGCCAATCCCGCAGTTGCCTCTGCCCAGAGGATGAATCATTCCCTGTCATCCATGCAATGGGGGAAAAACTTACCTGGGACGATTTTCTAACAAAAATCATATTTTGTATTTTTAACATCAAGATTTTCATGTGACCGTTTTTCACACCTGTTTTTGCAAAAAAAAAAATAAAACAACAACAACAACAAAAAAAGTATTGTTTGTCTATCAGCAAAAATTGAAGTGATGATCCTTGCTTATCAACCTCCACAAACTTTGTCATTTACATTTTTGCCTTCAGGCGGGGAGCTGGGCAGCTCCCTGTTCATGAGTGGGAGGAGAAATCAGGTAAGCAGGTATTCAGCCTCGTGGGAAGGCAGCTGATGAGCTAACATAGACCACTTTCTGAAATGGAATAACTTTGTAAACACTTAAAACAGAAAAGGAAAATGTAACAACTACAACAACAAAAAAAGGTAAAAAAGAGGAACAAAAAGGAAAAATAAAAGAAAAAAGAAAAAAAAAAAAGAAAGGAAAAAAGGAAAAAAAAAGAAAAAAGAAAAAGAGAAAAAATAAAGAAAAGGAGAAATGAAAAAGGAAAAGCAAAAGAGGAAGAAAAAGGGGAAAATATAAAAAAATTAAGAAAAGATAAAAGCAAAAAGAAAAGAGGAAAAAAGGGAAAAAGTAGAAAAAGAAAAAATAAAGAAAGGGAGAAAGAAAAAGGGGAAAGGGAAAAGCAAAATAGAATGAAAATGAGAAAGAAAAGAGGAAAGAAATAGAAATAGAAAAAGAAAATTCAAAAAGAATAGAGAGAAAAATTAAAAGAAAGGGGAAAAGGAAAAGAGGAAAAGCCAGTTTGGGTCTAGGACACCATTACTTGTTAATCTGCAAGATGAAGCATCCTTCTGGAGAAGGGATTTCCCATTTTCAGTGGTTTCTTCTGCATTTTTTCGCAGCCACTTCTGCCCTGTGCAGCCATCCTTGTGTCCTCTGCATCCTCCTGAGTTATTCATGGCCCCTCTTTCACTTCAGCCTGGAATTTAAACCTCCTGATTGATTTCTGCCATCAATCCTGGCCCCACAACTCTTTGGTGATGCTCTGGGGCCGACTGAAGTTGTTTTCCAGCCTCTCAGCTCATTAAAAAAATCCTATATTTATTTCGATGTGGCTTTCACACTGGCTTTTCAGTTATATTTTCCTTTGAAGTGTGGTCATCCATTCAAAGAAACTGATTTTGCTCCAGTTTCTCTGGACAAGAAACAGCAGAAACACTACAGAAGAATTCAGTCACCCCAGAGGAAAGGAGCTGTGCACTGGGATTAGTTTTTTCCCAATTTGGGCCTGTAATTTATCTGCAAAAGGCTCAACTTCAGTTTTTTGACCTCATCCTGAGAAGCAGCAAGGTGAACTCTACCCCAGGCTTTTGCTTCACTTCACCCCCTGATCAATCTTAGCACCCATTTATTGCTCCATGTTTTACCAAGCAAAAAAAAGATTATGCCTTAATTATTTCCTCCCGTGCCTCTGAGAGTTGCAGGAATGAGGCAAACAGAGGGCCAGTACAAATAATCATTAAAACAAAAATTAAGACAGCAATTTTCTCTTCTGTGATCTAGTAACTTAAACCCTGTGTCCTTTTCCAGCTTTGTGATGGTCACACATTTTGTTTCCCTGTGTGATGGGTGAACAAGGCTCCCAGTGGAAGGTGAAGTGGGGAGTGATGTGCAGAGGTGGCCATTTCACCTGACTTTTTGTAGAATCCTGCCTTGCAGTAGATGCCTAATTATTGGAATTACCTGAAGGAAATCTGCTCTCAAAACTGAATTCCACTTATTTTTTTTCCCATGTAACTTAGATGAAAAGATGTTTTGAATCCCCTACATTGATATTTCTTTACAGGGCAACTGGGAAGTCACAGCCCTAAAAATTTGGAAATATTGCTGTGAATTTATCCCAGTGTTCAGCTGTTCCAGATTTACTGCCATATGCTGGCCTTTAGTGCAGCTCCCCCCGTCCCCCACGTTGTTAGCAGCCTCAGGTGTGCAGAACGGCTCCATGAATCCGTGAGTGTGATAAATGTTATCCATTACTGCCAGGATTGTTCCGTGTCTCCCTGCAGTTGGTTTCACTACAGAAACACTTCCAGTAAAGCAGGGCTTTCATTTATTTATTCCAGGGGTTTCTATGATTTCACAATTTCTCTGGCCAGCGCACCTTTTCATTAGTTATTGGTTATTTATAAGTTATCCAAAAGCACTGCTTTCCAATTAAATTCCAATTAAATCTGCTCTCCTCGGGTATCTCAACAGGAAGATGATTTGTGATGTGTGTTTGAAACACTTTGGCTTGGCCAAGCAGACCAGGAGAGCAGAGGGAGCTCCTGATCCTTCAAGTCCTTCTCCCACACGGTCCCCGTGAGAGAGAAAGCACCTTGTGCAAGGAATGACCTTCGAGGGCTTGATGTAGTGGCTAGAGTTCCTAGAGTTTCTAGAGAGGGAATAAGTCGTGCCAGGGACCATAATTATTATTTTTCAGTGCCCTCCAGCCTTCCCTGCACTGGTTAATGTGTCAGTGTCTCATCAACTCTGCCATCCTCGTGAGGTGCTCTGGAGCTGCTTCAAAACCCACTAGCCGCTGTTTCCCTTTGAAAGTCATTCTGCTATAAAAGTAAGAGCATCTTTCTGATTTCAAAAGCTACTCTGAATTCCCAAAGAGCCTTACGCCAAAATCAATCAGGTTTTAAATGCAGGTAAGTACCAGCTCTGGCTGAAATTCTAATGATCAAGCTGTGGAAGGAAGAGGAGAGGAGAGGAGAGGAGAGGAGAGGAGAGAAGAGAAGAGAAGAGAAGAGAAGAGAAGAGAAGAGAAGAGAAGAGAAGAGAAGAGAAGAGAAGAGAAGAGAAGAGAAGAGAAGAGAAGAGACAATCACAGAATCTCCCAGTACCTTTTCCTTGCCCTAACCAGAGTCACTCTGAGTTTACACCCACCTGAGGTAACAAGGAAGCCTCAAGCCCTTGTGGGAGAGATATGAAGATGTTGTTGTAAAGGAAAAGACCTAAGAATTTTTAGCAAGGAAAATGCTGATGAACCCATGAATCATAGAATCATAAAATCTTAGAATGGTTTGGGTTGGAAAGACCATAAAGATCATCTTGTTCCAAAGCCCAACTTTTAAATGTTAATGATCCTTCTGCAGGTCCATTCATGGCTGTTCTAGGCTTAGTGATGGCACATCTTGTCCCTTTTCTAGTGATTTGGTTGG
Organism: Bombycilla garrulus; assembly: GCA_013400315.1. Classification (NCBI taxonomy): domain Eukaryota; kingdom Metazoa; phylum Chordata; class Aves; order Passeriformes; family Bombycillidae; genus Bombycilla; species Bombycilla garrulus. The sequence goes on from VXBU01012189.1 coordinate 247,926, forward strand.
GCCATATTCATTCAATTTTATTTTCAAGGCTGAAAAAGCTGTAAGATCCCTGCTATGGCTTGGAAGAATTTATCTCACATGGATTACCATATTGCAGAAGCTCATCCATGAACTCTGCAGAGAAAAACCCAAAATTTGGGCAGGTCTGCTCTAGGACCTGTCTGGGCTGCAGCAGCTTCAGGTTATTTTCACTTCGGGGACCCACCACGATGCTGGGGGTGCTCTTGAGCTCAGCAAAGCAGGTGGTGCTTTAAATTGGATTAGTGCTGTTCCAGGAGGTGCTGTGATTACACACTGCTGAGAAATCACATCCTACCTGATTATTTTTCCCAAGCATTTAATTTCTCTGCAGAATTTCTGCCTGGCACTGATTTTGGGTGTTGCTCTGTGTTGCTAAACAACTGCTCTGTCCCACGTCTAAGTGGGCCTCCCTCCATTCTTGAAAAAAAACCAAACAACCCTGAATCAGAAGAGGGTGTTTTATCCACCCAGTGTGAAACACTGCTCTCCTCATTTGAGTCTGCAGGGGTCACTTGGAGAGGTCTCTCTGAAAGTGTCTGAACGCGAATTGCTCCTTTTCCTCCTCTGTTCCTGTAGCAGCAAGGATTCACACCCATTCCCATCACATTTTCTGCCATTCAGTGGGCACTGTGGTTCTGCCTGCGTGAGTCCTTCTGCAGAGCGATGGAGAGCAGGGGAGGAAAGCTGCTGTGTTTTCTGTCAGATGGAGTTTGGTAAATAAGTGTAAATAAGGCTTACAGAGCTGTCCACAAGTTTAAAAGGATCCAGCCAGAAATAGCAAGCTGGCAGGGCGGGCTCTGCTCAACAGCATCACCCTTGGCCACCGAGTTTCTGCTTGTTTTTTTGCTTTTCTTTTCGATGACTGAAGCAAAAGCTGATGGAAGAAAATGTGCGTGAAAGTCCAGGAAGTGACCTGGAAGTGAAAAAGCAAGAAGAAAGGCTCTGAAATTGTTGTATCTCAAGCCTGGGATAGCTCCCTGCTGGGCAGCTTTCTTTACCCCTACATCTCCTTTTATCTGTATGTAAGATGTCATTAATTTTGTTTGCAGGAGGGCAGGGGAGCTCATCTAACACTCAGATCCATTATGTGACGTGTTTCTCATAAATGAGTGACTGAGGCCTTTTTTTTTCTGCCACAGAGAGGGCTCCCAAAAATGGCTTGGTATAAACTCCTCCATCCCGAAGCTTTCCATGGAGATTTCTGGAAGGATGAGAGATCACTCTGGACATGTGCTGGATCAAGGAGGCTTTGATCCATGATTCCAGCTAATCCAAAACCTGGGCCCATCCCCATGGGTACGGTGTTATCCAGCAAGCAACAGATAAAGACACCTTTATATAGTTCTTAAAGAATAATGAAAGAAATTTCCAGCCTTCTTAGACCTCTCAATAGGCAGGGATTTCTTTGAAGAGGCCAAATAGTTGTCAGAGTGAGTTTGCATTGAATTAGAGAGCGTTTGAAATAGCTGGGAGTGGAGAGGTTAACAGATACTCTCATTAAAATTCAGTCCTTTAAACTGAAATATCCTGAAATCTGCTGCACTTCACACCACATGAAAGTGGGTGTAACAGCAATGAAATAAGTTGGAGTTCTTCTCTGCTTAAAGTGTCGGGCAATTTGCAATGCAACGTGCAATATTTTGGTGTGAAGGCATCAACTGGCCTTTCCCAAAGCAAACTGGGCAGAGATTTAAATTTACACTGGCAGAAGACCTGGTCCCAGGAGCTCAACAGATACGGGGCAATGCCCAGGAACCACAGTGCTCCTAAGGAGTGACAGAAACCATCAGGGAGGGTAAAACCAGGCTTTGAGCATCCCCTTGCAACTCAGTTCCTTGGTTCCTGCCAGCCCCATGTATGTCTATTTATAATTGCAACTTCCCTCAGTTAATCATATCAAAAATGGCATTTTCACCTCTGGGAACTGTATCTGATGTAACAATCTTTGCAAAACTGTTAATCCCCGATGTGAATCCCCAAGTAAACTGATTACGGTGCCGGCAGCACGAAATAAGCTCAGACCTTCCATTAATCGCTGCATAAACCACGGCAAATTTTGAGCTGAATTTAGATGTATAAGAACATTCCTGGTACTTCAGGGAATAATATACACACAGCTTCAGACATCATGTGAGTGGGTAGCTGCTGAGCACAGGAGCCATCCACTAGCTGGTGGTAATTCGTGAACGAGAATTTTATCATCTACTCATGTGGAAGCAGTTCATGCAGAAGCAGTCGGGCCAGGAAATTATAATGTGTTAAAAAGAAATGGCTCTCAAGGAATATTTTGCTCATGGTTGTCTTGCCTTTCCCACCAAAGGCTGCCCAGACAGGTCCTGCTCTCATGGCACTGCAGATCAGCACCCATCAGATTCAGGGCTCAGCATTTCCACTTCTTCAGGAAATAGAAATGACTGGAGATGTCAACTGAAACAAGAACCCAACTGCAGAAAGCCCAGCAATGCAGAGGACTGTGTGGAGAAGCTGAAATGGCTGTTAGATACCTGGAGATTTCAGTTTGTTCCAGCCTTGGCCTTCTCCAGTCCACCTTGGCAGGGAGCAAGAGAGTATTCTGTGAGGAGAAAAAAAAAATAACATGAGCAGTTTCATGTCACAAGGGAAAAAAAAACAAATAGAAACCACCCAAAAAAAAGACAGGTAAATACGTCAGAGTTTTAGAGTGTCCTTGTTCTCAAGGTCAAACCTTTCTCCTGTGAGGACAAGGTCAGGGGGAATATCTTCAGTCATCCATGAGCCCATGCTCAGCTACCTGCAGATCCTCTTTGTGGAAAATCGCTCTGAGTCCTACCCCTGACTCCTCTGTGCTGGTGCTGGCACAGATTTGGAGACACCAGGGAGTAAACTGGGGAGCTCAGGAGTTTGACAGGGCAGAAGGAGTCCGGTGATCCTGGGTGATTTACACCTTCAGACCTTGCTGTACTCCTGCAGGGTGCTGAGGCCCTGGCACAGGTACCCCGAGAAGCGGTGGCTGCCTCAGCCCTGGAAGTGTCCAAGGCCAGGCTGGACGGAGCTTGGAGCAAACTGGGATAGCAGAAGGTGTTCCTGCTCACTGCAGGAATTTGGGACTCCATGATCTTTGAGGTCTCTTCCAGCCCATTTTATGATTCTCTGACTTTCTTCTCAGGAGACAACCCATCTGTTGCCTCCCAAAGGTAGTTCAGGCAACGCCTCCCTCCAAGAGCTTCTCCCAGGTGATGGAATGGGTGGGGCTGGAGTACGGATCCTTCCGTGGAAATGGTGAATTTGGAAGTGGAAGCACTGAAGCAGCACAAAGGCATCTGGGTGGAGTCATCAGCAACACACAGGAGCTGCTTTCCATCTGTTCATGTTTCAGGAAACCGCACTGCATCCTTGAATATCTGTCCCTGCTGGTCCTCATTACACGCTGCTCAATTGCTTTGGAGACAAAATAGCAGCTTCTTAATGTTCCATCTCCCCTCCTCCTCTTTTTTTTTTTTTTGCTGCATGTGTCTGAAATGAAATTCAGATTTTTAAACCACAGGATGATTTATCACCTTTTTCTAACGGGCAGCCTCTCCCTGGTTAAACAGATGATTTACCTGTAGCTTCACCCCTCGGGGAGTGAAAGTCTCCTGCACTGAATGGATGATTTGGGGGTCTTTTTTAAGAATCTGGTGAGCAGTGGAAAAGTCCCCAACTCATATGACTTAAAACTCAGTATGCGCACCACATCAGGGAAGTTTTACTTTTTCCAAAGGTATTATGGACTGTCCTGCTCTGTGCTGGGTTAGGACCTCGTTATGGTCACTATGGTGCAGAAAAGTGGGTTAAATCCCTGGAGGTATTTAAGAGCTGTAGATGTGGCCCTCGGGGACACGGCTTGGTGGTGGACTTGCCTGGGGTTGGACTCGATGATTTTAAAGGTCTTTTCCAACCCAAATGATTCTTTGATTTTGCCTTGCTGTCAAATCTGTTTCCCTTGGAGAAGGCTGCGTCCAAATTGCACCTCAAGGACCAGGACTGCGAAGTAACCAGAGAGCTCAGTATCGATGAGGGATTGATTGGCTGTGTCCCTGATCTAAATACTATGAAAAGTGAGGGAAACCAAAGCAAAGGAGGAGGTAAAAACCATCAAACGAGCTCTTAGATGCTCTGTGCAATGAAAACACTTAAAGAATCATGGAATCATGAAGGCTAAAAGAGACCTCCAAGATCTCCACCTGTCAAATCCAAGTAAATGGGAAATTACCGCTGTGGTGAATTGAAAACCAGGCTCAGTCTTCCTGTGAAAAATAGATTAACATGACTCAAAGTGCAGGAGATTTCCACCATCCTGGGGCAAATAGAAAGGCAGCTCTACGAGGTGAGGTAGGACATAAAACAGTGTGAATTGTTCTGGTCTTTTATAGTCCAGGGCACCAACCTGGACCAGTTTGGGAACAAAGGGAGCAGTCCCACAAATTAAAGCGCAGTTGAGTGCCTTTTGTGAGGATTCCTCCCGGTTATCCTGGGCAGGTGACTCCAGTTTGCCCTGGGGAAATATTGCTGGTGGGTCAGTCGGAGCAAAGAGCAGCTGGTGGGAAAAGCTTGGCTTTGAGGAGTGGAAATGTGTCAGACACGTTTGGGACTTCACTGCCCAGGCTGCAAAGTGAGATTGAAAGAGGAGACACAAATCAACCTTTGCATTAGGCTCTCCTTGCTGCTGCTGGAATCTCCTGCTGCTTCTCTCAGACAGCCTCTGATGAGCCTTGGAGCTCTGCAAAGGTGTTTCTGCAATGGGCACCTCTGGTTCTGTACAATTTCACTCTTGCCTTGAGGGATCGGTGCCTGTTTTTTATGATTTTTGCTGTCCTTTCTCATTTCCTCTTGTCTGGAAAATAAAGCCGCAAACCCCAGAGATTTCTGTCCAAAAAGGAGACAGAGGAGTCCTTTTACTTTATTTGAATAAAGGGAGGGGCCATGGGGCATTCCCCTGGGGTCTCTCAAGTTTTGGAGGATGCAGCCTCCCTTTTTATCCCAATTTCCTGGCCGCATTTCCCTCTCTGCCCATTGCCTGAGGTACTTGAGAGGTACAGACTTCCCGGAACTGCTGATACCTGAGATTCCTCTCCAATGTATAACCCTCCCTTTTAATTTTTATTTTTTATGGAACTGATGGTTTTTCCCCATTGTTTCTTTCATATTTCAATAACCAATTTCATTTATCAGCAACCCTGCAGTTTGTAAAGGCAATACCTGTTTTCCATTCGTCAGTCAATGGAATCCTTCCCTTTGTTTCTTCGAACTCTCAGTGCTGGTTTTATCCACCAGCAGACCCACAGCTTGTCTGTAAAGACAAATCCATCATTCCTCTCACTCTCTAATATAAAAGAGACACCCTTCTAAATATCTTTAAGAAGAGATCAAGCAGAATATGGACATTTTTCCAATCGGATTTGGCTGCTTCAGAGTCAGCTTCATGTTACAAGTTAGACCCTACATGGAAGCTGGGCTTTGCTGGGAAATGGAAAATCCATGTCTGGTTTACTGAGGTTTACTGTGGGTGAATCAGAGCCTCCTCTCTCTGAGCCAGATGAAATCTCTTTCCCCAGGATGTGGGTGCAGGGGTTGAGATAAATCAGGACCAACTCTGGATGCTGCTGCCAGTCCAGGTTCACTGAAAAAAGCTTCGCAATTGCAGTGTGAGGTCCTGCAAAATGTCTGTGGTGGGTGTCTGTGCTTCTCTGCCTGTCTGAGATCCTCACTGGAGCAGGGACTCCACTCAGCAATTTTAGGAAACAAGGAACTTCAAGGGAGATCGGAAGGAAGAAAATAAAAAGAGGATTTATTAGTGCATATAAAAAAGAAGAGTGAGACCAGGAGAGCCCTTGTCAGCTGAAAGTGGCTTTCCTGGACATCTTTCTGCATCAGCTCTTCTCAACATTCAACTTAATTGGCCTCTCAATATCTGCATAAAGTTTAGTGTTACATGAAACAATGTTCAATATCCAGAAAACGAAAGCAAAAATCAACCCAAAGCAACCCAAAACAACACCTAATGAAATCATACACTTTTGTTCTTTTGCCTCACAGAATATTTTAAAAAATCTACTTGTATAAATACCATCAAAATTCCTAAATCTCTAATGGAAGGGAAACCAATACTAATTATGTGTTTAGTAATCCTCTCAAAAGATAACAAAAGCAGCCTTAATGACGTCAGGCCTATCTGCTGCAAAGAAAAGACATTAAAAAGCAATCACAAACAAAAGCAGATCTCTACCTAATGCTCTGTTCCCTGCGAGAGGGGAGGGCAGATTATTGTGATTCGGGGGTTTGCTGAGAGCAGGGTGAGGAAAGATAAACTGGAGATGGGTTTGCCACACACATTTTGGTTAAAACACCGGTGGTGTGTGAGTCCTGATTCTCTCTCCAAATGGATTTGTCAGCTGAAAACTTGCTGAAGAATTACAGGCAGAGGGAAATCTCACACGGCTCTCAAGGCTTGGTCCTTCTCAGACTTTTATTTCTCCTTCTGAATTTGCAGTGTAGGGATAATTAGCAAGATCTGCACTGTTCTGCTGCTTCTCCCTCGCTGTGAAAATCAATGTTTCCAGCCTGAGGATAAGGAATAGCACATGCCACATATGCTTAGGCAGGATCTGTGCGCTCTTTAGCTCTTCTAATGAGAAGCAGGATGTATCTAGAGTCAGATTGAAGAGGATACAAACCCGGCGAGTGTAAACAAGCAACGTCAAATACTCAGGAATAATAATGATGTAATTAAAAAAATTTAAAAAAATAAAATTCACAGCAAGAGGAGTGTTTATTCACAAAAGCAAAAATATTTGTAAATCAATTTTTAATGACACAAGCAATGTCAGTATTAGGAAAAGAGTCTTTCATATTTGCATGATTGAATAAACATATCAGCATGTATAGTGAGCCAGGAGAGTTATTGAGACTCAGCTTTATGAGAAATTCAGTAGTTCTGATATTTTTTTCCATTGCAATCTGTAATGTAATGCTGTATTTTGATTTTTGCCTGTCGTGTGTTTAAAAAAGCATCACATTTTTTTGGTCAATGAGAATATATCACTGAAACCATTCCAACATTTATTTTTGTTTGACTTCTAGTATTTCATTTTTACTAGATAAAGCCGTAGAATATGGAATTATAATAAAAAAGTGACTATAAAATTAAACGTGAAGATAAATGCTGAATAAAAGAGAACATAATAAATAAGCTTCTAACATAAAATAAATCAGAATAAACAATGTATCCTAAATATATGTTTCAAATGGAATAACTCTACCAACTAAACACTGAAATATGTTATGTAAAAGCTGGTTTTAAGCAATGTCAAAATTAAATCAGCGCATTCCTCAGGAAGGCTGAGATTTTGATGACTTCACAAATCATGATGCGAAATGTTTTGCAAAAACGCTGCAAAACCAAGCTAATATATTTTGAAAAGCATATGCTGAGAAGCAGTTTGGGATGACATGCTTGGGCCGAGTGGATAACAAGACTATTTCCAGCTAATTTCAGATGGGAAAGCAGATGGGGCTGTTTCTTGCTGTTAGACTTCTGTGGTCACAGTCTCTTGAGGGCTGAACTTAAACATCTGAGTCCTTGTGGTTATTATTACTATCACAACTCAAATCACTGCGGCCAGGTCTGCACTCCCAGCTGCACAGAGTGCAGGAAGGTTTTATCCTTGCCTGAAATATCTGTGACCCATCAGAACTCGGGGTGCCACATGCGTGGGGCATCTCCCCTACATCCAGAGCCGGGGTTTGCTTGTAAATGCGTGGAAGTTTGGCAGTCTGGGAGTTCCCAGGGATCTGAACAGGGGTGACAGAGGTGACAGAGGACCTGCAGAAGACCTGTTCTATTCTGGGCTGTCATCAGCCTTTGTAGGGTGTGGACACGACGCTGCGGAGGTGATAAAATCCCATATTACTGTTTGGGATGTGGGTCTGTCTATGAGGGAGAGGTGAAGGCTCCACTTGCAGCCAGCAGGGATTCTGTGGAAGTTCTTCAGTGACCTGAGCTGTTACAGGCAGCTGCAGGAAGAACTTGTCCACACACTCCAAGCCCTGGAACATGAGGTGACTCGTTCACATTGAAACCTTGAGTGGTTTGGGTTGGAAGGGACCTTCAAGGATCATCTTGTCCCATTTCCACGACATGAGCAGGGACATCTCCCACTGTCCCAGCTTGTTCCCAACCCCGTCCAACCTGGCCTTGGACACTTCCAGGGATGGAGCAGCCACAGCTCCTCTGGGCAACCTGTGCCAGGGCCTCACCACCCTCAGTCAAGAATTTATTCCTAATAATTGATAATCTAAACCTACTCTCCTTCAGTGGAAAGCCATTCCCCTTTGTCATATCCCTGCATACTCAAGTCCTTCTCCAGCTCTCTTGGAGCCTCTTTAGGCACTTGAAGGGGGTCTGAATTTTCACTGGAACCTTCTCTTCTCCAAGCTGAACAATCCCAACTCTCTCAGCCTGTCTCCATATGAGAGGTGCTCCATCCCTCTGATCATATTCGTGGTCTCATCTGGACTCAATCCAACAGCTCCACATCCCTCTTATATTTTGGAATGCAACACTCCTGGCTGGGTAGAAGGGCAGAATTCCCTCCCTCAACCTGATGCCCACGTTGCTTTTGATGCCTCCCAGGTTACAATTTTCTTTCTGGACTGAAAGATCACATTGCCAGCTTGTGTCCAGTGTTTCGTCCACCAGTGTCCTCAAATCCATTTTTTTTTTCTAGGGCTGGTCTCGAGCAATTAATTTGTAGCCTGTGTTGATACTGAGGATTGCCCTGACCTGGGTACAGGACTTTGTGTTTGGCCTTGTTGTATTTCCTGAGGTTTGTCATGGACCCACCTGTGCTCCTGTCACCTCTATTCAGGATGACAGCTTTCATTCACCCCGAGGTTTTCTGAATGCTGATCAGATCTTTATCCCGACCTGGGACCTCAGGCAGCTCAGCCAGGGATGATTCCAGAGCAGACAGCACGTGGCCTCCTGGGGTGGCCTCTCTCATATGACACCACAAAAAATGCTACCACTGGGTGATGGGAACCAGTGGCCCCCTGGAAGATTTTAAGCTCTGAAATGCTGCTTTTGTTCTAATCCCTCCTTTCCCCTGAGATGTGCTGAGAGGATCCTGCTGCCGGAGTGGGCTGCACATTTCAGGGCCTGCAGCTGGAGGGATCACACCAACCACTCCCAGTGGAGGTTTAACTGATTCAAAACCATTTAACTGCACTTCAGTATGGAGTGACAGGCAGCTAAACCTCTGGATATATTTCAGAAATGGGTTTTTACCTTGATTTTCATTTTTAACATGATAACACTGCAACTGTCCATCTGTCTTAGCTGACTGCCATTCTTGCTTCCCCCTCCTTGAACTGCTTCTGTCTGCTTGCCAGTTTCAATGACATTGAAAGAATTACTCAAATCCCCAAGAATTTGTTTCTAGAAATTTGTTCCTAGAAATTTGTTCCTAGAAATTTGTTCCTAGAAATTTGTTCCTAGAAGAGCAGAAGACTTCATCTGCTGGCCTTAGGAAGGCAGGGTTTCAGCAGGAAAACCAGAATTACCCATTCCTCTTGCCCCAGTCACTGTGTGTCTGCACTGAGGGCATTGCTGCTGCTTCTGCTTCCTGAGGGAACCTGAGAGGGGCTGGAGACAGTGTGGATGGGATTGCAGGGTTTCTGAGGATGAAATGGGGGGATTTAGGGAGTCTGAGTGTTGTGGAGGCCTGGAGATGTTGGGATCTGCAAAGCTGATGCATTGCCAGACTTGGGACTTGGGAAGGTCCTTCTTGTGTCTCAGTAGGAGGAGATGGTTCTGTACATGAGAGGAAAGCTGGGGATGCGGTGGCAGGATTGTTTACAAAATATTGTGCACACAATTCTGTACAAAATCTGTCTTTTAATTCTGCTGCTATGAATATTTGGGTGGCTGATGAGCAAGAGCATTCATTGTTCCCTTCTCAGAACTGAACCCTGTGTTGGCATCCTCTCCACAGGGATGTCCCTGCTGATTTTCCTTTGGTGTTCATTTGTGCAGCTAATGGGAGCATTTTGCTCATCAATGCTGGTAGATTCCTGTTTAATTAATATTGATGAGTTGGAGAAAGAATAGAATGGGCCTCTGGTAACATTCCCCCACGGCCGAGTGTGTGAGGGGGGGAAAGGCAGAACTGTAAACCTGAAATTGTCACCAAGGACATACAATGAAAACCTTCAGCTGGACCCTGTTTCCATCCAGAAAAGAGGAAAAACAATCCAGAGTCATCATGTGAAAATGGTGAAGATGCATTACGAAACAAGGAATACTGAGAAAAAAATAGGAATTTTAAGAGTGAGTGAATCAGTATGACTCAGATGATGCTTCTCTTTATTCCTGACGTGCCCTGGTGCCAGTGAAAGCTCTGCTGGGTAATTGGTGCTGGGATATATCCCTGGCTCTGGAACATGGATACCCCTGGACACCAAGGTACAGGTGGCTTCAGCAGGCTTTGGTGGGCTGCCCACGTACAAAATGCCTTAAAGCAGAAATAAATCCTGCGCTGAGTGCTGTTTCTGATAGGAAAACTTCATGTCAATACATCCCAATCTCTCCATAGCACAGGGCTGGTAAAATAACACTGGTTTTCCCTGTTGGCTTCACAAAGAGGAGATCTGGAAAAGTGTCATGGACAGAGTAGATCTGTTCAAATGAAACCACCCTGACAAACAGCATCCTTCTTAAAATTTAAATTAACTGTTTTTCCCCGCCTAATAATACCAGTCACAGAGCCAAATTCTTATCTGTGCTTTCCCTTTGTTTCTTTTGTTTATTTAATCTGATTTAATTTAATCAACCATTTGTATTTGGAGCTGTGTGTATGAATCCATTAAAATACTGAATGCTATTTTGGAAATAGAGATTTGCTGTCCTTTTTTTTGTCTCTTTTTCCCTCTGGTTTGCACTGCTCCTAATGAGGTGCAAAGTTGACAGTTGAGAAGATTCATTTTCATGTGTCTTTTAAGCAGACAGTCCAGTCTACTGGATAAAGACTGTTCAAAAATTAATTGAGGGCTTCAGGATTTGCCTTGATGTGAAGTGAGGCTCATCCAGTGACCTAAGACATTATGTTCCCCAGGGGAAGAGAAAGATTGTAGGAAGGAAGGGTTTGTGTCCTGTGCCCAGAGTTGAGGTACCTTGCCTGGGAATCAGAATTTCTCTCTAGATTTTCATGGCTACAACACCACTGAAAATAGTTGTGATAGAGACAGATCTGCTTGAGCACTGTGAGCACAATCACAAAATCATCAAATACAGAATGGTTTGGCTTGGACAGGACCTTAAAGATCCTCCTGCTCCAACCCCCCGTCATGGGCAGGGATATCTTCCAGCCCCATCCAGACTGGCCTTGAGCACTTCCAGGGATGAGGAGTCCACAGCATCTCTGGGAACTTGTGCCAGAGCCTCACCAAAATCAAAGATTGTTATTCTGACTGATGATGAGCGAAGTCTGGGCGAGCTGAAGAGAAGATTCCAGGGAAAGGAACAAGGTGGAAAGAAGGGACAGCCATGGGCAGAGGGCTGAAGGGACAGCCCTGCATTATCAGCCTTGTCTCCGCTCTTTGGAGGGGTGGGAGATGCAGGAATAGCAAACATTGCTGCATGGAGAGGCTGAAAGGGAGGGTCTTTGGCCAGGCTGTTGGGTTCTCCCTCAGCAGTGCTCTCTGGGCTTTTCACAGTTCTGGCACAGAGGAAAAATGTGTGTTCAGGGCTGTCTGATCATTCCTGCTGCATCCCACTCTCCTCCTGCAGGCAGGATTGCAGCACACAGCTGTGCATGCAGAGAGGGAGGCCGAACAGCAGCAGGGAAGGGGAAAACATTTGAAATGTCTCTGCTGAGCACCAGGCCATGCCAGCTGCTGCCCCCAGAGCTGCCCCTGCTCTGCACCATCATCTGGGGGCTCAGGATGACTGCAGGGCAGAGCAGGACAGCGCTGGGAGAGTTTCACACCAGCCAGGCCGCTGGGTGACACAGGGTGAGAGCCGGCACGAGGAGGAGTCCTTATTCAATGCAGGACTTGAGAGGTCTGAGAAGCTGGAGTGCTCCCCAGGCACAGCCTGGCCCAGGTCCTGCCAGCTGGCCCAAAGTGAAACATTGGGTAGGTTTGGCTGGGTATCTGTGAAACAAATGACTCTTATCAGAAACGCAAAGGTCAGAGCTTGTCACTTAACAAAATTAGGTGGGAGCGACTTGTGAGCACCACAACAGAAGCTGCATGATGAGACACAAAAGAAATAATCTGCAGTGTTGCCTACAGTGTTTTCCTTCTCTAAGCTTGGGACAATCATCTCTATTGCCCTTTTAGATTTGAAGGGGGGCATCTAAACACAATACCCTAAGGGGCTGGTATAAGTGGTGACTTTATTATAACCATTAATTAACATTTCAATCTCTCTTTAACAATTCTAAAACACAACTGATTCAAACCATCTACAAAACATCTTTTTCGTAGTGGTATTTATTGCAATTTAATCATCCCGGGTTTCTCAGACCTGCGTCGCGTTTGTGCCAAGTGCGCTGAGTGACACAGCAAAATCTCAGCAGGAATTCGCTCTGTGTGCGTTTTTTCTCGCCTTGCTGCAGAAGTTATCAGGCTGTGGAGCTGGACACGGTGCCCCTACAGCGACCCCATTACCCTTCCCCATTATGGCTGGCAAGAAAGGAGCCAAGGAGCCTTAGGGATAAGAGGGAAAAGGTGTAAGGGGCAAAGAATCTTTGTGACAGAAGCTCCTTTCTGCTCTTTCATTTTCCCACTCCCTGCCTGACTCCCCTGTGGGGAAGCCTCAAAAGAGATGAGACGTCCCTGCTCTATTTTCAAAGCTTTTCACTTCAAGGTCTCAGGCTGCAGCAGCTTTTGGTCACCCCCAGGCCTTTTGGTCAGGATAAGGACACAGGGAATAGGGGTGAATGGGATGGAGATTGCAAGAGCCAGCTGGGAAACTCTGGAGAACAACTCAGGAGAGGAATGTGACCTGGAGGGACAAAGCATGAGTTTTAAGGTGAATCAGACAGGGAGGGGAGCGAGGAATAGTTTAAAGGTTTAAGAGGACCAGATGAGGTGGGGTAAATGGAAGGGAAAGAGGAGAAAATATGTTGGACAAACAGAGTTATGGGAGAGAGACTTCTCTGGAACCTCTGTGCCTCCAGGGGACTTCACCCTCCACCCTCATATATCCTGTTGGGTTTTTTTTCCCTTGAAAATCCTGCAGCTCATTCTGGAAGGTTATTCCTCGAGGAAAGGGTTCTTGCAGGATGTCATTTTCTTGTACTTTGGTGTTTTTTCTGAGCTTAATCTACATGGACACTGTCCTTGGAAAAAAATATGAGGGGAACAGGAGCTCTAAGCAAAATAAATTTGGGACCACAAATGAGACACAAAGGAAGGTGGAGCCCACATCTCCTCTGGATTCCCCAGTGCAGTCTGTCCCTCTACCTGCTTGTAAATTATAGAAATCCCTGGAAAATTCCCGCAGCTGTGGCTGCCCCATCCCTGGAAGTGTCCAAGGCTGGGCTGGATGGGGCTTGGAGCAACCTGGGATAGTTTGAGGGGTCCCTGCCCATGGCAGGGGGTGGGACTGGACAATCTTTAAGGTGCCTTACAACCCAAACCATCCTTTGTGTCTGTGGTTCTCTTCCAAATAAGACTAAACCCGGCTTTCAGCAGAAAGCCAAATTCACCTTTAAAGGCATGTTAGGTGCAACAACATTTCAACCTTGATATTATTAATTACAGCCTAGATGTGCTCAGGTGGTCCCCAGTGACCAGTCAAAAAGGCACTTGACAAAAATCACTTGTAAAATGTGTTCATTTTAGTTAATGAGGCCCAGCTCTGATTAAATGCATGGAGAGGAAAGCTCTGTTAATAATGAATTCATTCCTTATCATATGAGAAAAGTAAGAATTTATAACACTCGCTCACTATTTTTGGAGGATTTAAAAAAAGTCACAACACTTGAAATGGTCCCAAGTCCTGTTTCAGGAATGTGAATGAAGTATTTCATTTTCCTAAAGCAGGAACATGCAGTACTTAGCATTTCCAATTGGAGTTTATTTTAGTCTAATTTATTTTCAACAGCTTTCCCGTCATCTTGAGTGCTCTGAGAAGAGTTAAAGATAATACATTCCCATTAGAGACAAGGGATGAAACAACATCAGCAAAAAAAAAAAAAGAAAAGAAAAAAAGATGATGTGTACAATAATTTCAGTGAGCTGAGATTTCAGCCAGAGGAATAAGAGCAGGAGGACTGGAGATTCCAGGTGTCTGAGGTGTGTCCTCCTTGGAAGAGGAGTGTGACAGGCACGTGGTGGAAATTAAATTTATATTTCTGTGTCACCATGCAGAAGTTGAAGCTCCTTTCATAAGTTAATGATTCAACAGTTCCAGTCAAATCTTTGGTTTTTAGGGCAGCACCTTTTTTGCTCATGTCTGATTAAAAGGAAGACAAAATAGAGAAAGAAAATAAGATGTTTTCTTTGGATTTTGTTTTGTGGTTTTCTTTAATCAGATAGAGATTAATTAGAAATTTTCACATAATAGTTATCTGTAAGGAACAGATCAGATCCAGACAAACTTTGGCTAAAAAGGAAGATGTGGGCTGTTGGTCGCAGTCACATTTGAGACTTTGGTAGCCTCCCTGTTTTTAGGAGTCCCTTTTTTATAAGAGAGCTGGAGCTGATATTCAGATCCAGCCTCAGTGTTTCTCTGTTTCCTTCTGTCTTTGTTTGGCCCTGTCTGTTATTTTTATTTTAGGGGCTGTTCTTCTGGAAATACTTAAAAAAAATTGGACAGCATCTTTCTTTTGTTATTTACTGTTCCTCCTAGAGGACTGCTCACACTCCACGGCTGATTATGATAAATGTTCCTGGTGTAACTAATTTACCTGTTATGTCTGCAAATTGTCAGCTTCTATCAGCTTGAAATCCAGCAGTTTGACCTACTCCTTGTAAATGTTTTGTACTCCGTGTCTTGCTTTTATAACCCTTCCAGAATTGCCTGGGAAGCCTGGCAGATGTTGGCAGTGAGAACCACAGACTGGTTTGGGTTGGAAGGGACGTTAAAGATCAACCAGCCCTGACAAAAGCAGAGACACGTTCCCTGTCCAGGAAGAAATTGTGCTTCTCCAAACGTTCAAAGATTTTGCTTCTGACACAAACATTTACATATAAACACGACTTTGACAACTCACTTGTCCCCTGTGTTGGCTTATATTACTTGTTCTTTGGTTCTTTATTTTTTGGAATAATTCTTTTTCTAGTTGTGCTTCCTCCTTTCCCATTCTGACTGAGCTCAGCAGCGATGACTGTTCTATCACAAAACCCCTCTCCATAAATTGCATTTTTAAAGACTCACTCTCCAAAGCTCCTCAGCAAGGACCAAAGGCTGCTTACTCACGGTGCTTGCTGGAGGTGTTTGAGGAGATGCAGCATCTTCCTGCTCTTCAGAGACTCTGCAAGCGAAGCAGAGAACAAGCAGTCCAGGGTTAATGGTGGGATAACAACTTCTGGGTTGCCTTAATATGATTAATAGTCAGAGACAAGGATTTGTCAAGGCAGCAGGAATACATCAAGGTTAAGGACTGCGGAGCAGCTTTTAGAACGAGTTATTTAGCTCATTTCTGCTTCTCCCGCCCTGTCCTGGGTGCTTCATCTGCATTGCACACAGAAGTCACTGCAAACATAACCCAGTGAGCTGGGCTTGATTCAGGTCATTTCATTTCAATGCTTGTGCTAAAAACAGAAATAAATGGACATCCTCATATGGACTGGACGCTTCCCACCTACCCAAACATTTATAAACAAGAGCAGGTGCCTGCACGTCTCTCTGGAGTGGGGGATCTCCTCCATGGACTGCAGGGGGACATAAGGACAGCCAGGCTCCAAACATCAAATTGAAATTAAGGTTTTCAGATTTCACCAGAGTTTTCTTTGCAAAGTGACTCATGGCAGAGAATAGAAGTTCTTAAATCATCGCTGTCTAAAAGGCATGGTATGGAAATGCATTTTGAGACTGAAAGCTCTAGCAAACATTTCCATCTCACAGAAATGGGTGATATTCTAGGCAGGAATTCATGGTGTTTGCTAGTGAGCTGTTCATGGAATCCTTGACTCACAGAGCCATGGAATCACGGAATCTTAGAATTGTAAAGGTTGGAAAAGATCTTTCATGTCATCGAGTCCAACCATTAACCCAGCATTGCTAAGCCACCACTAAACCACATCCCCATCCACATTTCCTTTAAATCCCCCCTGGAATGGTGACTCCACAATTTCCTTGGGCAGTTCCAGAGCTTTGCCTGGAAAAGTCTGATTTTTACCCAGATTGGTTATTTCCAGTGCAACTTCCCTGGAAGAAATGTTGAACAAGAAGTAAATCCCAGGTGGGCAGGAATGTCCATCCAAGTATAAGCTGGTTTCTGCAATCATGCACTGCTGGTTCTCATTGGTTTGGCAATTTTGGTGCGCTGGAGTTGAATGGAATTGAAGTTCTGTAGCAAACCATGGAAGAGATGTGGTTTAGAAACTGAACTCAGCACAGAGACCTTTTTTCCACTCTGCTGGATTCACTGGGGACAAAATACCTCTGCAAGGCACATCATGCTAACAGCATAACCTCTTCTAGCACCACTTTAGGAACCTTCCAGCCTGTCCTTCAGGGTTGGCTCTGGGGATTTATGGACATCTTGGAACCTGGCACTGCTGGATATGTCAGAAGCTGGTTCAACCCGACTAATCCAACCCCTGTGCTTCACTGCTGCTACATCCACCACTGCTTTTGAAAGATAAGGGTGAATCCTGGTGGAGTAGACCCTGACTGTAGCAGAACTCCTGAATTTAAACCACCCCTTACTCCCCCCATCTCTCAGCCTGTGAGTTGATCTGTGCTCACTTTAAATCCAGGAAGGATCCTGGTGTTCCCTCCAGGCTCTTTGCAGGGTTTGGAGGAGCTCTCTCCTCCTTTGGGGGATTCCTGTCCTACAGCACAGCAAAGCCAGGCTGGTGCTGGGCCGCACCAAGGGCTCCTGTCCGGTTTGTCCATCACAAGGACCACCCCGATGCTGGGCTAACAAGGCCTCTCTTTTCCTGCCATGCTGAATCTCCCTCAAAGCCCTGCACAGAAAATGCCTCCTTGCTAGCCCACCTCCCTCTCTCCACCCCCTTGGTAACCATCAAAATGCTGTTTTGGTCACCAATCAGCAATTCTTGTTTTGAGTGAGAATAAACAGTCCAACAAGAGGCTTAAATGCTTAAGTGCTCCAAACCCCTCTACTTCGCACAAGATTTTTGTGTGTCCTTTATTATTCCTGACTCCTTTTTCCCTCTCTTTGGTCCTCCCCCATCGCTTTTCCACCCAGGCAGCTTGGTCCCTTTTGTACACAACATCCTTTCCCTTTCACAAATCCCGAAAGACCCAGTGGGAAGGCGGACACAGGAAATGTTGCAAGCAAGGAAAATGCCTCCCTGCCCTGTGATATTGAGCTGCCAGGGAGGGGAGGTATTTTTTTATTTTTTTTTAAGTGTGTGTGGGGTGTTTTCTGTTTCTTCCCTTTTCTTTTTAAAGCCCTCTTTTCCACATTTCCTTTCTTGTTGGTTTGAAAACAACTGACAACAAAACCTGCAAGCAGAGCTTTGTCTCCCCCCACTTCGCAATGTTTTTTTTTTTTTTTTGTTGCTTTCACAAGCATCACACACAAATGCTGGGAGAAGAAGGGGAAGGATTTCATCTTGTTCAGTCTCCTGCATTCTCCAAAGAGCTCCATGCACTTTCACAGTCTTGCTGTGGCTGAAATCATAATCACAGAATGTCCTGGCCTGGAAGGGGCCTCAAAGCTCATCCAGTTCCAACCTCTTGCCATGGGCAGGGACACTTTCCACTGTCCCAGGTTGCTCAAAACCTTGTCCAGCCTGGCAGGGAACACTTCCAGGGATGGGGCAGCCACAGCTTCTCTGGGCAGCCTGTGCCAGGGCCTCCTCACCCTCACAGGGAACAATTTGTTCTCAAACACACCATAAAACAGTTCAGATGTTGCCTCTGAAAGGCTTTGAGGCTTCCCAGATGAGCTCATTAGCAGTGCAGTTGCACTCTTGTCTTATCCCTGTGTGATCCATGTATCGATGCCTGGGATCAACTTTTCTAGCAAGGATTTCTCTTTAGGGAGCTTTTGCCATAAACTCATTGTTGCTCTCTTTTGGGACTGGTTTAAAAAGATAGAGTCTGGAGTGAAGTCCAGCAAGAGAAAAGCCATTTTTGTTATGGGGAAACCTGAATGAAAAAAAAGGCTCAGGCAACACCTCCTTATGGATTTTCCTCAAGCCCAGCTGTATGAAGGGCAAGCCTTGGTCCAAAATCTTGACCAGCCATGACACCACAGGGGGTCTGACCAGCACCCTGCCCTTGTGCAAAGACTGGATCCCAAACCTACAGGCTGGCAGCATTTCTCAGGCTAGTAAGAAATCAGTCAAAGCATTTCTGTCCATCTCAGAACTGTGTTTCAAATCTAAAAAATAAAAGAGAAAAAAAAAAAAAACAACACCAAAAAAATATTCCAAATCCCAGTGTCCCACTACCAGCTGCTGCCCCTATCACAGCATTTTAGGCCTCATATCTCAGTTTTGATCTCTTTCATCGGCTTTATCTTCTCCTTCCCCAGTCCTGCATTGTCCTGCTCCTCTCCCCCGAGTGCCGTGCCTGGTGATCACCATTGCCTTGGTAACAGCATCTCGCCTGGTGTCTGACTGCCTGCGATGGATGTGGGGAAATGTGCTGTGCCTGCCCTCCCAGGGGGGTGGGAGGTGCAGAGAGGATGCTCTGTGCAGGAGGGGAACTTCTGGTGCTGATTCTGACACCAGCAGAGGCAAGGTCAGCTCCTTGCATCCCTCAGGAGGGTTTGGGAGCTGCTGCTGCGGTGGCTGGAAGGATTTATCGGCTTCTTGGTGAGAGGGCTGGGAAGGGAGAGGCTTGGAGGACTTCTTGTTGCCGTGCTCATCCAGGACATCCTTGCGAAATGTTAGTTATGCATGGCTAAAGCTTAGATTATTCACAGGCCAGCTGGTGGGGAATCTGACTGACGCTTCATTCCTACCCTGGGCTTCCTCTGAAAATTCAACAGAAAGAAAAAAAAAATAAAACACCACAAAATCCACCTATTAGCAAAGATTGAGAGAAGAAGGACCAGCAATCCAGCAAATTATTCTAAGAAACTTTTTTTCTGCTGCATTAAGAGTTAATCCAGACCCAGAAAATGTCAAAAAGCCTGTATGTCTCACCAAACTTGCTCAAAGCATTAATTTAGGGACATTTGGATTTATTTCCACTAATGTGTGGACTGGAAACCAGGTAAAAATCTGCAAGTAGAAGGTCAGGCATAGTACAGAGGATGGAATAGAAACAGGACCCATAGAGGTTTTAATTATCTTAGTTAAAGAGTCAGTTCTTAACATATTCATGACTTCTTTTTCAAAGGTGCCTGAAGCACTAAGGGTGGAACCAACAAGCAAAGGAAGAAAAGTAGATGGGATGGCTCATAATTGAGAGCTGGTGGCAGAACAGACTGAAATGATGCTGGATGTGAGGAGACACAGAGGAATAAATTCAAATGTGTCAATGTAATGCAGAAGAGTCTAAGAAGCGATCCATGCTGAAAGAGGTCTGTAAAAAAGGACAGACAGCAAAGCAGATGGCAATTATGGCCCACAACTCAGAGCTTGGGTCAGAGAAAAGGAGAAGGGAAAGGCTCTCCTGCTTCTCTGCCAGCTTTCCATGAACCTGCTGCGTGCAGGATCCACACTGCCAGACTCATCACATTATTGAAGAATGTCAGATAATGACAGAATGGTTTGGGTTAGAAGGGACCTTAAAGATCATCTTATTCCAGCCCCTGCCATGGGCAGGGACAACTTCCACTGTCCCAGGTTTCTGAAAGCCTTGTCCAACCTGGCGTTGGACACTGCCAGGGATGGAACAGCCACAGCCTCTCTGGGCAGCCTGTGCCAGGGCCTCCCCCCCTCACAGGGAAGAATTTCTTCCTTAATATCTAAAGTGAACCCATTCCTTTTCAGTTTGAAGCCATTCCCCCTTGTCCTGTCACTCCATATCCTTGTAAAACATCTTTCCAGAAATTTTTGTAGGCTCCTTGCAAGGCCACTGATGCTTTCTCTTTTCTAGGATGAACATCACAAATGTTCCCTGAGAGCAGCAGAGCTGCTCCATCCCTCTGACTCCCTCCAAGAGCTCCCTGTCCTTCCTGTGCTGGGAACCCAGAGCTGGGGCAGCTCTGCAGGTGTGGTCTCACCTGAGTGGAGCAGAGGGGCAGAATCCTCTCCCTTGAACTGCTGGGAGGTCAATTCCCAGGATTTCTGAGGGAATGGATCCCCACAATCCCACACTGGACAGCACATGGCAGCAGAGCCAAGAGATTGTTCTACTGGAGTAAGGATGTGGGAAAAGCACCCAACCAGGCAGTGAAGATAAACACATGACTCCCGAAAATACCCCGTTTCCATCTGTGTCACTGTTCTTTCTGACCAGCTTGGTTCCACACCAGGAAAATGCCAGGCTGTGACTCCCTGAAGAAGAGCACAGCTCTGCTGATCAAATTCGGCTGCTGGCATGAAGAGCTGAGCAAAGGGGATGGTTCTGCTGCCAGGCAGGGTCTTCCCTCCACTAAAAATAACTTTTGTAAATGAGAAAGGATCTGCAATATCGACGTGGGGATATTGGCCTCTGGCAAAAACCCTGGAGTTGGCACAGGAGAGCACGGGCAGCTCCTCTCTTCCGCAGTTTGGGAAGATGAAAGCAGAGCCTGGAGAGGAAAGCGTTCAAGCCATCATCCAGCAAACCAAAGACACCAACAGTTGTAGAAAACAGCCAGAAAAGTAGGACCCAAATGAAAACCAGCTGAGTTCTGGACACTAAACCACACTTCCCGGCACAAAACCAACGCTTTTCTTCTCCCTTTGCCATGTGACTGCCTCATCTTCCCCCATTCCCTCTTTTTGAAGGATTTCTCTCTACCTGGCTTTTTACTAATGTTTTTTATTCCACTCTCACCTCTGTGCAGAACTTCCCAGCCAAACCCAGTGCGTCAGAGGTGGAAGGAACAGTTCCAGTCACCAGGAAACACCACTGAAATGATTTTCCAGTAGAAGCTGAAATTAAATAACTCGGTGTAGTCTGCACCTGGGGAGTTACTCCCAACTCAGTATTGATTGGATGTGAAAGGAGCAAACCTTGGAAATGAAGACAAAGGGACGAATATTTCCCCAAACTTTTAAACTCCTTTGTGGTGTTCCCTTCCTTCTTTCCTCAGGGTTGTTTGGTATTTTTCCCCTATCTTTTTTCCCTTTTTGTTTCTTTTCCTTTTGCCAGGAGTGAAACAGCTGTGAGCTCTCCCCAATCACACTTGTGCCAGTCAAGTCTGATTCAGAAGCAAGGCAGCAAACAAGGCCTCGGGGTAGAAATCAAACACTGGAGTGCTCAGTGTCAGGAAAAAGGAAAAAGCTTCACCCCTGTGCTTACGGGATTGGAAGGAGGAACAAAATTCCCTGGAATCAGTGGTTTCTTTCCTTTCTCTCTCATTGAGGTTTTGTTTGCACTGGATGGAAGTCCTGTGGTTTGCAGCCTGTACACTGTTAGATTTCTCCTTTCAGGGTTTAATGCCATGAATAATAATGTTCTGGGGATTCTGATGCTTTCTGCCTTGTAGGAGGGCTGGAAATGGGAGGAAGTTTATTACAGTGTACAGTTACCAGTTATCATTCCGAATCCTTATTAATCTGGAAGCATTTGGAAACTGGAAGCGCACACGGAAAGCTCGTTGAGAGGCCGGGCTCTGCATTCCAGGGGCTCATGGCAGTGGCAAGAGGTGCTTTAACCTGTCATTGATGGGATCCAAAAGATCATCCTGGTAATTATCAACCCCATTTTCCTGCTAATTACCTCTCACCCACCACCCCTCTGCACCACTGATGTTCTTTTCCCTGGCCCCAGACCTAGAGGTGTTTTTCCTCATCTTTCTGTGCTGATTTCTTGATAACTCCATATCCAAGCTCTCCTTTTGCACTCAGGGCTGGGAACACGCCTTCAGAGCAAAGACTGAATTCTGTGAGGATTCCATTAGTGGTGAGGTGAGTGGATTGGGCTCTGAGCAGTGGATAAAGTTTTAATGCAGAACTTACCGACTTGTGAAATAAATTGGTGAAAAAACATAGGAGAACTCCCTCTGTTCCCATTTATTTTCTGATGATTTGTCAATGCAAAGGCAGATACGCAGGTGTCTTTTTTTTCATACAGGGGATTTGCAAAAGCAGGTGGAAATAGCAAGGATGGAGGGATTAATATATGGAGATGGGCTGGAATGGCCAGATATGGCATGAAAATTAATAATGGGAAAAAGGAAAGAGGAGTAGGATGGCAGAAAGAGGGAGCAACACCCAAAATAGGAAGAGGAACTCACCCCATGGTCCTAAAACAGTGGGGAAATTCCTAAAGACAAAAGGTAGTTGGTATTAAAATGAACAGTTGATATTATCCATCGTGTGCTGGAATCACTTATGCATATTGGAAAGGGAGTTTGAAGGTCCTGTGGAGACTCAGAAATTGTCCCCTGACTCCGTATTCAGGCCAAGGGTCTGCACTGACTCAGCAGCAGGGATGGTCATGGCCAGTCCCTGGTGAGGGGAAATTGCCCCTGTCCCAAGGCTGGGTCCAGCATCCAGAAAAACAGTTCTGTGGGCTCCTGCATAGGAAAAAAAAAAAAAAAAAAAAAAAAAAAGGGACATTTTGGTGAAGTGGGCCAGCAGGTGCAATAGAACAATTGTCTTTCTCACTTTTGAACTTCCTCATGCCGCATTATCCTGTCACAAACGTGGACGAGGAGCTGAGGGGGGCTGAGAACCATCATGAATTTTTGTCCTGAGAGTGACACCTGAACAGCACATGTGCATCTCCGGGGTAGAAGCGGGAGGGGAGGGAGCAGAGACCCTCCCTCTACGCGTCTGTGGCGTGCGCATCTTCCTCCGTGCCCCGCTTCTCCCGCTCCCCGTCCTGCCGAGGTGCCTTTGAGCGCTGCTGCTGCGGCAGGTGAGTCAGTGTGACAGCTCAGGCACGGGGCAGCCCCCTCAGCTGCCGAAATGCCAGCCAATCTCCCAGCAGGCTCGGAGCCCACTATTATAAATGCATTATTTCCCTCCCTCCCCTCTCCTTCAGCTGGCGTGGTGAGTCAGTAATCAAGGTTCCTTTGTCATTCTGTGGGGTGTGGGGGAGCTGCTGGTGGGCACAAGGTGTGTGTGGCAGGTTTAGCTGCATCCTCACACGGATCTTCTGCCCCTTCCCAGGCTGAGAAAGCCCCACCAGCTGCAGGAAAGGGCAGGAAAATGGACAAAAAGGGGGAGGAAAGGAGGGGGAAGACAACCCCACTCTGAATTTCAACATTCTCCGTTCTGATTCACAGCAGTCTTAAACAGAGACCGAGATCCTTCCCTGCTCATGACAATTGTTCAACAAATTCCAGGCGGGGTTTTAAAAGGGAATTTAGAAATCCCAGCAGCTCTAATACCAAAGTTCTGGCAGAACTTGGAGGAGCTGGTGGGCAACGAGCATAACGTCAGCCCCTTTGTTTGGCGTCTCTCTGCCGGTGTGGGCTGCCCGCTGTGGAAAACAGGACAGCAGCAGGGAAAGTTGTGAGAGAGGGAGGGGAGGGAAGAGGAGGACAAGGCAGGGGGTGCGAGGGGGCTGAATTCTCACGTCTGGCTCAGGA
Source organism: Bombycilla garrulus (assembly GCA_013400315.1). Lineage (NCBI taxonomy): Eukaryota > Metazoa > Chordata > Aves > Passeriformes > Bombycillidae > Bombycilla > Bombycilla garrulus. Next base: position 271,754 of record VXBU01012189.1, read on the forward strand.
AAGAGAGTCCTGAGCAGAGAGGAGAGAGAGGGGGATGCTGCCAAGGGGAAGGGAACAGCCCGAAGTGAGGTGGGGGCAGAAAATCAGCCAGTTCCCAGTGTGTGATCCCTCAGACATCCGTGCAGGAGCCTTTCCCTGGGATGGCACAACTGCAGCGATGGAGCACAGGACCCTGCAGCCCTGAGCGATCACAGCAGATGTCAAGGGGAAGGCAAGAGTGGAGTAAATGCACTGAAAATACATCGCTGGGCCACGCCAAGCTGGGCAAGGCTCACAGACCTCCTGAACAAGAGTTGGGGTGATGGTACCAGGCAGCACCATGTGGATTTTTCTCCTGTGAGTTTATCCAAACACTTCTTAAATCCATTCAAGCACCAGCAGCACCATCCAGCAAAGAGCTCTCACAACTCAGCATGAAAGGATCTCTCCTGGTGTTTGTGGTGAGCCCTTTGTTTTAGAAGGGAGTTTAAATTACTTTTACCTTATTCAGCATCTTTTGGCCCCTCATGTTTCCCCTCAGTCATCAATCATTTTTCCAAGCCATCCCTTAACACACCATGAGGGCCTTCCTCACACTGCAGGACACCTCACGACGAAGTATCAGCGATGTTTATCATGGCCTTGAGGTTTTTGTGGTGCCCATGGGGTGGGAAAGCCTGCAGAGACCTTCCTTGGGTGCCAAATCCTTCACAAGGGTAAACTCTCCACAGGAATCAGCATGGGAAAGCTGCAGAGAGGGAGTTGAGTAGATGGGATGCGATCAGAGAAGGTATGGAATGAAATATCACTGGTCCCAAGATCGTATTAATGCTCCTTCTGTACCAGCTCCACCTTCAAGCATTAATTCCCACAATTTTCCCTGTGTGTGTATGCACATGGCTTTGTGTAAAAATCCATGGTTTTAGGAAAAAGGGGACCAATCATTGTCCAGGGCTTTCAGGAAACTGCTGGTTTGTGCCTTTACATTTGGCTTAAGTTGCTGCCTGCCGAGCCAAAGGCACAGAATTCTCTCCATGGATGTGAGCACAGATGGGATCACCTTTCCCTCTGCCTCTTCTTCAGGAGAATTTGTGGTTTCCTGCGGGATCAGTGAGTGGAGCAGTCGCTGTGTGTGACCACGCTTGCCAGAGCTGGCACGTGGGAGGCTGTGTGAACTCATCTCCAGGGATGCCGGAGGAAGTGGGACTGTCCCTTCGGTGGCAACACAAATCAGTCTTTGACTTTCTTAATCCGGCAGCAGCTGCACCTTTCGAAGTGGCAGAGGATGATATTGCAAACCCAAACCTGTTTGATCAGTGAAATCCCCTGGATTTGTGTCTCTTGATTGACACAGGATATGATCAAAGCTTTCCTTTCAGTTGTGAGTGTTCAAAATACTTTTCTGATTGCACCTCTCAATTGTGGGCTCCACATTATCTAATAAAAGCTGACATGCAACAGCCACTTCTTTGCATGAGACTCTCCTCCAGCTTCCTGTGTTTGTCAAGAGTTACCTGAGATTAGCCCAAGGATTCAGCAGCTCCTGGGGAGAGGAATGGGATGAAACAATCTCAGTTTTACCAGCCTCAGATGGATTTCCTGGGAAGCTGAGTCTGAAAATGTTAATAAAGTGTTCAAGGCCGGGTTGGGTGGGGCCTTAAGAAACTTGGTCTAGTGGAAGGTGTCCCTGTTCACGGCAGGGGTGGAACTGGGTGGTTTTTAAGGCCCCTTCCAACCCAAACCATTCTCTGATTTCAGGATGTTGACAGCAAGAAGAAAATATGGATAGAGAAGAGAGAAGTGGACCTGCTGTACCAGCACGGAATACCCAGAACAGTGACCACAGGAGTCAGAAGGTAGAAGGGAACCATAAAATAGTGCTGCTTTTGCTGCAAGTTAAGAGGTCTTTGACTCTATTCCAGGAGGAAAATTGCACTTCAGTATTTCCTAGCACTGAAAAGACTACTTTTATTACAGCATATTTTTTGTTAATTGTGCATTGATTCGCTTTTTTATTCCAGAGAAGAAAAAAAATTAAGACACAATTGATAGTCTGCTTGTTTTACTAACTTGTGTAACTGCTAAATTGTCTAGAGCAAGAGGAAGGTGCTGATGGAACATTCTCTTTGTATACACCTGGAGAACAGGTGTTTTTTTTTTTTTATACCTTCCATAAAATAATTCTAACAACAGCTCACCTAACCTCACTTGTTGATGACAACAGACCGGTTGAATTATGCTGAATGTATCCCCAGTGGTTCCAGTGACACCATGACAAAGGCAGAACCAGAATCTGAGCGGCACAGCTCAGGGGTGGACCTGCATTGATTTCTTTAGTTTGCTCCCTCAATTAATTGTCTCTTTTCAGACCTACTGCGTGTATTTTTCCTCTACTCTTTCATCTCAGATGCGCCCACCTGAATTCCTTTCTTTGTTATTTTGCTGCAGGTTCCTGTGTGTTACTAAAATGTGGCCATAAATGTGCCATGGAATTGGGTATTTTTGTTGGATGCAGGATTGGGTGAATGCACCCTGCACCAAAGCTTCTCCAAAGGGTCACAGGCAGGTTTTCAGGCCAAATCTTCCAGGACACAAAAGCTGTTAAACTTCCAGGATGTTTGTTGCTGTTTTCCTAATTTAAATTATTGAACAAAATGTGATTAATTGCATTATGCTTTGTGCCACTTGAAAATACTTAGTCAGAGATAATTCCTTCCCAAGCAAACTGCCATCTGAGGAGATGAACACACACAGAGGCAAGGGTGGAGAGTTTATTATCCTTTTAGTGATGAGGATTTGAGAGATTTTTTTGGTAGAAAAGCTCAGCATCTTTCAGGGGTGACTCAGCCCAGCTTAAATCTGAGTCATTTCTCATGTCCATGTCTCTCTGTGGAACACAGAAGAAGGGACAATATTGTTCCTCACATGGACATCTCCAGGAGGATCTTTAAAGGTTTTTATCCTTAATATTTGTGTGCAACTCGGGTGAAAACAGGTCTGAGGTTTTCTCCAGGCACCTCCACACGTTTTTGGGCACTTGAACACCATCAAATCTCTCTCCTGAGCCACCAACCCACTCCTGAGAGGAGCGGGGAGACACCCCAAAACCTGGTGACAGGAGAATGAGGGTTGGAAGCCAACGTGCAAATCTGATTTTGTCCATTTTACCCCACTGAACAGTTAAAAATTTTAAACATTATTCCTTTTATATTTTCCCTCCTCTGGCTGGAATCATCATTTGTGTGTGTTCATCCACATAACGCCCTTAACAAAGCAGCTGAGCTTTTTATAGAGATCAATAAAACTTAAAAGGTGGAACGGCTCTGAGTTTCTCAAGCCCTTTATAAAAGGTTTGCCCAGGGATGGGGTTGCTGACCCCTTTGGGGTGATGGTTAGGAGAACAAAAACCCAGGCAAAGATAAAGGCAAGTGAGTGTGGGACAGAAAAGGAGATTGTGGAACTTCTAATGCAGGAAAATGCTACAAATGTTCAAGTCACTGGAAAGGTCAGAGCTACGAGCTGCATAAACACAGGGGTAAGTCAGGCTGGTAATGAGCAAAGGGCGTAAATTGATGTATTTTTGTCCAGGGAAGAGAATGAAAGGAGTGGGAGAATACTTGGAAAAGCAGCTGAGGGGTGGATCCAGAGTTCTACAACAGAGAGTGTGGTGATAGTGAGGCTTCATTTCCCGATGTACAGGGATCCACTTCCTCCAGGCGCTGATTTAGTGACGGGAGAAAGTTCCTGGGAGCCCTGATGTGTTCAGCAAAATCAGGAGCCGACATGGTTTCCAACCAGAGAATCTCAGATTGGTTTTTGTTGGACAGGACCTTTGAGATCATCCAATTCCTCCTCCCTGCCATGGGCAGGGACACTTTCCACCAGACCAGGTTGCTCCAAGCCCCAATCCAACCTCAAACCCCAGCCTCGTGTCCCTGTGCCAGCCCAGTGAGGACTGTGGCTGCCCCTTTGCTCACCAGCTTTCTGCTGAGCTGTTTCCAGCTGCACGTTGGGAGCCTTTCCCCTTTTCTTCATTTCCCTTGGTGGCAGATGCGTGGTCAGACAACTCCTGTACCTGCTTGCGTGGAGTAGCTCTGAAATTCCACGTCTGCCTATGGCCAGAAGGTGCTGTGTGAAAATTACAGCTGTGATTAGCTAAATGACGTTTGATATCATAACAGTGAAATCAGATTTGAGTCAGGCCCCATAAGCCTGCCCAGAAAATCGCATCGACCTCGCTACAAAAGACACATCCATCCATCCTCACCGTATTTTTGTGCAGAGGACCTTGGGAGTGCACACCCAGAGCTCCTGGTGCTGAGGAGAAACACAGGTCCTGCCTCCAGACACCCAGACCATGAGCTCTTCCCCATTATTAAAGGGATGAGAGCGAACATAATAGACTTTCCAGAGGGGCAGATGGCAGGAACGTGGCAGCCAGAGCAGGCAGCTTGATGTTGTGCAGGAAAGCAAGTTTGATTAGACGAGTGCAACTCATCATTCAGTTCCAGTTCTCAGCAGCACAGGCACTGCTCCTCGCCAGATTAAAAATTCCTGTGTATATGGGAAGGAAATGAGAATGAGCTTCAGGACCTCCAGCAAAGGGAAGATGAATCTTGGGCAGTGGTTCAGGTTCTTATTTTCGCCTGAAACCTTTTTTGCTTCCAGAGTGCAGAGCAGAGCTCTTTGGAATGGAGCTCAGCCTGCTCAGGGCATGGTTTGAGAAGGAAATTCAGGTCACACTTCTCTGAGAAATGTAGGCCTGGGTCAGAATTGCAAATTCCAGATCTGGTGTTCAATTCTTCTCAAATCTCAGTGCTCGAATTTGAGATTGTTGCTTTCATCTCTTTTAGAGGAAATATGTAAGGCTGAAGCTTCTGCTCCCTTTTAAATTGATGTATATTTGGAAATCTTTTCTTTTTCAGGGTTTTTGCAAAAAAAATATTTTGCCCTGGCAAGCAGTTTGAACATAATTTTTATACAATTGAAAATATCCAAACATTCTGAAGCTTCGCTTTTATTTCTTTATTATTTTTCTGCATGTTGCTAAAAGTAATAGTCCCAATAGTTCATCTGAAAGTGATAAACATGGTGGATTTTGAAAGGATATGAGGCAAATCTATGTTCTCATATTCCCCTAAGAAGTTTCTCTGTCTGAAAAACTTCTGAGACCACTTTCCATGCATGTATTGCTCTTTCATTCTTCCTTCCAAACAGTGAACCGAGTAAGGTAGGTCAACAAAAATACATCCTCCAAAGAGCTGATGACCAGGCATGTTCTTATTTTAATTCTGGAAGGGTTTTTTGTTGTTGTTTGATTGTTTTTAGCTTGACCTAGATAACACATCATCTTCTTAGATACCAAATGTCACAGTTACCTGGACACTCAGAGAGATATTTAATTACATATTCATAGGCCAGATGTAGCCTGTCCACAGAGACCTGCACCAGCATTTGGTCTAATGGAGGAGCAGCTGGATGGAAGGAAGATGCACTGTGGAACAGAAGAAATACATAAATTATGAAGAGTTTTAAGCAGCTGAAGTCCTGCTGACATCCCACATTCACATTTCACTTGGAGCCTGGAAGCTGGTTCCTCTTCTCCAGCTTCACTGAAGGCAAAGTCTGATTTTCTCCCAGCTCAGTAATTCCTTTCTTTCCTACCTGTAGCCAGACCCCCAAAGGTGTTTGTAGAGAATAACACTTCATTCTGACCCATAGCCTCCCAAAGTTACAAGGCAAGAGGCGGAAAAAAAATTAATCTTTAATACTACTCTTTGACTTTTTTCTTCTGACACTTATTCTTTGCAATTGTACTTTAAAATACTTCTACTGGTTCTGATTACCATCTTAAGGACTATCCTGAAGCTCTCCAGACTCTGATCTGTGTTCAGAATTCCAGATGAAATGCTCTTTGTAGCATTTCTTGGGCAGTCACTTACCCAGGGATGGTTCAGATCGTTGTTTGCTTATTTTGTGTGCTACAGGTAACAAAATAAAGCACTCAGCAGTTTCCCTCAGATCCTACTGACAGGGCGAGTTCCTGCCGTGTCCCTCAGGGCAAACTGTGCTTTCCCAAAATCTTTAAAGCCTTCTCCTGAATATTTTGATGGTAAAAAAGGCCAAAAGGGAGCAGGCTGCCTGTTGCACGAGCAAGGGGGATGCTTGTGTCCCTCTGTTCAGAGTGGCCTTGGGCTGTGCTGGTGAGCTGCGCCCATGAGAGTGAGGAATGGGCTGAGCTGTGTCTGTCTGCAGTTCTTACAATCCTATCATTATGGGACCTGAGTAACCATCCCACAAATCAATAGCAAAAGTCTGGTTCCCGTGGCCCAGACGTGTCCTACGTGATTGGAGACACCCACCTGCAACAATTCCCAGGAAATGATCCCAGGAAACCCTGCAGGCAGCGGAACAACAGAAGAGTCCTGCATCCCTAAGATGTTTTTTCATTGAGTGTGGTGGAACCTCTGGGTTACTACAGCAGAAGACCAGATTCCTTGTTTCTCTATTTCCTTTTTAGTTTGTTTGTTGTTTTGTTTGTTTGTTTGGGATTGTTTGGGGTTTTTTTGGGTTTTTTTTTGTTTTTTTTTTTTAATTTTTGGTTTTTGGTGGGGAGCTTGTCCTAGGCTTCTATAGTATGCTGCAGAAAAAAAACATAAATACTTGAATATTGACCTTATCCTTACTACAAAAATTCCAAAATTTCTTGGCTTATTGGCATCTAGCATAATTTCTTGTAAACCACAGCTTGTCCTTTTCCTCAAAATGAAAAAAAAAAAATTATCAGAATTGTTAGTGGTGTTTTATACAATCCTAAGGATCAGCTGGGAAGGGTTGTCATGGACTCAAGTGCTAATGGCAGGATCATCTGCTGCTCTGATGGAAAAGTGGGTTTTTTTTTTTTTTTTTTTTAGGGAAGAACAACCCTCTAGGCTGCCAGACATCGAATTGATCTGTTCTGGTCTGGGAAATTGTCTGTTTTCCCTCCTGATGATGAAACCCTCAGTGCAGCTCTTCCACTTCAATTAACTCTGAGATAAAATGCTGACTCTCTGAACGGATGAGTTTGACACTCCAGTGGCCAGGAGAGCAAAGGTGGAAGCTTTCCACTGTTTTTTAGCACCTGGGAACAGGTTTGAGCCTGGTGTGTGTCTCCGTGGGAGTGTGTGCACAAGTCTCTTCTTCAGATACACGTACAGATCAAAAGTGTTGTTCCTCTGAGGATGAAAAGACCTAATCTGTGCAAATACCAAAGTGCAGCTTGAGTAGTCATAGAAAAAGATATTTCTAGTCTTTAATATTATGTTATGTGTTAATATCCGCTTTTCTTCTGTGAGATCAAATCCTGAAAATTAATGTATTTGTATACAAACATCACAAAGTTGCTCCAGGACAACTAGACATCTAAATTGTGAATGGATACGTGTTTTTAGGTAGGGATAAAATATATTTTAGCTTCTCCCTGCATCACTTTTCATGATTTCTGCTGGAAGTTTTGATCTACATGGAAGGACTTGACTACACTTGGTGCCTCTTCAAGTTTTTACATTCCTTTTGCATTGCAGTTTTGCCATTCACTCAGTCTTCAGTGAACGCCTTTGCACCCTTTGAACTAAATAAATTAAACTTGTGTTGCTGTTTTGACTGGAAAAGGAGTGGTTACTGATGGCAAAAATTGAGTTCAGCCTGTGGAAAATTTAGCAGTGGTCCCTCTCACATAAGCACCTCTGCAAGGCTTTAGGAAGTGTTTCAATTTAATCTTGACACCCTCTGGGGTTTTGCACCTGTCAGAAAGGTGTGAGGTTATGAAAGCAGGAAAAGATCCAGCACAGAAAGCTCATTTGTGCTTGCCCTTCCCAGCAGCATCTCTGAGAAGGAGTGGGCCAAGCAGGAAAAACTTGTATTTTGTACAGGAATTAAATGGGTCATCAACCTGTAAATATGAATATTAATAAGAAAATTTCAGAAGTGAAGTTTGGGAACATCAGGGAAAATAAAGGCACTCTATTTTCCAAATGGAGTAAGTATTGTTCACTTTTAAAAATATACTTTGATTAATTGATTCTTGAATTACAACTCCCCTATTCCATCCTGGACACAGGATTAGCTCAGAGACGAGTGCAGGCAGATAAATTTCCCATGGATGTTTGTGAACAAATAGCTCCTGATGGGTTGATCTCTCTGTGTCAGCAACACCAACCATCTGAAATAGTTCACCCACCCTCAGTTCCCTGGTCTGGCATCGTTTCCACCGACTGGAAAAGGAACCCACATAACCCACATGTTTTAAAAGAAAAAAAAAGATCCAGGGAATTACAGCATTGTCAGTCTCACTTCTGCTTCTGGCAAGATCATGGAGCAAATCCTCCTGGAAAGCATGCTTTAGGAAACAAGGAGGTGGTTGGTGACAACAAAAGTGGCTTCACATGGCTTTAAGATGAAGGGGAAAAGGTTTAGGTGAAATGGTAGAAAAAAATTGTTTGCTCAGAGGATGTGGAGGTCCTGGGACAGATTTTCCAGAGAAGCTGTGGCTGCACCATCCCTGGAAGTGTCCATGGCCAGGCTGGATGGGGCTTGGAGCCACCTGGGACAGTGGAAGGTGTCCCTGTCCATGGCAGGGGAGCTGGAACTGGATGGTCTTGAGGGTCCCTTCCAACCCAAATAATTCCGTGATTTGTGATTAAACCTCTTGGCAGTACGTTATTTTTCTTTTTTTTACTAAACATTAAAAAAAAGTAAGGCCACACCAAAAAAAAAGCAAACAAAAAATTTTTAAAACAATAACCGAAAAATTCAGACATACAAAAAAAAAATGTGCCCCACAAAAAGAAAAAAAGGAAAAAAAAAGAAAAAATAAGAAAATACAACCAACAAAACAACAACAACAAAAAAAATCCAAAAAACCCCCACACCAACTATCAGAAAGCACACAGAACAGGATAACAGCAAATGGCTTCATTCTTTAGTCTGAATAAGAATCAGGTCACATCGCCACCACCTCCCATGAGCTCAGAACGTGCCCACAGATCAGAAGAGAGGGCTGGTAGCAATTGATGGCAACCTCAAGCAAAGCAACTGAATTTCCTGGAGGTGGAGGAACTGCATCTTTTCCAGGATTTTCTTGCCTGGCTCCTGTCCCTCACTGTTCCCCCGGTGCTGGTGGCCCCATGGAGGATGTCCAGGCTGTCATTTCAGCCCAAGCAGCAGAACCAAACAGTGTTTCCTACAGAGAAGATTGCCGTGGAGCTCAGGGGAAATGTCCAGCTGTCCTTCCACATAGCACTGGTGTTACAGCACATTTTACAGTTTTCACCATGACACAAGGAGAGAAGGATCCATGGTTCGTGATGGAGCCTCCCTCTCTCAGCAGATTACTCAGAAGCCTTCTCCTGCATTGACTATTGCCCTGCTGAAGAAAAGTTTTTCATATCTAGTGATTATTTTTATTGCATCTTGAGTTTCTTTTCTCTTTTAGACCTCCTGGGAAGTTCCTGCTGCTCAAAGCCATTTCTGGTGGGAATATTGACTCCCAAGGAGCCTTGTCAGTGCTGGGGATGGACAGGAATGGAGAGAGACTGCAGGTGGGATTAGAAAAACATCTCAGCAGAGATGTACTCTGTGTAGGATGTAGGACTTCACTGAGTTCTGGAACATAAGGAGGAAAAAATATCCTCTTTCCTCTAGCCCAGAGATTCCCAAGCTGTGGGAGTTACGGCACACCTACCTCTGAGAACCTTCCCCAAGCAGCTGTCTGCAGAAATGGGTGCCTGCAGAAAATGGCAAGGAGGAATATCTCGAGCATGGTGGCACCAGATTGTCTCATGACTTGCCTGCGCTCTGCCGTTGGTTTAGATCCATCTGCTGGTTCTCGTCCATCTTTCATTTAAAGAAAAGGACTTTGCAACATGTCCAAGGGATTAGAGCTTCGTGTAGGGGAGAGATGGAAGCAAAGTGTAATGAGAGGCAAGACCAGAAGCCGAAGATGTTGCCAGTCTGAAATGTTATCAGATAGAGAGCCAGGTTAATTCATCCTCTCCCCCCCTTGCTGCTACCCAGGCTTTGTTTCTTTCTCCATCAGCTGTTGGATCACGCCCACAATTTTCTCTGATTTTCTCTAATTTTGCTAAAATATTGAAAAATAGACCCTATCTTTGTATCTCTTGAGCTGCCTGATCACCACTCCTTGCTCCGTCCTCTCCTCTGGAAGGCGTTGGTGAGTGAGCAGCAGAGTGGGAAATTCCTGTATCGGGGTTTTTCCAATGTGTTCAGTCACTCATGGCATCGTGTTCCCAACGCAGAAAAGCATTCCTGTCTTTGGGAACACAAGCATTTGTGCATCTCAGCATAGGTGAAGATTGACTGGTGATATTAATAATGTCAAATTATACTCCTCTCTTCTGTAATACTCTCAGGTTATTTTACAGATAATAAGGATGAGACAGACAGGTGCAATGAGTCTTAGGATGTTTTCATTTCATCTGATTCTTTGCTTCCACTGTATTTTATTGTTTCCAGGAGGAGGTACCTGGGAAATGCAGACTTATGACACTAAATTAACCTTGGTGGCAATTCCACAGAGAGTTCAGGAAATTGTTTTGACATGTCAAGAAGGAAAAAAGGTGACCTCCACACTTGTGTCTCCTGAGAAATTAAAAAAATAATCTGGTTATCATTTCAAGGGGATCAGCCCTCTGTGGTGTTGTCCTATTTTTTTTTTTTTGTTTCTTGTTCAATCCCAGTCTTGGATCAGCCACAATCCTGGATAATTTCCAGCTCAGGGCTGACAGTGGGTGACTCAGTGTTGGATCAGACAAACCCTCATGGGTCTTTGGACTATGGACTATAGGGTCATGTCAGGGTCATGTCCCTGTAGTCCATTAATCAGCTCCTGCTTTTGGCTCTTCTCTGGAGGAGCCTGACACCTGAATTCCTTTTTGGCAGCCATAGGAGAAAAAACAAGAACTGATAAAGTCGTAGAAACTTGACTTCTGCTCCCCCAAAAGATCAAGTACAGCAATAGGACTGTATAAGGAAAAAAAACCGTTTCTCTCGGAAATATGGAAAAGTAGGAAAATTGTAGCTTTTAAACTGTCCTGGGAAGAACCTTCTGTAGCAGAACCACAGAATGTTTTGGGTTGGAAGGAACCTTAAAGCTGCTGTAGTACCAAACCCCTGCCGTGGGCAGGGACACCTTCCACTCTCCCAGGTTGCTCCAAGCCCTGTCCAACCTGTTCTTGAACACTGCCAGGGATGAGAAAGTCACAGCATCTCTGGAAAATCTGTGCCAGGGCCTCCACACCCTCGCAGTTAAGAATTTTTTCCTAATATCTAATTTTCCACCTGGTGGAACTGCAGGCTGTATCGACTGTGCTGTGGATCTATGGGAAAACACTTTGCTGCCAGAAATGGCAAGGAATTGATGCTCAGCCTCTTCAACAGCCTCTGCTTCTCATAGCAGGTAAAAAAGAGTGTCTGGCTTTGAAATTCTTTGAATTTGTAATGTGAAAGACACAGGGAATAAGGGTCAGGATTTCATGAGTACTAAAAAAGATCTTGGCAGGCTTTTGAATGGGCGAAACCAGTTTGTTTTCTTTAAGTGCAGTGAAAGGAAATGGGAGCTAAACAATAACCTGGTTTTCTCTGTTCCTACTTATATCCTGGAACCTTGGTTTTCAAAGGCACTCAGGTCCAGGAATAGCACCGTGCAAGGGAAAGTAAGGCACTGGGACATTGTGGTGAGAGCACTGGCTGTTCCTACAGGAAATATTGTTGGTTTTGGTGCAGAAATCAGAAGGGAATAAAGACAAGAAATTCATGAGAGAAGGATGCAAGCAATCTCCATCTTTCTTTCCTCTAACTCAGTAAGAAAGCTGAGAAAAAAAAAACAAAACTCAAATGAGTTAAATATTTAAATGTGAATTGCCCCCTCCTACTCCGCCCCAGAATTTCCAGAGTACGTAGCTGTGGAGGTTTTACTTTTGTTACCTGTCCAGCTAATTAATACCTGCCAGTTTACTTTTCCCACTCTTGCTATTTTTGGACTGCTATTTTATTGGGAAAAAATAAAAAAGAGAGAGAGAAAAGAGAAAGAGAGAGAGGAGGCTAAAAGAAAAAAAAAAAATTGGATTTCATTTCCTCTGATGAAAAGAATATATGTCTGATGTTAATTCACATATTGAATCTCTTTCAAACTTCCCCACATTTTTTCTCCTCATTTAAAGATTTTTTATGCTTTTTAAGCCATGTAATGCACAATGAGGATTCCATTCATTTTCTCCATAGCAACATGTTTGTATTGGTTCCTTTTCCTCCCCTTTTCCTCCTCGGTGCTCTTGTCGCTGAAGGAAGCCTGTCAGTGCCCAGATTGATGAGGTGCCTTGGTAGGTGCTGTTAAATCCAGGGGTGCAGCCATTAACTAATGCCTGCAGTAAACTGCAGATGCAGACAGCTCCTTGGGACACAGTGACAAAGCAAATTCCTAAAGAAGTTAGTGACAAAGGGAGTTTCTCAAGTTCTCTTTTTAAAGTCAGGACGTGCTCAGTCGTGCTAGGCTGAGTTGGAGCCAGATGCTTTTCCTCGTAGGCCTCCTGACAGATTACCAGGAGGGTCGGGAGCGTCACTGCAAGGCACTGGAGCTCATCAACATATTGCTGACAGCAGTGCTCGGGTCCCTCTCCATCTTCCCAACTGATCCTCTGTAAACAAACAATAATAATCCAGGGTTGAGTTCACAGGCTTGATTTATAGGCGTGAACTAAGAATTCATCACTGGCAGAGTTTATATTTTCCTGCTAAAGGAGGAGCAGCCAACGTCGTGAAAGAACAATTAATATTGATATATCCGGGTGTGCTGACAGAAATAAACCCCAGCATCCAGCCAAGCCATATGTGACCCCGGAGTAAATCACAGCAACAAGGAAACAAGAAGCTCGGATGAGGAGCCCGTGCTTTGCTGGTGTGCCAGCCCATGTCAGGCTGGTGAGCTTGGTGGCAGGCCTGACAGGTCCACAGATGCAAGATAATCCAGGCCATCCCAGTGCTGTGCACAGAGGGGAATCTCTGACTCCAGCCCTCGTCCCTCTTCCAGCCAGATGAGTCTTCAGCTCATGTTCACCTCCCCGTTGTGATGGTGGACCCGTAGGAATGACCCCTGATGTTTGAAGGACCTGGCAGGTCAAGCCAGGCTCTCTTCATAAACCAGGTCTGGGGCATGCTTCAATTTAATTTCTATGCTTATGACTTGGGTTTCAAAAGTCCAGGAGATCTGTGGCATATACACTGTTCTTTCCCAAAGCTTTCCCAAAATCTTTTCCACAGCTGTGGGATGCAGTTTTCATTGTCAGGGGAATTATTGGCTTTGCAACAGGAACACCTTGCAGCTAAAACAGAGCAAGGATTTCATTACATCTGGTTACCAGACTGGTGACAGCATGGCCAGGCAGTGAAGACTGACTTGTTCCAGACATTCAGGATGATATTTATCTTCAGGGATGGGATTTATCCCAATATTTGTGCATTTCCAGAGGGGAACTGCCGACTGAACAATTAAATCCAGGCTCTCTTTCTTCTCACAGGAAGGTGAGTCAGTGGCATTGAAGAAGTTCAGGACAGGATTTGGTTTATCCCAAAGAAGATGCTTCTCTGAGGTTTGATGAATCACATCCCTGCTCTCACTGAATGTGTTGGTTTATTCTCCATTACTACAGTGGGCAGAGAATGGAAATATTAAATGTGGACAGCTTACATTGGATCCCAGACAAGAAAAATAATGGAAATATTCGTAAACAGCTCCTTTATATCTTTATCTCAGAGTGTGATCAAACCCATCCCATTGTAAATGTGCGAATAGGGTGATCAACCACCTAACAGAAGTGTCCACCTGGTTCAGGACTTAGATGGCCTCAGTTTTAGACAACCAGACCAACTGGACCCTGAAAAATATATCTTCACATCTCTGGAAAAATATTTCTTAGCACTGGCAGCACTAAATCCTCAATATCCAGTCGGAGATTTTTTTTTTTTTTCAAAAAGTCCTCAAATTTTTTTTAAATCTCTCAAAATCCTTTGGAAAAGGATCCAGCTAGGATTTTTCCTGTATTAAAACTTTACCAGATTATGGTAGGACTCATGCTTTGCACTCCACAGACATTTTTAATCACAGGGACTTTGCAAAGGTGAAGGACAGCATCCAGGGAGCACTGCCCCAGGGCTCCAGGCACGGTACCAAAGCCATGACATCATGATGGAATTGTCCTCTCCTTTATTTTCCATAAACTACTTTGTAGAAAACAGTGCTGTTTGCAATCATTCATACATTTTCCTGTCTGGGACAAAAAATGAAAGGAAAAAAAAAACAACAAACCCCTCCATTCTTATTATTAGAGGCTTTTTTTAATGTTCCTATTCCCACAGCAGGAGCTGAAACCCAAACTTATTGACTTCCTGTTGGCCTGAAAAACTCCTCGTGGTTATTACCACTTTGCACCAGATTCCTGCCACTGACCTTGATGGGAAAACTCCTTAACCCACTTACTGAATCCCCCAAGTCATCCTGAAGCCAGAGAGTAACAGTTAATAAAGCACTCGCCAGGTTTCACAGTGTTTTTAGCTGACCTGTATTTCGATTTGCTACAGGATTCGCCGTGTAAGAAAAGCCCAGGGGTAGCACTCCCCGTGCTGAGCACACCGAGAAGGCTCTGGGGAGTGAGGCTGAACTGTGGCCCTGCCCCTGATCCACACCTGTAAAAATTCACAGAAATCATGGGGTGAGGGGGAAAAGAAAGAGTACAGACAGAGGAAACAAAGCAGGTGGGATGGTGAGGGAGGATTCAGCCTTCTCAGCAATAAATGCACTGCATTTCTGAGTTCTCTTTTACTTTGAGAAGGGGCTGAGTTATGCTGAGTTATGTTGTCTTGCCATGTGTAGCACAGGCTGAGCTCATTCACTTTAGGGAGCAAGTGACGCACAGAATCACAGAATCACAGAATCACAGAAACACAAAATCACTAAATCACCAAATCACAGAATCACAGAATCACAGAATCACAAAATCACCACCTGATGGAGCATTGTCACCTACAGCCAATAGTCCAGGATGATGTCAGATGTCTTTTTAATATCTCCAAAAATTGAGACTGCACAAATTCTCAGGACAATTTATGCCAGTGCTCAGTCACCCTTAGCACAAAAAAAAAAAAAAAAAAA
>VXBU01012189.1:293919-306738 GCA_013400315.1 Bombycilla garrulus
GTTCTGAACAATCTGCTGTTACGGAAGGAGCACGATGTGAGGCAGTCATCCTCCACAGGCACGTCTACCATGACTTTTAGAATCAGGGAACAGAATCATAGAATGACTTGAGCTGGGAGACACCTTAAAGATCATCTCATTCCAAACCCTGTACCATGCACAGGGACACCTTCCACTGTCCCAGGTTGCTCCAAACCCCGTCCAATCTGGCCTTGGACACTTCCAGGGATGGGGCAGCCACAGCTTCTCTGGGCAGCCTATGCCAGGCCCTCATCATCCTCAAAGGGAAGAGTTTCTTCCTAATATCCAATCTAAACCTACTCTCTTTCAGTTTGAAGCCATTCCTCCTTTTCCTGTCACTCCAGGCTCTCTTCAATGGTCTCTCTCTGTCTTTCTTGTTGGCAGCCTTCAGGTGCTGGAAGGCCACAATCAAGCCATTCCAGAATCTCCTCTTTTCCATGCTAACAATCCCAATTCTCTCAGCCTTCCCTCACAGCAGAGCTGCTCTGTCCCTTTGCTCATCCTGGTGCCTCCTCTGGATTCTCTCCAGCAGCTCCANTTTCTTCCTAATATCCAATCTAAACTTACTCTCTTTCAGTTTGAAGCCATTCCTCCTTTTCCTGTCACTCCAGGCTCTCTTCAATGGTCTCTCTCTGTCTTTCTTGTTGGCAGCCTTCAGGTGCTGGAAGGCCACAATCAAGCCATTCCAGAATCTCCTCTTTTCCACGCTAACAATCCCAATTCTCTCAGCCTTCCCTCACAGCAGAGCGGCTCCATCCCTCTGATCATCCTGGTGCCTCCTCTGGGTTCTCTCCAGCAGTTCCACGTCCTTCCTGTGCTGGGCCCCAGGGCTGGGGCAGCTCTGCAGGTGGGGTCTCACCTGAGAGGGGCAGAATCCCCCCTCAGCTGCTGCCCACCCTGCTTTGGATTGGCTTTCTGGGCAGCAAATGCACATTTAGAAAATACCTTTCCACTCTGGCGTTTGGGAAGAGGAATATTCACTACTGACTTTGTTGAAATCTCTGCTGCAAACACATCAACCTGGCTTGGGCTGGAGTGTGGGGCTGGGTTTGGAGCAGGGTGCTTTGCTCAGGTGAACAACACGCTCCGTCTGGAACGGTGCCCAAAGGGGGATGGCAGAACCTTCTGCAGCTTCGTCTGTGTGTGCTGCCGTGCCTGGCGAACAGCATCGTAAGAGAAAAACGGGCTCCATCCCAGCATCTCCCCCAGGTGAGGATAACCAGAGAGCTAAGAGATGGAACAATCTCTTTTTCCTTCTTCTCTGTGGGCAGGGGATGGAACTGGCTTTGTCTATGTGTATTTTTCTTTTTTTTTCTTTTTTCCTTTTTTTGTCTCTTTTTCTTGGTGTTTTTTTTTTTTTTCTGTTTTTTGGTGGTTTTTGTTTGTTTGGTTTTGTTTTGGTTTTTTTGTTTTTTTCTTTGAGCAAGCAGAGGCAGTTAGACCCTAAAAACAGACTAATACAACTTCTAGTCCTTTTCACGTCAGTTAATTGTGCGCTTGTCACCTTGTGCACAACATGTTTGGTACATGGACTTGTTTTTGCAGGGTTTCTTCCAACTATTTACCCCTGTCCTGAGCGTTGATGGCTCTCAGGCTGGGACAGGGACCCAGCTGTGCCCCAGGCTCTGTATCTAAACCAGATTGTCACGATCTGCTCTGGCATTTCCCTGTTGGTTTTTTCTGTACTGGAGACATTTCCACCGGGCACCCAATACTCTCCATGTGTTTCACAGTTATATTTAGCCCAAAAGTATCTGACTCAACAAGTAAGAAAGATTTCTCTTCACAGCTACCTGTTATTCTGATGAAGATAAAAACACTGAAAATCAGTATAAAATCTATTGTTCCAAATTCCTTTGAAAATTGCTAAAAAGCCTAACCCAAGCCCAAACTATTTATGTGGCCTAGTGTTGTGCTTAGAATATTTGATAAGCTCAGGCTGATTTGGGTTGTCATCTGGTTTAATGATCAGCCTTTCCTTTTAAATGTCAGTGCCATGCAAGCAAATCCTAGAACCATTTCTCCTTTCAGTGCTGGAATTCACATCCAAACACGATTTTAAATATGCTCTGGTGAATTTTTTCTTCATAGATTTGTCTAAATCCATGTCAGTGGAGAGACACCCACTCTGGAAAATGGGGAAGGTGCATCACCAGCTCCTACCAAACACCTGTGTAGAGCTTATATGTCAATATGGGCACATTTGACCAAAGGAAAGGTAATTTTTCTGCTCAAATGTGGGACCACTGCTACTACAAGGCTGTTTGTTTGCAAGTGTTGGGTTGTATTTTTCTTCCAGTTGTGCATCACTATCAGATTTATCTCATGAAATCTGTCTGTGAAGACACAGGTATCTGGGAAATCCAGGAGATGAGTCATGCATTGTCAAAATAACAATATAATCTATAAATTTCTGTCCTGTCTATGCCCTGCCTCCTCAGAACCTCAAGGAAGGCAAGGCAGAAAAGGGTCTCTGCCCCAAAACCTCTACAATGTTCAGCGTTTGACACCATTAACTGGCTTCAACACCATCACACAAGTAAAAATATTACTACTGTGTTATTTGACTCAATATTTTAGCGACATAAAGAAAGACGTGGTGTCTTCCAAGTTTTCTGTGCAGCTCGAAGCAAACCAGCTTACTGGGCAAAAAGAAAGTGGATTCAGGGAAGGAATATGCAGCTGTATTGAGTAGCATGCTCTGAGTCTCTTCCAATTATTTCAAGCCATTCCTACACTCCTGTGGATTTGCTGATTTTGTGAGTTTTAACATCCCTGGAGATCTTTTTTCCCATTTTGCTAAGCCTTTTCAAGCTCCTGGGCTTTTTCCAGCAGGGCTGCACTGGAGTTGGGGGTAAAGCCATAGAATCTTGGAATTATCAAGGTTGGAAAAGACCCATGAGATCAACAAGTCTGAAGGAGTTGAAGGAAAACCAGAGTGGTGCTTGGGACAAAACATCCAGGCACAATTGTTCCCATGTCCCTAGACACCAGCAGAGCAGAAGGACAAGGCCTTGTGTGAAAGATTTCTGTGTTCCTTGATATGGGACGTATTTCCTCACCCCCTGCTCCAAATAAAAAAATTTAAACGAAGTCTCCTCTGCTTTCAACTGTCTCCAGCACCAATCGATGCCTCAGCTTGGGCTTTAGCCTTCCCTGCTGATCCCAGCCTTACTCCAGTGGATCTGGCACTCTGTAGTTCTGAGAGGCTTGTGTGGAGAGGAATGAGAAGACAAGGCTTGAAATTAGCGATATCTGACTCTAAATGCGGGTTTTGATGTAAAAACACTATTATTAGAAAGAAAAAAAACAAACAAACAAGCGAACAAACATGGTTCATTATGTTCTAAATGAGCCTCTGGATAGAGCAGCCTTCTTTGAGGGAAATGTGGAAAGAAAATGTCATTTCTGGAGAGAGAAAGGACACATCCAATCAGCACAGAGGCTTTCAGGCTGTGTTGCCAAGACTGATGGAAGTGGGGCAGAATTAGGGATCTGGAATTGGCCCTGGGCTCATCTGCTCCACTGACACATTTCTGGACTGTGATTGTTCTCTCTGCCTCAGTCTCCTCAGGTCCATGTTTTCCAAAGCAGCATTTCCCTACATGAAAAGAACATTTTTGGTGCTAGCGTGCCTCTTGGATTGCCTTCCAGATTTTCCAGCACCCTCCAAAGGCTGTGCCTAAACCCTAAACCTCTCAAACCAGAGGGGGAGGTGGTTCCTAGAGTTTATGTTCTCCCTGGGTATGATGGAAAATAGCTTTGAGTGTAAATGTCCTTGCTTTCCGTTAAAGTCCATCATGAAAATAATGAGTCAGGTTTTATTCAAACTCCATCAATTTCTAGCACTAAAGTGGGCTATAAAACTTGAATGTCATTCAAAATAAGAGCTAAGGAAAAGAAAAAAAAAAGCAAACAGAAGAGAAAACCCACACGAGAGTCACACTGGTTGGATATTTTGAGGTTAACATGACATGACTGTGTCTCTTAAGCTCATTTAAACATTTAATTTTGTTCTCTTGTTCCGTCCCTGAGTATATATGGATTTCACAGAGGTTTAACAGGACAGAAGAAAGTTACCCATAATTGAAACAGGCTTTATGCACAAGTCACGATGTTGTGTTCAACACTCAGAGGGAGAAAAATGTGTTCTTTCTGTCTGAAGTGGCTTATTTTCAGATTAAGGAAAACAGCTGTGAGAAGAGACAGAACTGCTCCTTAGAAGAGCACCAACAACAAACGGTTTGCTGAAATCTGTTCAAAGAGATGAATCTTAGAACTTCGGATTTAATAATGCAGAGTAGGTAGAGAAGGACTGGTGTAGCATAAAATCATAGAATGGTTTGGATTGGAAGGGACCTCAGAGATCATCCAGATCCGAGCCCCTTCCATTAGACCGGGTGGCTCATGGACTCATCCAGCCTGGCCTTGAACATCTCCTGGGACAGAGACTCCAAGACCTCTCTGGGCACCTCTTTTGGTATCTCATGAACCTTATAGTAAAGAATTTGTTCTTAATACCTATTCTAAATGAAATCTACTTTGTTCCCATTTAGGACCATCTGCCCTCGTCCTGTCACTCCATCCCTTGTCCCAAGTCTCTCTTGGAGCTCCTTTAGGTACTGGAAGGGGCTCTGAGGTCTTCCTGGAGCCTTCTCCAGGCTGAGCAGCCCCAACTCTCCCAGCCTGTGTCTGGAGCAGAGGTGCCCCAGCCCTGTGATCGGTTTAGTGGCCTCCTCTGGACTTGTCCCAACGAGTTCCTCTCCCTCCTGTGCCAGGAACCCCAGAGCTGGGTGCAGACCGAGGTGGGATCTCACCAGAGTGGAGCAGAAGTGGAAAATCCCTCCCTCCCGTCATGGTTGTTCTGCTTTAGATGCAGCCCAGGATCCAGGTCATGGTTTTTGAAGCCATTCCTGCACCTCCAGGGCTTCTGAGCTTTGCTGGAAACCTTTGTAGAGCCTTTCTGAGCACGTGCAGCGGTGAAGGATGGGGCGTGTGCTGGTAGCACCTGGCTCCGGAGCCGGGCTCGTCCCAACACTCCCAGTGATTTATGGCAGGAGGCAGAGACAAGTTATCTGATAAATGACTCCGCCATTATCATAAACAGATGTGTCCCAGCATAGATTATAATTACATCTGAGGGAAAAGAAAACAAACACAAAGGTTACAAGGCTGAGATTGGGTGGATGGTTTATTTAATCTTAATTGGTTTTTTTCTTCCCTTATTCAGTATTGATCCCACCTTCCACTGAGGGACTTCCAGTTTCAATAGGCTGTAAATTATGGAATCAAACTTGTTTTACATATGTTTATGTCAAATGATTTGCACTGCTACAGGATCAGCCTTCGATTTCAGGATGCTCAGGTCAAATACAGGAATTGGAAAAACACAGATTTCCATTCATGAGAGCGTCAAAGCAACAGACCCTTAAAGGTGCTGAGCACTCTCCAGCTCCATTGGTTTATAGGGAAGCCTGGAAGCAACTTGGCCTCAATAAGAATTAGATTTGGGAGGTGATTCGAAATGTCTAAATATGAAAAATGAGGTTGGAAACCATCAATGTTTGAACTTTTGAAGATCTTTTATTTCATACTTATTTCTTCTGACATCTGTGAAAAGCTGACTTGGATACTTGTGTGTAAAGAAACCAACTGAGATTAAGGTCCCGTGTGTTGGGAACCTGGGGACAAGAAGGTGACAGCGGTGGGTTGGCCCTGGCTGGATGTCAGGTGCCCTCCGAAGCTGCTTTGTCGGGTCCCTCAGCTGGACAGGGGAAAGAAAAAATAATGAAAGGTTCCTGGGCTGAGGAAAGGAGAGGGAAAGATCAGTCACCAGCTACGCTCAAGGGCCAACCAGGCTGGACTTGAGGAAATTAATTTATTTTAATGCGAATCAAATCAGGAGATGTAACAAGTTGCATATTATTTCAATATGATACTTTGGGCTAGAAGTGTCGGTTCATTGAAATTAGACTTCAGTGTGTGGAAAGGAAGTGTTTTACTATAACAAGGAGAAAATGAAAGGGAAAAATCCCAAACATTGTTACTTTAAAATTATTTTGGATTTTTGAAGCTAACCTAGTGATGTTAGAGCAATAACAAAGTGGAAGTGAAGGTTGAAATCAAAGTAACATCTTATGTCTGGTCTGAATTAAATTCACATTCCCACACTCAGCTGCTGGTTTGTGAAAGTGAACCTGGAATTTTGAGCTTATTTTGGGCTTTTGTGACAGTCATTTGAGAGATCTTCAACTTTTTTTTTCCAGTATGGAAAATTGTTTTCTTGTTCAACTTCTCAGGTATCATCCCTGTGAAAGGGGATAGAGAATCCTGTAGAGCACAGAGGGATTTTGCATTTCAAGCTCTGTCTGCCGGTGCTCAGGCAAGGAGGCTTTTCTTGCTTTCTCCATTGATTTAGGAGTTCTCATTCTGAGCGCGTTGTAACTACAAGGAAATGAAATTCTGTCGCTTTCTGCTAAAATAAGAAGATTTACTTGTGGAAATAACTCTGTAAATACCACGTACTGCCATCTACGGCTCTGCCTGGGAAGCACATTGAGAGCCCCGCAAAGGGAGCTGCTTTTCCACCATCAAAGAAACCTTTTGTGCTAACCGGGGTTTTAAACGAGTGGCTCACAGCTCCCAGCAGCTGGTGTGGGAAAAAAGAGTTCCCAGGGGAAGGGGAATCTCAATCCATCCCTCTCCTGCCAGTTTGGTGCCAGGGTCGGCAGTAGATGCCAAGGGCTTGGAGAGGGGTTGCAGGTCGGCAGGAAAGCACCTAGAGAGCAGCACAGAGGAATTCCAGGCCAGGAATTACAGACAGGAAAAACGGTTTCATCCCTGATACAGCTTAAATTCCTCTGTTCTAACACCTGAGCGTGTGGGATAAACCAGAGGATTGGGGATGTGTGTTCTGTGAGGCTGTGATCTTGCTGGCATCGTGGAGATGTGATGGGTGGCTCCTGTCTCTGGATTGGGATGACTCCTGTGTCTGGTTTGGGATCCAGGAAGAACAGGAACAGGAATCCTCTTTAGGAAGAACCAGCGCAGGAGATGGGGAGGAGCTGTCTCCCTCTGTGCTGAGGAGCAGATGGAATTCATGGAGCTTTGCCTGAGGATGGAAGAGGAGCTCAGGGAGAATCTGTGGGTCAGGATTAAGGTGACATTAGAGCAGGGTCTGCCACAGGCTGCCCAGCCAGAAGGACCAGGGGGGCTTGGAGCAACCTGGGCCAGTGGTAGGTGTCCCTGGCCATGGCAGGGGTGGAACTGGATCATCTTCAAGGCCCCTTCCATCACAAACCATGCTGTGACTCTGGAAACATGCTGTAATTATTATTAACCTAGCTATTTTCAGGTGTTCAGTACTTACCCTCCCAAATAAAGTTTCTAAACAAGGATAAGGGAGAGCTGAGCACTTGTTAGAGAAATTCTCTTTATTGTGACCATTTGGGGTGCTCCCCATTTGTCTTCACTGGCAATAACATCAAAGTGCACTTTGCCCTTGCTCTCACTCTTGGTTCTCTGGGCCCAGGATCTTCACCAGATTTTGGCCTCGCTACAGAAGGGACCATCCCTCTGTATCTGGCCAAAACTGATGTGTAAAGCTCCTGAGATCCCACACGAGTCTGTGTCAGGGGAATGGACACAGCGAGGGGCTGTAGGGAAGAGGAAGAAGGTGCTGGAGCCACAGTGGATACAGCAGATCCTCGTGGAGTAGGGAGGCAGAAGGAGTTAATGAATACCTCCTTCCCACCCCTTCCCTTCCTGGACAGGGAGAGGAGAAAGAGGAAAATTCGGGATCAGTTCAAAACTCTGGAAAAAGAGAGGAGCCGTGAACATCTGGGCTTGGGGCTCCACCATTCCTCCCTGCTGCCAGAGCCAGAGGGGGGTTCCATCCTCTCCCCTGGTCACCCAAGAGCTTTGGGACTCTGGGAATAGTTTGGCTTCCTCACCAATGCTGCAGTCACTCATCCAAGCTCCCTCCACCACCACTGGCTGTGACCATTCACGTGCTGGTGCTTGTTCCCTGCACTAAGACACTTTTTGAAGTTGTCCCCTGGCCCTGCTATGCAAAGCAGGCTGGTCAGGGATGGAGTTAGGATTTTCCATGCTTAGGAAAGCTGGAAGTTCGACCTTGCCTCACTTTACAAGCCCATAAATTGGGTTTGATGCTAAATTCCTGTTTTAGGAGAATTCTCTCACCACGTTGTCCAAAAATGAAGGAGTTTCAGCAAAGACACTCCTTGAAAGCAGAAAATTCCTACGCTTAATAAATGCGGCCCGTGGGAGGAGGAACAGGAGTTTTCTCCTTGCCCTTAGGAGAGGCTGGGATTGCTGGGTTTGACCTGTGGTACGTGAGCATTAGCACTCCTGAGCAGCCATTGCCAGCAGAAACCACAGCTGGCAACAGCAATGAAAAGTCATTAAAAATAGATAAAAATTGACAACAACAACAAAAGCGAGGTGGAAAGCACAGCAGCCATGTGAGAGGCAGGCATGGGAAAATCCCTTTCAGGAGTTGTCCCATGGCCCCCTTCAGCAGAAGGACGTGGCTGGCTGAAGATTTGAAATGTTCAAGGAGATTTTTAACCAGACACAATGGAAAGCGTTATAGATGTAAACACAGTTCTATTTGTTGCTGGAGGGGAAGTAAACTGATTACTTACAAGCTGTCCTGCTTTGCAGTTATCCTTTTCAAACAGATCCCCTGGGAATCCCAGGCATTCCCTTCTTTTTTATTTTTTTTCTTGCCATCCTCATCTACACCTACGATTTCTGGGGGTACCACTGGCAGGAGACACTTCCAAAAAACTAAACTCAGTTTCTCTACATTGCAATTATGCTTCCAGCAGATTTTTGGGGCGAATCTATTATTCCAACGGCACCACCAGCCTACCTTTGCAATGTGGGAGGTGGGAGGACAGAGTTAACAAATCTAAACCAGCTCTGAGCAGCTACCAGCCCAAACAGCCTTTTCCCGTCCGTACCCCATGCTTCAAAAGAAGGTGGAAAAATTGGGCAGATAGAACATGTTTTTCTGTCTCTTTCATGTCTCCCTCATGTGCTTTGTAGGTTGAGACCAGCTTAGGCTCCTGAAGTGTGCAGCTTAATCCTTCTCCCAAAAATCTCTCTGCATATTCCCAGGGGTGCTACATTTAATCATGGATATCCCCTTTTTTGTTGTTGTTTTTTGGGGGGGTTTTTTTTGGTTTTTTGCTCTGGACCAGTTTTGCCTCTGACAACAAGAGGTGTTTTCTGTGCAATAAACATGTTCTAAATTCAAAGTGATTGTAAAGGTTTGTTAATCTCTCTTGAGTTTGCTGCTTTCCTTTGACAGGGGAAGAGGAGAATTACAGCTGGGTCCAGCTCAAGCCTTTCCACCTCCAAAACCCAGACAGAAAACAGAGCACAGGAAGATGCTTCACTCTTGGTTGTGGTTTTGGACAGCTCAAAAGTCAATGTTTGCCACAACACCCACCCAGCACCTCTCCAAGGAGAGTCAGGGGTGGGCTTGCCTGGTTAGCACCACCATGGTGGTGTGGGGCTGGTGTGCCCCAGAGGCCACTGGGCCTCGTCACCTCAGTTTTTGCTGTCCTTGTCTGCTGCTTTTCCTCTGGGAATAACACTGGAAGGTCCTGATGGTGCCCATGTCTGCCCTGAGTAACTTCAAAAGTCCTCACACCATATTGGGATGGGACAGAGGTTGCCAGTTTGGGCATGAGCTGAGGCCTTTTGGTTATTTCTGCACGGTTTCAAGCAAAACAGGGCAGAGATCTCTGTTTCAGGGCTTTCTGTGGCATAAATAAACTGTGCTGACCTGGGACTGGGCAGTGTAGTCCCTGCAAGGTCCCTACGTGAGGAGCAGAGGGGACAACCACGAACACAAAGGTGTCTTTAAATCCGTTCTGTTACCAGTACAGACTGTTCTCCCCACAGATCCCGTGTTTGGGTTATGTTGGCAGCGTGGAAGGAAGGCTCTGTGTCTCCCCAAACTCAGATTTCTGGGAGATCTGATGTTTTCAGAGTATCTCTTGCTCTGCCAATGGCTTTCTTTGCCCTCAGAATTATCCTGCTGCAGGGAATTTCACAGATCCATTTAATGCTAAAGTTATTTTGCCTTCATCACCATACAGATGAGGAGAGCAGGTGAATTATTGCACTTGGTTACCTGGCCAGTTGCAGGCCCCAAATCCTCACGGCCTGTTTGCTGTCACAGCCCACCCTCAGTTCTCCCAGGAGGGCACACAGTGAGAAATGGGGACATCGGGCCTCTCTGATTTTGAGGTGTGGGCCATGTTTACCCTCTTGTTAAATGGGGGTCTAGGAATTCACAAATCTCTCTACTTAGAAACCAGCAAAAAATGGTCTGAAGTGACATTTGTCAGTATCTTTGGACAATGCTCTGTGGCCCAGGGCAGGATTCCTGATCCTGTGCAGGGCCGGAGCTCGACTGTGATGATCCCTGTGGGTCCTTTCCAGCTCAGGATATTCTGCAGCTCTCAGATCCATGGAGCCCAGTTCCCCATTCCCACAAAGATCAGTTTTCCATCGGGCCCCATTGCAGCAGCTGAAAATGGGTTTAGTTTGGTCTGGAGCACTTTCTGCTTGGGCTTCTTTGCTCTGCAACACAGGAGAGAGGCCGACTGCTCCTGGCTCTGCCTGATCCCCCAAACACAGGACAGGGAAGGTGAGTGCCCCCCTCTTCCCCTCACTCCAAAAGCAAGGCCAAGCTGCCCCACGGGGCTCAGAGTTAGGGTCAGGCTTAGGGTGAGGTTTAGGGTTAGGCTCCTTTTGCCAGGCACTCCCTGGCTCCCTCCAAAGCTTTCCCCTCTCCTGCTGGCACCTGTGAGGGTTGGAGGCAGAGAGAGGAGCTGCAGAAACAGGGAAGAAATCCCTGGGCGACTCAGAGGAGCAGGGAAGCCTTCTTGAAGGAAAACAAACTCCCAAAACGCTGGTGAGGGGAAGGGAGAGATTTCCATTCGGAGCATGCACTGTGCTAATCCAGCATAGCCGCCTGTCGGCTAAAACCCTGCATTTCAGGCCCCAGCTGCCCCTTTGCTCCAGTCCCCGCTTAACTGGAGATGTCACAGATGCCTTTGGCCAGCGATGCTGCAGTGCTGGCTGGGGATGAGAGGCTGCTCTGCTGCGTTCCTCCACAGCCAGGGTTTGCAGCTCAGCTCGTCTGAATGAAGAATTTTCTTTCCTTTCTCCTTCCCCCAGGAGTTTTTTAGGGATGCAAAAGGTCTGAAGGTGTGGAAATGGGGGCTAAAGGGCTGGACAACGTGAAGGGAGGAAAGGGGAAGAAGGCCAAGGGGAGGAGGTGCAGATGCCCTGGAGGGTCCCTGGGGGGAGAGATGGGGTGCTCCTCTCCCTCCCTGAGGCAGAGGACAGAGGGTGGTGGCAGATGGGATCGTTACCTCTGCCCCTCGGGCAGGTCTGTGCCCCTTCCCTGACGGGGGAGAGCAGCCCCGGGCAGGGAGGGAGGTGATTCCGTCAGGGAAAGAGAGCCGGTTTCCCCCTTTTGGAGCAGGAAGGGTTAAAAACAAGGGGCAGGTCCCGAAGTCTGACAGGATGCTCAAGTCCCCCAGCTCTCCACACACCTCCAACCTTATCCCTCTCCCTTCCATCCCCTTCCCACCCCCACTTCTCTGCTCGGCAGGCTTCTCATTACCGGAGGACCTTCCTCAGGCTGCAAACACGGAGGCAGCACCTTTACCCCGAATCTGCCGGGATGTAACACGTACCTTTCACCCCAGCCCGTTTCCTTCTCCTCCACCTGCTCAAACTTTCCCTTCCCCCCTCCCCAGCCTCCTGCTACCCTCGGGTGTTGTCTGGATGTGAGACCCCGCATCCCTCCCAAATCTTGGGTTTACAGAGCAAGGAGTTTAGGAGGATGCTAGGAAAGAGGTTAAGATGTAAACAATTAGGAAGGGGTTAATGGCTGCCGCCGTCTTCTGCCTGGGCAAACCGCGCGCCCTGGTGCAAAGGCACGGCCGAGCCGGGGTGCTGGGGGAGGTCCCCCCATCCCCGCCCTCCCTCCCCGCAGCTGAGGGGCCGGGGAGCCGCTGCCCCGCTGGTCCCCGCCGCTCTGTTCAGTGTCCCGTCCCCCTTCCCAGGCTGTCAGCTCCGGGGGAGGCTCCGGGGGGCGCGATGAGAGAGGCCCGGCGCCCCCCTCTCCCCGCCGGTACCCAGGCAGCGGCACCGGCGTCTCTGCGCATCCCTCTGCGGGCGAGCGGCACCTCTCCGTGCTGAGCCTCCGCAGGTTCTTGGGGGAGCGGGGCGGAGGGAGCGGGGGGAAGCAGAAGCCTCGCCATCCTCACCACCCCCATCCCGGCTCCCTCTTCACCTCCTGGCTCCCCGCTTAGGGCTAAGCTGTCCCGAGGAGGCTGCGCTGCTGAGCCGCCAGCGCGCTCCGGCTGTCGCTGGCTCCTGTGTTCCATCCNATCCATCCATCCATCCATCCATCCATCCATCCATCCATCCATCCAATCCATCCATCCATCCATCCATCCATCCATCCATCCATCCATCCATCCATCCATCCATCCATCCTCTCCTGCTGGAGGCTGGCGGAGCATGCCCGATGCGATAGCGTGTCAGTTCGGGTCCTTGCCTATAGCTGCCTGTTTTACAAAGCTCCGATCCGTGCGTGTGCGTGTGTATGTGTGTGTGCATTTCATCCCTCCCTCCTATCCCTCCCTCCCTCCCTCTCTCTCTCTCTCTCTCTCTCTCTCACTCTAATGTGTGATCTGGAAAGCTTATAAAAGCCTGATGTAATCCTTAATGCAGCCCCTGGCT
>VXBU01012189.1:306915-321496 GCA_013400315.1 Bombycilla garrulus
GTATGTATATATATATGTAGAGGCAAGAGTGGAGGAAGAGGAGGGGGACAGAGAGCTCTGCCATCCTTTTGGACTTCACGCGCTGCCCAATGTTGGGCTGGTTACCCCTGGATATGTTGCTGGTTTCCATTTGGAATTTGACGAAGGGAAGAAGGAGGATATAAAACCTGGGGAGCTCGACAAGGTAAGGGGCTCCCGGCCAGCCTTCCTTCTTCCACGGAGGGGAGGGAGAGGGGGGAACGCGACTTCTCCGGCTGCGCTTTGCCTGGAGCGCAGGGGTCTCTCCATCCCCAGGGGAGACGGCGATGGGGGCAGCGGTGGGGACCCGCTCCTCTGGCTTTTGCCCCTGGAAACGGCACCCGGAGGATGTTTTCGTCCCTTCCACTCCGCAATTTGGACCGATAGAGCGTAATCATTCCCTGACACGGGAAGTTTTAACTTTTGTGCATGCAGGTCCTGTGGGCAAACATCAAGCGCTGGTGGGAAACACCGTGAATGTCTGCAGGATGCGGAGGGGGAAATGCAGACGTGTCCCGGGGAAGGGAGCTGGGGACTGGGTTGTTCGGGAGGGGAGAAGGCAGCCAGGAGAGGGAAGAGGAGCGGGGGATCGCGACAGGAGAGCTGCAGAGCCAGACGGGGCTGAACTGCAAAGTGCTGCGAAGCCGCGGCGCCTTCGCGGGCAGCCCTGGGGTCCGGGACTCCTCAGCCCGCAATGTTGGCAAACAAAGTCTCGGAAGGACAGGCAGCTGCCTGCCCCGGGCACGAATCTGCCCTCGCCGCAGCTTCCTGCCTTTTCCCTTTTCCTTGGAGAGCTCCCGGGGTGGGGAGCGGGGGGGTCCTCGCTTGCTTTGCTGCTTGTGTGGCACCTACCAGGGCTGGAGGCTACGGCCGGGGAGGCGATGGGCTCCTCGTGTGCCCCCCAAATGCCATTTCTCAGCACTTCGCTTCACGCTGGGGGAGAAAATTAACCTTTAGCCTCTGTGGAGCTCCGAGTGTGGCACAGACACACACGCTGCTCCCGGCGCTGTGCTCCTGGGGGATGCTGGCACCCAGGCACGGCTTAGCCTTTCTTTGGGAGGGGGGGCGGGTGGAGAGAGAAGGAGTCTCCATCAGGGATGCGTAATTACAAAGCATCTTGTTCTGAATCACCCTGTGTGGGAATGAATCGCAAAATTTGTCTCTCCCTCTTCCCCCACCGCCCCCTTGCCTTTCACGGCCTGACATTCGCTGATGGAGGGTGGCTGTTGATGCATCTTCAGACTTTCACAGAGAGATGTTTCAGCCATGGCTCTGCCAAGGCTGGGAGGAACAGGGGGAAAGAGGGGTCGAGGGGGATCAGGTAGAGGTTTCAAAGGGACTTTTCGGTCCTGGCTGGGAGCAGGCACGGGTTCCCCAATCGAAGGCACGGGTTGCGTATGAACTCTGCCAGGTACCCTCGGCTGTGACTCACACTCGAGTCCCTGATCCTGCCCTGGCCAAGCAAACAACCCCTGTGAATCAGCTGCACGGAGAGGAGTTGGGAGGGAGGGGAGCATCGAGGCAAGGTCAAACGGATGGAGGGCAAAAAGACGCCCCCCTTCCATCCCCGACCGCCCCATCCCTCCGGAGCTGGGGCTTCCCGAGGCTCAGGCTCAGCCCAGCTCCAGCACCGGCTCTGCCGAGTTGCCAGGGCCAGCTGACAGCTGATGGCTGAGGGAGGAGGAAGAGGAGGAGGGGAGGAAGGGGGCTGAGGAAGAGCGGAGCTACTTTGACAGATGCCCAAACCTGCGTGCGCGGCAGAGCGAAAATCGCAGCGCCTCGAAAGCCTCCCTGGGAGGGAGCCAGGGGTGCAGAGTGCTCCTCCTCAGCCCCGGTACCTGTTGATTACCGGCAGGTTTGCTCTCACCTGGCCAAGCAGAGCCCGAGGAGAGCCAGGAGGGCTGAGCCCCCGACACTCCGAGGAGTTGCCCGGTGACCTCCGCCGCGGAGCAGGGAGGGCTCTGTATTAATGATGATGACTCTGCTTTGGCTGGTGCTGAAATATCTGTATTATCTATTATCAGCTGGGAGACGAGGCTGGAGGCTTCGCAGGGCTGGGATCTCATCCAAAGTCCGGGCTGCTAAAGGAAACAAACAACTCCCCGTGCATATTAAGTGGGTCCCTAATTAATTAATGACTCATTAACCTGGGTCCCACGGTCCTTCCTGTGCCCAAGACCTCGCTGAGGAAGAAGGACGAGGTGGCAGGACAGAGCCGGGGAGGTTTTTACCCTTGGAGGGTGCTGAGGAATTGCACCAGCTCAGCCAAGCCGCACTGCCAGGGGACGGGGTGGCCACGGGGCTGAGCCAGGCAGGGGACAAGGCAGAGGGCAGAACAGAACAGATCGTGCCTGGCGGGTCTCGGAGGGGCACAGGGGTGCTGGGGTGTGGGAACGCTCTGGGTGTTACCGGGGGTCAGGGTGCAGCTCCGCTCCTGCGGTGGAGGACGAAAGGGAAGAGCAGGGAGGAGCTGGGCAGGCACAGGGAACAGCCAGGGCAGGAGCGAGCGGGGCTCCCGGCCCTTTTCACAGCCCTTGGGATGGTGGAGGAGAGCCCTGGGCTCAGGGAGAGGGGCTTGGAGCTCCCGGGGAAGGTGGACGGGATCAGAGGAGGAGGGGATTCCAGTCCATGATTGTGGCCCCTTCGCCTCGTCCCTCCGAGGCAGGGAGAAGGCCAGACCCCATCCCCGGGCTGGGAACCGCGGGTGTGTGTGGGGGAGATCCTGAACCCCCAAGGAGCAGCCAAAGGTAACCACCACGGCCGGGGGAGCACCCTGCACCCCATTCTCGGCCACCCCAGCGAGACCTGCACCGCCCTGCGCCCCGCAGGCACCCAGAGGTGCTCTGGGACACCCCCACAGCCCTTCCCTGCCTCACAGCACCCCTCAAGCCCCTTTTACAACCACCCCAAACTTAGCGAACCCCTGCAAACACACATCCTCACTCCATCCTTCTCAGAGCATCGGGACCATCCCCGCTGCGAGCCCGCGGCGGGAGGGGTTCGAAAAAAGCGTCGGGCATCTCCACCTAATGTCAGGGTTCCCCCCCCAGCCTCCCCCATGCCCAACGCGGCGGCGGGGGGGCTGCCGGGGGCGGCCGGGGCTTGCGGCGAGCGGCGGGGAGGTGGCGCTCGCAGCCCGGCTATCGCCGCTCGCCACCCCCGGAGCGCTCGGATGCTCGCACAGCCCGCGCAGCGCTGCTCTCCGCTATCCCCCCCCCACCCAAAAAAACCCCACCTGCACAGCTGGGCCTCGCAAGGAGTGCTCTCCCACCCTGCTCCCCAAACGCGAAACCCACGGGGTTTATTTTCTACTCTCCGGCGTCGCCTTCCCGGAGGGTTTTTGCTTCCCCTTCCTCATGTTTTTTTACCATGCTCTCCCCCATGTTTTATCCCCCCTCCTCTCCCCTTCTCCCCAGTTTCAGTATCCTTGTGAAAGCAGAGGCTTCCCCCGGCTCTCCACGGGAGTGGAAGCGCCGCTGCGGGCAGCTCTCTTACCCCCGTGCCCAGAACTGGGGGGGCACGGAGGCAGCCCCAGCTCCAAGGGCTTGCTGGGGGTCTTCTCACCATCCCTCCCTGAGGGGAGAAAGGGAGGCCCGAGCACTTTGCTGCCGGGAGTCCACAGCAGGGACAGTGCCCCATCCTCGAGGGGGAGACGGCAGAGGGGCTTCCCACAGTGCCTGGGTGGCTGCAGGTGGCTTTTCTCTCCCAGGTTTTTTTCGGGGGGGAGGGAGAAGGGGAAGCAGCGTGCTCACAAATCCAGATTCACTCTCTCCCACTGCTTAAGTGAGGCAGGCAGGAAATCCTCTGTCATCGATACCTGTTGCAGGGTATCAGCTCAGTTCATTAATTAGCTACAGGAAAACCTGTGCTGGTAAACAAATGACTCAAAGCTTTTCTCCGGGCCTGTGGAACGCTGGTCTCCACCTTTCTAGGAGAGGTGCAAAGAGAGAGGAGTATTTTCCTCAAGATGGATGACAGGCTGTCTCTGGAACCAGCTCGCCTCCTCTCCTTGGAGAAAATTCACATCCCCAGGCGAGCCTTGCAAGGGAAGGGAGCTGGCACCTGGCCTGGAGGTTTGCAGGAGAGTCCTGCTCGGTGTCGCAGCACGGATTGAAACGGTTCAAATGTGGCTGCAGACAAAGCCCCGAGGTCCCCATCACATCCCAGTGTTCACCATTCACGGGATGCTCCCGACTTCTTCTCATGGCTCCTTCCCAAATTGCCTGGGCTCTCTGCTTGCCTGGAGTTTGCTGGGATAGAAAAGGGCAGGACGGCGATGCTTGTGTTTGGGGGAAACTGACCAAGAGTTAAATGCTGATGGGGGTGATGTTCATCCATAAATTTGGGTGGGGTGGGGATTTGGGGCTCTGAAGCACGGGAAGAAAAGGGCTGGTGCACAGTTCCCTCAGCCAAGGTGGGGATAGGGGTCTCCTTGGCATCTCAGCTGCCTTGAACCCCATCTCTGCCAGGGAAAACAGCATTTGAATGTCACATCTGTGCTGGAGAGGCAGGGGCTCCTCTTGACTTGAAATGCACTGCTTTCCTTTGGATTAAACATTAGGAAGAAATTATTTATTGTGAAGGATTTGAGGCCCTGGCACAGGCTGCCCAGAGAAGCTGTGGCTGACCCATCACTGGAAATGTCCAAGGCCAGACTGGACTGGGCTTGGAGCAGCCTGGGATGGTGGAAGCTGTCCCTGCCCATGGCAGGGGGGTTGAATGAGATGATCTTTAAGGTGTTTTCCAATCCAAACCATTCTGTGATTTTATGATTTATGCATGTCCCCGTCAGATGCCAAATCCACAGGAAACCAGCCCTCTAAGTGCCAAGCCACCGTGGCACCCTCATTTCCCCACGTCAGGACCACTGCAGATGTCATCCCCGTCTCCAGCATCCTGGTGTTGGAGGTCCCACCTGCCTTGTACCCTTCCCCAAGGCTCCAGGCATTGCCAAAAAGGCAATTCTTCCACTCCATCCCTGCCCATTACTGGAGGCATTTTATTAGAACTTAAGGAACCACTAGCTGGAAGCCAAACTTCTCTCTTGGAGAGTAATCTGGCAGGGCAGCCCACGGGGGGAGTGTAATTCCCTTTCCCTTCCATGCACTCCATGTGATATTTAGCTCTCTAATGTGGTTTGCAGCATGCTGAGGCTACAAAACACAACAATAAAGAAATAAAGGAAAGGAAAATGAGCAGTAAATGAAGTCCCTTCAGAACATCCATTTGTGGTCACATCTTGAGTTCAGAATTTCCTCGCGGTGCCTCTTGCAGCGAGGTTTTTGTATTAGTCTGATTATGTTGAGATAATCTGTCATGTTGCTCCAGGAAGCTCTAAGGAAAGAGTAAAAAAAAAAAAAGGAAAGGAAAGATAATATTTTAAATCAGAGGACTGCTAGATTGGTGACTCTGTCTGGCAGACACACATCACTGCCCCCTTTATGAAATTTTTAATTGGTTACCTCTGTCAGAGAAAATGAGAGATTTGCTGATTTTAATTTGTTGGAGTGAATCACTCCCTGCCAATGTTATCAAAATTAAACTGGGGATGTTTTCATACTTTCCTTCTCTACTCCCTCTGCATTTTCTTCTGAAATATCCCTCCACAAAAGATTGATTAAGGAGTGACCAGCTGATGACAAACGAGCTGTTAAGTGGCAAACTCTGCCGTGCTTGTGTCATGCCTTATTCCTGGGACAGGGAGGACCAGGAAAAGCAAACAGCATCTGGAGGAAGAATGGACAGCAGCCGAGTGAGGAAATAAAGATACTTTTTGGTAGGGGTAAAAATTGGAACAAATGGGCGTCACCTCAGTGTAGTACACTGTATGTTGGCTGAAGTGAGTGTCTGAAACAAGATACTAAAAATACATAAAATCCTCCTTCCAGTGTTTCAAGTACCATTGTAGTTTTAGGTTGGCAATTTGCTTCAGGTGAAGCTGCTGCTTGCTGCTCTGGGCTGGGAGCAGGACGGAGGAATCCTGCCTGTGTTTGGGGGCACCATTTCGTGCACGCCACGTGCACGTGCCAGTATTTATTGTTGCCAGCTCTTTTTCTGAAGGCTGAGTCTTGGTCAGAGGCAGGTCTCGTGATGCCTTCTGCCGTCATTTCAGCACTCCCACCTGCAGGCTCACCTTGTCAGGCTGGCTTTGCTAGATGGAGATGTTCCCTCAGTTTTTTGAGCTCAGCTGGCCACTGACAAAGCCCTTGCTGCTTGCAAAATGGCTCTTTTCTTCCTCCCCTCTGCCAGCTATTAGGAATATCCCATTCCTGGCAGACGTGCCCTATTCCATATTCATTGAGAATTAGCACGGCTCTCTGTCTAAATGTTTTTGGGACAGGGGTCATTGTGGTATCCGTGCTGGAATAGATCTGGAGCTGAAATGCTTTGTCTCTGTCCCATCTGTGCTCCTGTCTCCCTGGGGGTGATCCTTTAAGCCAACAGCTCCACAAGCAGCTGAAGTTTGGGTTACCCAACACCAAACCCCCGTGGCTGATTTTAAAAGCTGCTGTGGTGCAATTCTCCCTGCGGGCCAAGGACATCGTCATGGGGCTGATCTCAGCCCCTGCCAAACCACGTGGCTCAGGGCTGGGGTCA
The DNA here is from genome assembly GCA_013400315.1 of Bombycilla garrulus. Classification (NCBI taxonomy): domain Eukaryota; kingdom Metazoa; phylum Chordata; class Aves; order Passeriformes; family Bombycillidae; genus Bombycilla; species Bombycilla garrulus. Next base: position 313,531 of record VXBU01012189.1, read on the forward strand.
GGGCACACTGAATTAAGACTTTTTGGTCTTTCTGTGCATTGGTGTTCTCATTTGTGAAATGGGGAAGCCTGGCTTCCTCCTTCCCGGCGGGGCTCCGTGCCAGCTGTGCGTCCAGCTGGATGTGGTCAAACCACATTTCCTCCGGGATCCTGAGGGGAAGGGCACCAGGAGAGAACCAGGGATGATTTATTCTCCTTGTGCCTTGACTGTGAGCACACGTCCACCCTTGAACATTCCTCCAGAGCCGTCTGTTCTTGTCCTTCCTCAGTCCTTAATTTCTTGAGGTCCTTCTACAACTGAAGCAGGCAATTCTCCTACACCTGCCTTGGATTTCCTCTGGATGAAACACCTCCTTTTCCAGGAGAACCTCGTGGAGCCCTGCAGAATGGTCCTTTGTATAGTCCAGCCCACTTGGATATTCCAATAAATCAAGCCTGGGGTACGGCTTTATGCTTTTGTTGAGTAGCAATGTAACAATGGAGATCTCCTCCAAACAAATATCTGCTGGTTCCTGCAAATGAAAGTCGATACACCTTCACAAGGAAATCTGTCCCAGTGGGGTCTTTTGTATCGAAAGCCCTGTTGGTAGATTTATTCATTGTGCAGGGCCGTTCCCTTAACAAGTCAGTTATTCATTGGCCATTGCTCGAGGGCGTGTGGAATTTATGGTCATAGTCCTGTAATCAGATATTTTGTTATAGAGGGCTTTGCCACCGTGAAAGGTCTGAATAAATCAGTATGCAGCAGAAATTGATCCTCTCACAGGCTATTTCTGGATTCAGCTCCTGCTCTAAGAGTGTTTTCTCCGTTCATGCTACTGAAGCCTTTGCATGTTTGTGCTGTGGTCAGGCCTACCAAAGCTCTGCTTTAGTGCCTGTCCACAGACAGACACACACTTGGCTCTGTCTTCTGGGCCTGGTTTTTATCCTGAAATACTTGAGATCCATGCTGCTGCCATTTCCCAGCCAGAAAAAAAATAAAAATTCTCCATCACCTGACTAAAACATCTGCAGGTTGGAAAGAATTGCTTGAAAAGGCTTTCATCAATTGCCAGGGAAGAAAGGGAAATCTGATTTTGAGTAGCTGCACTGGTGCCTTAAGTACTAAAGAGCTCAGCTTGCTAATCTCCACTTCTCAGATGTTGTTCCACAATCTGATCAGCTCTATTGAGCTGAAACAAGGGTTAATTGCTAACAAAATGCTCCACACCTTTGTGCATACAAGGAAAGGGCAAGGGTGAGCACCTTGCTCTTTGGAGCTCAGTGCAATCTCACCGTGTGCAGTTGATGGTGAGGGGATTTGGTTCTTGTATGTGCCCCAAGAATATCTGTCTGGGAAGGTAAAATTACAGCAGAGCCTCTGATTTTTATGGCAGAAATCAGGGATGGGAGGAGAGGAAAAATCTCTGTAACCTAGCAGCCTGAACAGCTGCTGCCTCCCAGGTTGTGGGTGATGTTAAATGTTTAAATGTCAGTGAACCTCTCCCCTGAGCAGGGCTGAGCTGTCTTGGCACTTACACTGGGGAGGGAGCTTGGCAGTGCTGTGGTTCCTCGGTGGTCAGGCACTGCCTTGCAAGCGTTCCCCAAGGCACAGCATCTTTCTAGGAAAACTCTGATGGCTGCAGGGGTGGGCTTTGGTTTAAGGAGGGTCTGACAAAAGACATTCTGTGCCTGGTCTGCTCTGCCGAGTGCAGCCCAAAGGAGGGTAAAACTGTGACAAGGAGCATGTGAACTATGTCCACCTGTGGGAAGACAAACCCTGAGGAGGCCAGAGGGTTTCTGAGCTGCCCACATCTCAGTAGAATCACAGAATGCCCTGCACTGGGAGGAAACCACAAGAACCATCGAGTCCAGCTCCTGGACCTGAACAGAGCAACACCAAGAATCCCCCATGTTCCTTCCTGTTCCTGAGAGTGTTGTCCAGACTGAACTCTGGCAGTCTCCATGCTGTGCCCACTCCTCTGAGGAACCTGTTCTGGTTCCTGACCACGCTCTGGATGAAAAACCTTCTCCCTGTTCCAGTCTAAACCTCTCCCGACACAGCCCCAAGCCTTTCCATCAGATCCTATCCCTGGATACAGCACTGTCCTTCCAACCGCCCATTTTAGCACCTCCAGGTCAGCCATGAGGGCAAGTGAAGCAATAACCAGACAGTGAATTTATGTTCACTGCATATACTGAATGCTTAAAAAAAAAGACATGAACAATGTTAAATATTTCCTGCCCTGTGTCACTCGCTGGCTCCTGCCAGCTCGGGGTTTCCAGGGATAGCAATGCTGTCAGGACTTTCAGAGTCTCCAGATGGAGATGATGCTACAACCAGCAGGAGAGATGGTGACAGGCAGAAGAGCAGCAGAGCTGGGAGGGCAGGGGGGGAAGCTGGGAGAGATCCCAGCAAAACGCCAGTTGGCCGGGGGATCCAGTTAAGTGGGATGAGTGGAAATACCAGGAGGGCATCCTTTGCTGTGAGAGCTGACATGATTGTAGATGTACCCAAGGCATCCCTCAGGAACTAGAAACTGTGGGAAGCGCCTGCAGGCATGGAAATGCCACTGGAAGTGGAATTCTCCAGATGGGGAATCCTCAGTCTGGATATCCTCTGTCGAGGCCAAGGAAGATGTTGAGGCAGCCTGGAGGAGGTGATTTCCAGAGGCCCCTTCCACCTCCAAGCATCTATGATTCCTGTATGTGAACTCATGAAGAGGGGACACAAGCGCTGCACATTTTGATGCCCTCACTGAACACAGCCCCCTCCAGGAGCTGCCTTCTGCTGAGCAGGAGGCCTGCAGGGTATTTAAAGTTGTCCTGGGGAATAAGCTGAAGGCTTTTTTGCAGGACAAACTCCAGTGTGGGGCTGTGTGGCAGCATCCTTTGTGTTATCCCCCTCAGAAGGGAGGAAATCTGATTGGGATTGAGGTCTGGGGGCTGAAATCCAAGATCTTGATGTGTTTTGAGTGGAAGGAAAACCTTTTTTTTTATGGTGTGAGACAGGCTTAAAAGTAAGAGACTGTCCTTCCCTGTGTTGGGGCAAAGGCCTGGTTTGACGGCCTGTTGACTTGATCTCAGTTTTCTAGACAAGGCGCTTCTTTCCTCTCTCTGGAGTCTTACACTGATTTTTTGGCTGGGCTGTGACTGGAGGCAATCACAGCATCTTTGGTCAGAAATGTGCACACACCCTGCCCTAAGATATGATGCTTACATACTTTTGCTTCCATATCACAAAATATTAATATTTTTGTGAATATCTCCTCCTGTTGTCCTGGGAAAAGAACAATCTGCAGTTGAATTTTCCCAAATGTGGAAAGGGGGGATGCTCCACCACAAGCTCCAACATCTCCTTCCTTCCTTCCTTCCGAGTTCCTTCCGAGTTCCGAGGTCCTTCCGAGTTCCTTCCGAGTTCCGAGGTCCTTCCGAGTTCCTTCCGAGTTCCGAGGTCCTTCCGAGTTCCTTCCGAGTTCCGAGGTCCTTCCGAGTTCCTTCCGAGTTCCGAGGTCCTTCCGAGTTCCTTCCGAGTTCCGAGGTCCTTCCGAGTTCCTTCCGAGTTCCGAGGTCCTTCCGAGTTCCTTCCGAGTTCCGAGGTCCTTCCGAGTTCCTTCCGAGTTCCGAGGTCCTTCCGAGTTCCTTCCGAGTTCCGAGGTCCTTCCGAGTTCCTTCCGAGATCCTTCCTTCCTTCTTTCCTTTGTGGTGCTGATGTCTGGTGAGTCCCTCCCATGCCTGGTCTGACTTTTGACTTGTGATTAGGAGCAATGATCTTCCCAAAAGGATCTCTAAGACCATCCTGGAGTGTCCCTGAAAATATCACCTGACTGCCAACAGTATCAGGTACAATATGGGATAAAGTGCTGGGGATGGGGAAGATGGTTGGTGAAGCCAGCTGTGACTCCTAACAGCTCTTTGTGTCTTTGTTGGGCTGGAGCTCATTTTGAAAGGCTGACAAAACTGAAGCACCTTTCTCTTCCCCACCTTGAACAGGCCTTAAACGTGTTTGTAGAAGATCCCACCACAATTATTCCCCATTTTGCCTGGCGAGGGGAATGTGGGACAAAGCACTGATTTTTCTCAACTCCCTTCCCTTGCCCAGAAGAGAGGTTGAATGTAAACGGGACACGGCTCTTCCCAGTGCTGGAGCTGGGTCAGCGGGCCCTGCTCGCGTGCGGGTGACAGCGCCGGGCCGTGACAGGGGGGCTGGCGCTAAACACAGCGGCCACCAACCCCTGGGATGTGCCACACCAGGCACGGCCGCCTTCACGTGGACTCAAAGCCCTCCCTGCGACCTCCTGTTCTCATAAAAGCAATTTATGAGCCGCAAGGTGCCCAGCAGGCTGCGGCGAGGCGGTTATTAAAACCCCAGCTTCCCACCTCAAATTACAGCCCAAATGCTGTGTTTGTTTCCCACTTCCCGCTGTCCCTCGGAGGTTTTCCTTTAGCGCTGAGCCCTTTTGAAGTTGCTGTTGATTACAGAGCAGGCGGTGTAATCTCCCTGTGGAAGGTATTTGGAGCTGGGGGGAAGGAAATCAATCACCCCAGAGCAGGGGTCAGAACTGGGGCGGCGGATTAGCAGTGCTGCCCAGCCAACCCTTCACTCAGGGGCCCGTCCTGCTCTGGAAGTGTTGCAGCTCCTCAGACAGTCAGAGAAGAAGCATTTCAAAGAGGGTTTTAGCCCTGCAAGTTGGCTTCCAGTCTGGAAGATGACTTTGGTGGTGTAATTATTCTGTCCGGTCACCCTCATCAAGCACTCACAGCTGGGGCTCTTCCTGAACCCTGATTTTCTCAGTTTTTATGGTGACTTGACTGGCTGTTCCCTGGGTCATCAAAGGACTGAATAATTTAAAGTTATTACGTTTTATTTCTTCCCAAATTATTGACCAACAATATCTTGTGTCTCTGCAATTTCCTGATGAGCCTCTTTGGATTTGCATCACTTGATCACTGTGGGTGGCACAACACTGAATATGAGCATAGCCAGCGTAAAACTCCTGAGCACAGAGGCAGCTGCTTGGTCTGTGCCTTGAATTAGGTGGAAAGTGGATGTGTGGCAGAGGTGAGGCCAACATCTGGAGATCTCGGGATTGTGCTCCATCTTCAGCTCAGCTCTGTTCCGGTGTGAAGCTCCTGGAGAGCTGTTACTGTCTCTGAACTGTTTGTTTGCACTCTTTCCCTCAGGAAAATTTATTTATTTATGTATTTGGACATTGGGACTGCTGCTGCTGAGTCTCGTCCTCCAGATATTTTTGACTTGATCCACAGTAGGTCCTGGATGTCTGCAGTATTTGGATTTTATAGAATGTTAGCCATAAATAGCTTTGAAATGTGCAGCAGCACAAAGCCTGGCATTTTTGCATTGGTGGGATAGGCAGATTTGGTAGGTGGAGGGCACCAGCCTGGCCCAGCCCAGTGCCCCATCTGCTGATTAAAGGTTGTCTCCTTTTATCTCATACAATCTGTAGTGAACCATTAGCTAGAGTGACAATTCTTCCTCTTTAAGAATAAAATCTGACATTGGTAAATACTCGAGGTGAGAGGATGGCAAGGAAATCTGTGTAATAGGATGCTGTTGTTGGCACCACGGTGGCTGGTAGAGGCTCTAACTGAGGCTGTGCTCTGAAAAATCAGATTTTTTAAGTCATCTTTCCTTCTGAATTCAGGAGTAGAGATGGGTTTCACCCAGGCACCGTCAGAGTTTCTTTCCCTTCTGGTTAATCCTTGCAAGTTCTTTGCTCTTCCAGCGTCTCTCATGTGTGCAGGGGTATGAACCCCTGCAGATCTTCAATCAGTGAAACATCACATCAGATGTTAATTAACAATACACATCAGGGCTCCTTCTTTGACTCAGTGACCTGGTGCAGCTTGCTGCCACAGAACAAAACTCTCTCTGTCTCCCCACCTGTGACTTAGTCTTGATCCTGAGGTTTATTGTCAATAATCCCTGTCCCACGCCATCCCCTGGGTAGTGCTTGGTACTTCCTGGGTAGCAAATCCAGGATGAGGGTGGATTCCACACAGGATCATGGAATATCCTGAGCTGAAAGGGACCCACGAGGATCATCGAGTCCAGCACCTGGGACAGTTCATCGGATGGTTCCTGAGATGGGATTCTGTCCCTGTGCAGCCCCACAGCTCAACAGCAGGAAAAAATGCCATTGCTGAGTGAAATAATGCTAAAAAATAGTGAGTGACTGGGAGAAAATGAAAGGCTAAAATGAGAAGTCCAGCACAGCGGAGTGTGGCAGCTCAGATGAGTCTCCAACATAACCTTGACCATCTGGGCTGCTTTCCGGAAGCCAATCTTGCTGTTTCATAGAATCACAGAATTGTTAAAATTCAAAAAGACCTTTAAGATCATCAAGTCCAAACAGGAGCCTGGCACCACCACCACACTGACCACCCTCCATGTCAACACAGTTCTGAGCACTTCCAGGGATGATGACCCCAGTGCCTGCCTGTGCAGTCCATTCCAATGCTTTACAACCTTTTCCATGAAAAAACAAAAACCCTAATATCCAAACTAAACCTAACCTAAATCTTTGATTAATGCTCATGGCTTGCAAGGCAACACAAGTCCAGTGCATGCAGGAAGGGACAGACAGACCTGGCAGCACATTTTTTTTGTCCAAGTTTGAGTGACTTTCAGTGTCTGGGCAGGCTCTTGGCTCCTCCTTTGCACCACTTCTCAGCTGTAATGAGGTAACACACCACTGACTTCCCTGAGCATCTGTTTCATGGGGGAAGTGATTTTCCTCTCTGCTGTACTGATTGGAAGTGGAACAGCCCTCAGTCCTGTGTTATGTTCCAGGGGGCACCGAGTCTCCCACAGGCTCAGAGAGCTTTTATCCATGAATACCAACCTGTAACCCAGCAGTGGCTTCGAAACCGTATTTGCTTGTGAGACAAAAGCTGATAATTTTGACCATTCAAAAGCATTCAGGAACGTCCTAAATTGTGTCCTCTGGGCTGGATTACAATGTCAAGTCTTTTGTATTTCAGATTCTCCTGTATGATTATTGGAGCAGGGGGATGGAGTCACTACATGAGCAGTCAAGGACTTTCCATCCCCCTTTTCACCACCACTGGGGCATTTAGATGAACCCCAGGGTACTTCTTAATCATCTCCCCGTCTTGTGCTGTATCTAGGGCTTGGCAAACTAAGCAGGGTTAGGACACAGATCCAAAAACTGGCCTGGTTTTGTGCAGACTGTTTAATTTTTAGAAATGTTTTACAACATCTTGTCAGGCAGCATTCCCTCATCCCAAGACTGGTCCCATTTCAGAGGAAAAACCTGGCCAGGGACTGTTCCCAGCAGGGACATGAGTCACCTCCTGGCAGCGAGAGGGGTGAAATCCTCAGCTCTTGTTGCCCTGTGCTCATTTTGAGTCGAGCAGCAGCTCACGGGCTGAGCCTGTCTGGGGGCTCCTCTCTGTGCTCTAACATCCCCCTGCCACAGAGCACTTTTACAGCTCCATAGATCACTGGGTAAAAAACACTTTTAATTCTACGGTAAGGTCACTTTTTAGTTAAAAGGGACAGAACGGATTTAATTTATAATCCTCTCCAAATTCATGGCTTGCATTTAGAGTTATATCTATTATGTAGTGCCAAACACGTATTATAAAAATTGATTCCCCCTTTTCTCCTCCCTAAGATTTGCTGTGTCAGGCAGATTCTGATTGCACTCCCCTTTGCTTTAAGCCAGCAGATAGTCTGAGGTGGGTCTAAACGTCAGGAATGACATCTGCGACTGCAAAGTGCAAGTTTATAGGGAATGGAACTGGCCCAGATCTATTCCTGGGTGTTTGGGAAGGAACACGATCTCTGCCAGCCTGCCACAAGGCAGGACAGGAGGACAGAGCTGCAGTCTGCAGGGGGAAATGCAGCTCAGAGTCAGGGTGAGGTGCAAGGGGTTAGGAAGTGACCCGGTGGTGGTGTCTTGGTGTGGGTGCTGTCATGGCCATGTAATGTGGGCACACCC
>VXBU01012189.1:321537-378592 GCA_013400315.1 Bombycilla garrulus
TTTAGACATTTTTAAGGGAGCAGCAGTGGGATTGAAGGAGGGAGGAGAGGAAATGGGGAAATGGGGTGACAGCAAGAGGAATTTGACTAAATTTACCACCTGATCCTTACCTCCAGCACTTGTATTCCATACCCACACTTTGACACTTTGTCACACAAAGGTGACATCACACCTTCAGTAAGTTCAGCGGTCTCTTTGCAGAGCAGTGGACATCAGAGAGGGGCAGATGTGGAAAGCCAGCAGAAGGAATTGTTGTGATTGTTGTGAACTCCTTTGGACAGGGCTGGTGTGCTCATCCCACAACGGCTCCGTGGATGCTGTGACTCGTGGCAGGAGTTGGGTAAAGATGTCAGAGAGATGCCTTCCCTTGATTTAGAGGCTTCCAAGAGGTGATGAATGGAGCACTTAGAGGGAGAATTGAGCCTCGAGTCAGGGCTCTGACAGGAATGAGAGCATCCCTAGATCTCAGTCCACTCTCACGGAGGGCAGCAAGGCGGGGATCTGCCTCCCCCTCTTGCAGCTGCATTCCTGGGGTAACATTCTTCTATCTCTGTGATTAAGTTGTGCTCATAAATTCCCTCCCAAACCCACTGGACAAGCTGTTAACTGCCCTTTAAAGCTGAGCTGGGGAGAAATGAGCCACATTTGCCTACACGCAGCCCTGGCCATGCTTGATCGAGTGACTGCAGTAAAACTCGAGCTATAAATAAAACACATGTGCCTGTGTCCACAACAGTGTTCTCCTGAGAAGTCATTTGCTCCAGGACTTCAGTGAAATATCCATATTTTCAGCCTCCATTTATAGTAATGAGTGGATTTTTTTTTTAAATTGTGGGGCTTTTTTGGATCTTGGGTTTTGTTTGATTGTATGTATTTTCATTTCTTTCATTTGTTGCAATGAGAATGAGGTAACACAGGACACCCAGTTTAAAAGAGCAACGTGAACAAGGTGGCAAGGGACACTTGGACCAAAATACTTGGTATTGCTGAGGGACAAGCACCCCTTGGTTGGGATTCCAGGGGTGAAGAGGGACCCCTCACTCCTTGAGCAGGGTCACAGGAAAGCTCCTGAAAGCTGCAGCCAGGCTGTGTTTAACTGGGAACAGAACAATCTTCTCTGAGTGTTCCTGGGAATGGAGAGGTCTGTGGGCTCATCTTCACTCACTGGGTAATGAAACAAAACCCAAAGAAAAAAAATTAGAAATAATAAAACTTGTCATATGTTGAGTTGCTTCATTTTGTTTTGTTTTGTTCCGTTTGTTTTTAATCTTGACTATGGACCATGATCAGGCTCTCTAGTGATTCAAAAATCACACCCAGGTTTTATTTTAAGCATTACTTGTAGTTGTTTTTTAATATAATATGTCTTTCATAATGGAGGAACTTGAGAAATTTTGATCGGAATGCCAGGCACTACGAGAGTGGTGGAATGAGAATCAGGGCAGAGATATGTCAGAAAGGAGCAGGAGATTACCAAACAGTAATGAGCACTGAATACAGTCTCCATGGGGAGTGAAGGATTTGCCTCTGCATCTTTTCTTTCGGTCTCCAAGGAGCTCTGTCTCTGGAACAGCAGCATCTCAGGAACTGAAAGCAGCAGTTCACAGGGAATGAAGGTTTCTCTGGTACTGGAGCCACATTTATCAGCATCCTGGCTGAAAAAGTCATCTAATTTAGGTTCATTGTGCATGTGAAGATTGAAAATCTGATTTTTTACTTAAATTTGCCCGGAATTAGACAATGCAAATGCACTAGCTTTGGACTTGGAGGTGAGATTGAAACATGGGACAGAGGCCAAGTCACGCCTGTGGGGAGAAAAGTCCTAAAGAAACTTGTCCCTCTGCTGTAAATAAGTTAATGCTTGGTCCTGATGATCTTTTCTAACCTCAATGATTCTGTGATTCCAAAGATGCTCATGGTGCCTGTGATGGGGAAAGTAATGACTGCAGGTGGAACAGGAAGGTGGGATCGAGAGGGAGAGACTTCATGGGATAATAAAAACAGGAGAAGGTCAGGGATCTCTGTACTCAGAGCGATCATTTCATCCTTTGGTTCAGATTTGCCCACGTGCAAAGATTTCTGCCAGGTTAAAAGGGGCAGGAGATGGTTCAGGATGTTTCTTTCATCTCTCCTGCGTATGCTCACCTTGACATCAAGAGGAAACTCAGGCAGGAGGGAAGTGCATGGAGAAGAGTTTTCTGTCCCCATTTCTGTGGTGATCAACACCCCCCAGAGGTTTTACCAGGAGATTGTGGCTCAAAGATGGAGGAGAAAGCACAGAAAGGGAAGAGGAGAATTGCAGAATGGTTTGGGTTGGAAAGAACTTTAAAGGTCATTCTTCAATGAGAAGGTGTGCTGGGCTCGGACAGAGTAGTTTACAAGCGTCCCAGCTTTTAACTTCATTCTGTACCTTACGAGGAAGAGGAAACTGCTCCTTGGAATTTGTCCTGGACCCCAAAAATCTGTGTATCCTTGAGGATAAGGCATTAGAGGTGGAGGACCTTAAACTAAAAATGAGCAGAGAAGTGGAAGGAGCCTCTGCTGCCTGCAGGAGGTCATCAGTCAGACTGCAGGCTGTCACCTGAGTCCTTGAGCCACTGGGGACTTTGATGTAAGGTTTAAGCAGAAAACATTCACCTGGTCGCTGATGAGTCACCAAACACCTGAGAGGAAACAGAGGAGGCGGCTCAGGGGTGGAGAAACACAGCAAAGCAAAGCCACTGTTGTGTCCAGCTCCAGATGGGAGCTGCAGAGGGGTGAAATTTCTACTTTCTGCATTAAATACAGAAGGACAGAACCGGAAATCCTCTTCCCAAAGGCCTTCCTAATGAAATCCACCTCAGCATTAGCAGGGAGATTTCTTTCTTAATCGTACAAGTTGACTTTGCTGGACAATAATTTTTCTGGTGGATAAAATCTCAACCCATGTGTATTTTTTTTTTTTTGCCAAATCAAGACTGTCTATTCTCACAGCATCACTGTGCTTTAGTTTAAAGGATTTCTTTAATTCCTCTGGTGCTTCCCTCTCAGAGTTTTAATTATGGGATTTTAATTTTCTCTTAATTTTCCTTTTGTGAAGCCAAGTGCACCGGTATCTTGTGGCAAGTCTGGTCATCTTAGTGATCTTTCCTTGCAACCTTGTCTCTCTGTGAATTCATGTTTCCTGAAGTCGAGCACAAAAATGGATAAAATATTTTAGACATGGTCAAAGATAGTGTCTTAATATCTGGAAACTTGGCAATATTCCCCCTCACTGTGTCCTAGATTGATACATTGCCTTTTTCACAGCATGTTATTTGTTTTTACCCAATCTCTATCTTTATCTTCTGCTGGTTTTTTCTGCTCTGCTGAAATCATGAAATCATTTTACTCCTTGTCAGGTTTTAGCGTAGGAATGTCCCCATTATCTAAACGTGACGGCGGCGTTAATCTCACGTCACACCTGGGGAAACTGAGGCAGAGGCAAAAATAAAAATGACTGGACCCTCACAGTAGAGGTGGCAAAGCTCTGCCAAAAGCAAGGAGACAGCGATTCCTTGGACACCAGGCTGCTGTTGGCATCAGGGCTTTGTCCTGCCCCGCGTTCCCGATGAAGTCGAGGTTCCATTGCCTCCCCGTGGGCACGGGCTGCCTCTTCCAGGCAGGAATTCTTATAAGGAGCCTGGTTGTTTTCCCCGCTCCTCAGCCTGCATCCCCCCCTCCCTCCTTCGCCGGGACGGGGATGAATGGGAAGAGAGAGGCTCTGAGTGGACTCTGTTCTCCAACCCCAGTCACTGCTGAATTTCAAATAACTCCCCAAACAAAACCCAGACAAGCAGCCCCTTGTGCTCCTCTATCTCCTCTCTCTTTGGCCTTTAGTCACCAGGCTTGGCAGCCCCGCTGCTCCTCTGTGGCTCGTCACATGCGAGGCGGGGAGGATGGGCTGCTTTGTCGTCCTTCCCTTTGCTCGGGGGTCTGGAACAACAGAGCCCTTTGCCTTGTTTGCTTCGTGGGGCACGAGGGAGCCGGGCCGGAGGAAGGAGGAGGCTGGTGCAGGCCCCTGGCAGGGATTGTGGTCAGCAGCAAGGTGAAGGTTTGTGTGCTCAGAGGAATGACTGCCACTGCCCATCCTTGTCCCCTGCTGGGGACTGCTCTCCTCCTTGCAGGGGGCAGAGGGAAGGTGCTGGGTGCTTGGGGAGAGGAAAAGCTGCAGTTCTATGCTTGAGGGCAGGGCATTGCTCTGTCCAGAAGGATTTGCCAGCTGGCAGGGCTGTGTCAGCTGCAGAGATCGTGGCTCAGCTTTTGTCTCCAATGCCGGTAGCAGTGAAGGGGGACAGAGGGACAAATCCAGCTGAGAGCTGTGGTTTGTCCCCAGTGCTGATTGTGGGGTGGACGCCATTCTCATGGCAGGGGTGAGAGTGTGGAGGAGTGGGAAGGAGAAAAACACAGCTCCTCTGATCACCTCTGCTCCCCAAAGCTGCTGGGGCTCGGCAGTCATGGAGACAGGGCCAGGTCAATCCGTTCGATCTGAGCAGGAGGTTTTTTAGGGTTCTTGAGCTGCTGAAACTCATTTTACTCATTATCCAAGTTGGGCTTGAGCTTCTTCACCCTTCAGGGAGAGAATCTCTCCAGACAGCATGGTAGGGTCAGACCTATTGCAGACTAGGGCAGCTCCTCCTGACCTTTTGATTTTCAGCAAGCCAAGCCTGATAGACTGGGACAGTGTAGCATTTTCTGCCAAAATAAATAAATAAATAAATAAATAAAAGGGGATATTTAGCACAATTTCTTTATCTCTTGTGTTTTAGACCAGAAAAGGCCTCTGTGCAAAGCTCACTCAAGATGCACAGTGAGTATTTGGCAGCATATTGTGGTGTTGTTCGCTCTGCTGTGCTCAGGCACAGGTCTCCTTTCAGCCCAGCTTTCCCTGGATGAGAGGGGCAGCTCATCCTGCCAGCCCTCTTGGAGTGGGCTGGCTCTAAACAGCAGGACATGACCCCTCGCTTGTGGCAGGGGATATTAACTCCTGACCTAAATAGCGAAAAAGAGCCTGAAGTTTATGAAAAGCCTGTTCCACTGGTCCGAGGAAAAGCCAGATGGCTTCTGCCTGTGATCCACACACCACAAAGAGAAGATCATTAATAGCCAGGGATTGTCCATGAGGAGGGGGTTAAGGGATGGTTGATGCCTTTGCAAACTCATGGGGTGGGCCAGGAGATTCTGTCTTGTGGAGAAATACAAGTTTTCCTTCTGCACAGCTCACTTTTTTTCTTTTTAATGGGGAAAAACAGCATCCAAGCCACTGTGGTGTTGTTGGTCAGCAGTGCTGTGAGGTTCATGGGGAAAAGACACAAGCCAGGTATAACTGGGGGGGCTGTGCTGAACTTTGGGTTAAGGACAGGAATTCTGGGATGAGAGTCAACGGCCTCACTCTGCCTGAGGACAAACTGCATGAGCATAAGTATCTCTTCTGTTGTTACGTGTATATTCTTTAAAAATTAATTTTAAAAAATCAGGATGTTTTATGAGGAATTACCTAGAATTAGTACCATCCCAGTGTTTCTCTCAAGCTGCAGGAATAATCCCAAAAAATTCCTTAAGAAAAGTGCTTAATGGTAGTTGATTTCTGCATCTGTTGCTCTGCATCCAACACTGATTTCCAGTTCTGAGCCTCTGCCTCTGTGTGATGCTCCACTGCTTTTGCAAGGATTTGGCTTTTTCCAGTTCTACTCAATACTCTGATTTTGACAGGGAGCTCCTATTAATAAATCTTCTTATATATCCCTAAATATGGTCTCTATAGCTAACTAAATATATATGGAATAGGGAACACCTCCAACTGGGAGTGGTGTGGAAGGAGTCTTTTACTGCTAGGCAACCACTTAGAATCCAAGGCTGCAAATTGTTACTCAGGCTGTGACAGCTCCTTAACCCCTGAGCTCTTCTGCTGCTGAAACTGGGAAACAAGAGGCATTTTGAAATGAAAGTGGATGCGTTCCAGAGAGAAATTAAAATCCTTTCAATGGGTTTGTTTTCTAAATTGATTGAGAAAAAGGAGCTGATAAAGGTAGTTGTAGAAATTAATAACACACATACAATTGAATAGTGTTAACAATACATTTTTATTGTTGTTCATGTTAATAAAAATAAAATCTTTCTTTTCCTTCCTTCCTTCCTTCCTTCCTTCCTTCCTTCCTCCCTTCCTCCCTTCCTCCCTTCCTTCCTTCCTCCCTTCTTTTCTCTAAATCCATTACTAAAAGATTTTAAAATTTTGTGAAACATTTTTTTTCATCCAGAACACATTATCTCAGAACTAATTTTTAGCCAGTGATTTTTGCCAAACTCTCCTTGCCTGTCATATATTAATGATCCCTTCACTTGAATTTGATCCCAAATTATATTTGATAAAATAGAGATTGTGAATCACGATCATTTCACTCATAAAGTGTTTCAAGCAAGTCCACATATAACAAGCACAGGAAGTTTTCCAAGATGTTTTAAAAAATGAGATGTGTTAGTTATATAATAACACTTCCAGATACAGATTTTGGGATTTTTTGAAGTCTTATTTCAGATTGGGGTGTGCACATATTTCTCCACCTAATTACATACACATACATTTAATTCTGTTCCTCTTGTGAGTAGCTGATCAGAACAAAGAGTGCCGAAAAGTTGATAAAAAATGAGGCATTTTTTCACAACGTCCCAGGGCCTGGAGAAGAAGAAAATAAGGAGGAAAATAAGAGGCAGTGAATTACTCTCACAGCTTCTAATCTGTTGCCTGCTCCTCCTTCTCCCTCCAACTCAGGTCCACCAGATTTATGAAATCTGGAGATTCTCCATCTGTGGAAGGAGTTTGCTAAGAAAAAATATCAGATGGTGGTAAGAGGAGAATGTCTTGGATAATAAGGAATTGGAAGATTTACAAAACACGTTAAAGGTTGCATTAGAATCAAATTCTGAAAATAGGATACTAAAAAAAAAAAAACCACTTTTTTTTTAATATTAGAATAAAGGATGAAGAACTGTTGAATTGAAACAACACTTACCATGTAGATTACTGCACTTTTGGTCTTTTCCTTACCTGTGAAAAGAGATTCTCTCTCCCTATAGTGGCTTTCCTATTTCCTAAATCACAAAGATTAAAAACCTGCTGCTTTCAGCCTAAACAGCCTTAATGCCATCCCAAACAGCCTGAATGTGTGAGAATTAAAAGCTCTGCTAAAAGGTTACTTGCATTGCTAATTACTATTTGTCATTAATGGCCAATCAGAGTGTGAAGAATGACTTTGTGTCTTTTCCTCCCATGACCTGTGAGCAAGTCCCAGTGGATCTTTACTCCCATGAAAGATTTTCCTTCTATCCATCTGCCCTGCTAATTTTACTGGAGTATCAGCCATGAAAGTTGAAGTTCTGTGTGTTTCTTTTCTTCTTAGTTCTGCATTCGTGACACTTAGAATTTATCTGCTGGGTTACAAATAAATAGTATTAAAAATAAATAACATTAAAAATAAATAGCATTAAAAATAAATAAATACTAAAATCTTTGATAGATTTTGGCTTTGTCCACTTTGATGGTAAGGAAACATCTCTTCCCTGCTCCTATAACTAGAGGCTTCCACCCTCCATATAAACAAAATCATAAGATTTACACATAAAACATCTGTGGTCAGGGAAAAAAGTCCAAACAGAGATTAATTACCTCATCTTTCATCAGAGGATATTGTGCTCCCAATCCAACTCCCACACTTGCAAAAGGTGTTTTGTAGCATCAAATCTGAGCCAGGGAACCGAAAAACCGAATTTTGATCCATGAACTCTTTCCAAGGCAAGACTTTCCATGAACCCAATCTGTCTGGAAGGGTAACTCAAGGTCGGCTCTAATTTAATCTCTTTGTCGCTCTTTATGGAGAGTGTTGGTGTCTGGCTGAAAGCCTGATGAGAAGAGGTGACCGGGGAATTTATAACAACTTATTATTGTCCATTTGCACTCTGCTTTCACCTGCAGGTGGCCAAAAAAAGCTAAAAGCCACAGCCGCAGCCCCAATGTCCCTGAGTTGCTGATTACGTTGATTTAAGAGTCCAGGTAATTCTGGAGGAGAAGCACAGACCAGGTTTTGCCCACCTGGTGTGTGAAAGTGGACTAACAAACCTCTCCAGGGAGTCTGTAACTCCATGGAGGATCACAGGATCAATTTAGGTTGGGAATAAAACCTCTGAGACCATCGAGTCCAATCCATGGCCCAAACGCACCCATCAAACCAGCACCACGTCCCTTCCCTGAGCACCTGCAGGGATGGTGACTCCCTCACCTCCCTGGGCAGCTCTTCCAAAGGACAGTGATTGAAAACTGATCCTCTCCTGCCCAGGCTTGGCTGGATGTGGCTCCCCCTACACTCAACAGACACCCCAGTAAAGCACTGGAAAACGTTTGGTCACAGGTCCTCCCCAAAACTCTCCTGAGCCCGTTTACTTTGGCCAGATGCCTTGAAAACCCTCCAGCCAAAATAAGTAAAGCCACCAAGGACCTTCCCAATCCAGAAACAGTGAAGTTGGTGTCACAGTGTTTGTCTGACCAGCAGGCACTCCTCAATCCACCTTTTTTCTTGAGGACATCCCGCATCTCCTCATTCTCACTGCAGAGGGGGGCCCATTTTATGCTGATTTATGCCTTGATCTCTGAAAGCAGCTCCAAATCTCTTGTGCCACAGCATTTTCCGTGCTTTTGAAGGGTGCTGAGGATCCTTCAAAACCTTAAAAACAAGTTTTTTCAGTATTGACAACTTACAACGAAGAGGTGTCCTGGGTGAAAAATTGAAAAAGATGCCAGACTGGACGGAGAACAATGGGTGACACAAACAAGAGGTTTGATAGTTCCCTTTTGGCCACAACTCTTTCCAGGTTTGAGCCCCTCCTGTAAATTCCAAACAGGGATTGAGGGGAAGCGATTTTTTAGGTGCCAGTGGTGCCAAGGGGAACAGCCCTTGAAGGCTGGCAGAACGCTGACACTTGATCAGCTGCAGGAATGGAAAATTACAGATCTTGACCTGCTCGGGCACATCAGAGGACGTAACCATCCCCAGGGATCTGTGAGTGCACCTGCCTCCAAAGGGCAACAAGAGGACAATCGTCACACAGGGCTGGAGTTCCTAATGCTGCCAGGACAGACAGTGTCCTTCTGTCCTCGGCTGGGGGTCACTGGTCACTCTGCACTCAAACCAGGAGAGTTTGTCCCTCCTGAGATAAATCCCCTTCTGTGATCACTTTTTGTTGTGGTCCTTCCTGCCCAACATGTGAATGATAAAAGCTGTTTAAGTCCTTTTTATTTTTATTTTTTTTAATCCTCCTCAGTTGCTTTATCATAAATTGGGTGTTGACCTGGCTTAGGTTACACTTCATGCTCAGTTTGGGGGACCCAAACTGTCCCTCCTTTTTCTAATACCAGTGGTAGGGCTGTTCCAATGATTTCAGCAAATTTTGTGGAGAGAAAGACTTCCTTGTTATGTCCAGGAGTGTCTCATTCCTTAGAAACCATCACAAAAAACCTCTCACTGTAGCATCTCTATCCATGTTCATCACTGATAATGTTTATTTTTGCCTCTGAAATCACACCATGTATCCCCAGGCTGGAATAGTTTTAGATTTATGCAATTATTGTGTGTGGCCATTGATTTAAATGACCCTCTGGCCTGTTCCTTGTTGCTCTCACTCTGATCTGGGTTTTTCTCTGTGATTACCCTCAGTGGCCTTTCCTGACTGTGAAAACAAAAGATTTGGTGACAAAATAGTGGTGACAACAATCCCAGGAAGACAGAAACCAGCTGCTTTCTTCCTCCTAAGCCTCCTCCTCATGGCTGAGCTGAAGGAACAATCAATGGATTCCCTTCAGTTTGGGGAGGCTGAAACAGAACGTCAGTGAATTAGAGGGGTTTTGGGGTATTAGGATAATTGGTGGTGCTAATTTCCTTTACTGCAGAGGGAAATACTCTTTTGACTAAAGGAGAAGTACCTGAGTGATGCTCAGAAGGAGTAAAATGGATCAGGAGTCAGACTGTAAAAGGATCCCAGTGCAGCCAGAGCTGTAGCTTTGGTGAAAAAATAATCCCAGAAAATTCCATGGATAAAGTTTGGTGGAAAGCGGCAACCCAAAGCAGAGGAGGAGGAGGGGAAGAGAAGCAAGGACTGGAAGCTCCATTTGTAACTTGAACTGGGGAGGGAAAGAGGAGTTACCATTGCCTTTTCTTGTTACTTGAGGAAAGAACAGCAAATCTCTGCCCTGCCGTGCCTGTGAGGAAGCTCTGATATCTGATTTGATTATCTGATATCCCACGTGCACCTTGATCTCAGCCAAAGCCTGAGAGCAGGATACAAAGCATCTGCCCATCTCTGTAGTGGAGGACCAGAGACACCAAAACATGAACAAAACTCTCACAGAAACTCTTAAAAAAACTGATTTCCTTAGAAGAAAACCCCGACAAGCTACTAAACCCCAATGCACCACATTAAAGCAGCAGGAGGAAGGTTCCTGTGGTGCACGGAGCAAACTCTTGGTGGATCCTCCATGGCTGAATAATGTCAACTGCAGGGAAGGCCGTGAATTTTAACCTTTGAATGTATTTTCCCTTTTAGTACTAAGGAAAGTAGAAAATTCTCTGGCAAGTCTTTGTCACTTGATCCCAAAAACGCCCCTATGAGCTCCTCACATTTCCTGCCTGGAGAATTCAGCAAGGAGTTGGTTAAATCCTGCAGAGGAATGAAAAATTGTCTCAAACAAGAGCCACAAATGCTGAGATTTTGTGAGCATAACTTCCCTGCTCCCATCTCCAGGCAAGTGAGAAGGGAAAGTGCATGATTAACTTATGAAGTGCTTGCTGTGGCAACGTCATTTGTTCCAACAGGCCCTTGTGAAAATGGGAACTGCCAGAACATGAATTTTTAACGTCTGGGCTGCATTAAGATCTCGAACGTGACGGAGACTAAACTTGGAGCCTGAACTCAGAGAGCACTGCTGCTATTTGTGGCAGAAGCCAAGAGGAGGGTTTAGAGGGAAAGGAGTGGAGTATTTTTTTAAGGGGCTCTTGTGGCTGGGGAAGTTCCAGTCAGTCCAAATTAGATTAGTTTCTAGGTGTCTGCCTGGGATCTCCACCAAGAAAATGCTGTTTCTGCCTTTAAACTCTTCCCTTCCATCCCTCACATCACTCACTTTTGCTCTTGGTGGTCCTCACCCACTCTCCTGTGATTCTTCCTTCTCCCAGGCCGCCTCTTCCCAAGATTTCTGATCCCTTCTCTGCACGACTTTGCTCACCACTTCCTTCCTGCCACCCCCAGGAGGAAACCAGGAGCTGGCACTGGAGGAAAACAGCACCGAGCAACCCGAGGGATGTGGGAGATGGCCAGCAAGAGGCTGCCATGGCAACAGCTGGATCTCCTTCATCCCTCTCACCCGGCTTCCCTGCTGGTTACATTAAAACAACAACAAAAAAATAACAGTTTCTGGGAATCAAAGAGCCCTCTTCCTCCACAAAATCACCTGGCCTGTTTCCATGTTTCCCGATGCAAATCCCTGGCATCCTTGCTGCTACAACAATCTTGTGACTCTTGCTTGTACATGGTAAGGGAAAAAAGGGTTTGGTTTTCTTGCCCTTGATGGGAGGACCTTTCTCTGCACTTCTGTGATCTTTGAGCTCAGTGACAGAGCCGTGGTTAAAATCTTTGGAGGTGGTTATGACTTTTTGGGGCCTGCTGCTGCTGTTCCATGAGAGGAGTCCCCTGGGAGGATCCAGGTTTGGACCCAGAGGAGGTTTTGGTGGTGCTGCTTCTCCTGTGGCAGCTCAGAGGAGAAGCAAGCCCAGCTCTTTGTCATTGCATCAATTCTCAGCACTCCACCTGTGCCCACAGACTTTTCAAACCTACCTGGCATCCCCCAGCACAGGTGAGATGTTGGCTGACTGTGTGACTCAAACACGGGAGAAATCTGACTGTTGTGCATATTTCAGCGGGATGGGCCTTCATTTCTCCTGTTTTGTTGTTGTTGTTTTTTGAGTTTTTTTTTTTTTTTTGTAAAAGAGGTGCTTTCTCCTCCTTCCCTCCTTTTGGCTCTTTGCATTGGGAAACACCAAAATTGTGCAGAACATGGAGGGGAGAAGAAATTCCCCTGAATGAACAGGAAATTCCCTCCAGTTGCAAACTGGTATTTAATGTGGCATCACAGAAGAGTGGCTGCCTGGGGAAGTTTATGCTGCCATATCACAGACCCTTTTATTCCCAGCATTCCCTGCCCGACACTCTTCTCTCAGCGTTGGAAAGGCTGTTCACTACCAGGGCCTGTTCACTACCAAAATCAGTGAGCTGGATGCCCACAGACCTCGAGGTCTCCAGTCCCAAGCTGGAGCCCTGCAAAGACCCAGGTGGGCTGGCATCCTGCCTCTGACAGTGGCCACAATTGGTCCCGTTTTGGACAGACAGCACATCCCACCCCAATCCCCAAAAGGTTATCCCTTCCCTGAGCCCATCAGCAGCGACAGCAAACAAATTTTTTCATTCCTTCCTACGTCTCCAAGCACTCTCCACGCTTAACATATCCCCAGGGGCTTTCCTTCAGGCTGGAGGCCTTGAGTTGTCAGAGCAGGTCAGGTTTGGGAAGACTTGAAGCTTGATTTCTGAATGAAGAGGCATCTGAGGGATAACTCAGCAGCTGTAGCAGCAGAATGGCTCTGTCCTAGTCAATGAACATCCAGCAACAAATATCGTCTGGGAATACAACCACGGACAGCCAGGCTTGTGATGCAGTCAAAAAAATGTCCTCCTAGTACCAGGATGCCCTGGTTCTCCTTGAGTCCCAGCCTGAGCAAGTTTTCAAGTGAATTCTGCAGAGCTGCTTGGTGCTTTAACTGCAAATAGAGCTGATCCTTTCTTGGGGAGAGAGAAGTTTGGCACTCGCTGATGTTCATTCGGGGAAGCAAGGAGTGGTAGACACACACAGAGAGGAGGATGCAGTGAATGTGGGGCAAGGAAGCTGAATTCCAGCTCTGTCTTGAGGGTATCAGACTGCTGAGCTCTGATATCCTCACTTAGCTTCATGCTGTTTGTTTTTCTCCCCCCCCTCCCTTCTCCTCAACAATTAACTTTGCAATTAGACTTAATTATATTCAGTAGCTATTGAATGTGTCCTCTGCCCCAGTTGCTGCGGGTGGAGAGAGGCAGCAGCGGGGGTGAAAGCTGCACAGTCAGCTCAGCAGACCGTTCAGCAGTGATTCACACATCCTCTGCACGGCTGAGGACAGGGAGCTCTCCTAAAGACACGGTCCTGTGACTTCCTCACCCTCCTTCTCCCACTGAATTTCACCTTCCTGTCTCATCTGAAGTTTCAAGCCACCGCTTTTAGATGTCAGGGAAACCTGGAAGGATCCCTTGGGGGGTGTTTCTTTTTCCCACCGTAGGGAGCAAGTCTCAGGACAGTGTTATGCAGCCAGGAGGGTGCTTTTGAAATGCATCATAAACCCGAGGCAGAGTCTTTGTTGGTAGAACACGGCGTCCGTCCTCTCTTGGTCTCTAGGGCACACAGAGATCACCTCTGGAGCTGGCAGACCTCAAAGCCAACTTCTGTAAAAGCTCTTCCAGTGCCAAATATCTTGTGGTGTTATTTGGCTTTAAAGCCTCCAGAAATCCAACGCCCTTGGGGTATCAGAGACGGGATTGGGGGTGCTGGGGATGGGAGGCTGAGCATGAACCAGCCAAAAATGGCCCAAATAGCCAAAGGTGTCCTGAGCTGTTCCCACAGGGTGGGCAGCAGCTGAGGGGGGAATTCTGCCCCTCTGCCCTGCTCAGGTGAGACCCCACCTGCAGAGCTGCCCCAGCCCTGGGGCCCAGCACAGGGAGGACGTGGAGCTGCTGGAGAGAACCCAGAGGAGGAACCAGGATGATCAGAGGGATGGAGCAGCTCTGCTGGGAGGGAAGGCTGAGAGAATTGGGATTGCTCAGCCTGGAGAAGAGAAGGTGTGGGGTGACCTAACTGTGGCCTTCCAGACCTGAACAGAGCCAACAGGAAAGATGGAGAGAGACCATTGACAGGGGCTTTTGTCAAAGGACGAGGGGGAATGGCTTCACAAGAGAGTAGTTTTAGATTGGATATTAGAAACAAACTCTTGACTGTGAGGGTGGGGAGGCCCTGGCACAGGGTGCCCAGAGAAGCTGTGGCTGCCTGATCCCAGGAAGTGTCCAAAGGGTCCCCGGATGGAAATGTCCAAAGCCAGGCTAGACAGGGCTTGGAGGACCCTGGGGCAGTGGAAGGAGTCCCTGCCCATGGCAGGAGGTTGAAACTCAATGATTTCAAAGGAACCTTCTAGCCCAAACCATTCTTTGATTCTGTGATCAGTGTACCAGTGCCCTTACCTCTGGGTAAATTATAATTAGTAAAGAGTGTGCACAGTGAGCTTTTGTACAACATAGAGCTTCATGCCACATATCAGTAGCTAACAGCTCCTTCATCAGTCTCTTAACACGTTATCCATTAATTCATTCATTCATATGACTGTTATATTACTCTCATTTCCTTTTGGGACTTTTGTAGCAGTTTTTCTTCAGGGAGGATGTGGTCAGTGGTAGTACAGCCTGATGATGCAAAGTGGGGATTGCTTCACATCTTGGAAAGAAACATTTCAGTTCAGAACAGTCCTGTGTGGAGGCTGCTGCAAAGGGCCAGTGCTTTGCAAGATCTGGGTACAGAAAACCTCTGAAATAGAAGTTCTAGATCTTGGCGAAAAGTGGATTTTGTTGATAGGAAGTTTTTATCGCTGGAGGACTATCTGGTGAACTAAATATCATTAATTCTTGGTCTTAGATCCCCACAAATCCCAAAAACTTGGGTGTTGGACTAAATGAATCCTACAGAATAGTATGTGGGTTGGAAGGGACCTTGAAGCTCATCCATGGGCAGGACCACCTTCCACCATCCCAGGCTGCTCCAAGCTCCATCCAACCTGGCTTTGAACACTTCCAGGGATTAAATAATTCTAACATAATGATTGCCATTGAATAGGGGGAAGGAGCTTTGCTAGGAACATCAATCTGCTTCAGATCAGGTTTGCAATCTGCTTTGCTTTCCTTATAACCTCCTGATTTTACAGGAGAACGAAATTATTTCTCTGATTTTCTGGTTCAGAGCCTTCACTCCTGGAGGACTGGTCCTTTTATAGCCAAAAGACAAATAGAACTCCCTGCAGTAAGGCAGGGACCTCCTCTTCTCCCAGGAAATTTTCTCCTAAGGAAATTTTTCTCCTAAAGACAAGGATGGGAGGTGGAGCAACAGGAAACTGAAGCAGCAGCCCTTAAGTGCCTGTTCTGTGAATAGAGAACTTCATTATCTCGGGCTGCCAATGTGAATTAATTTTTAATGCGTAATACCTCCCTCATCTCTTTTCCTGGCTGGAACTTAACTAAACAATGCATCTCTCAAGATAAAAAGAGAGAAATCCCGGCCGTTGGGTCAATTTGCTGGGAGTAGAGACATCAGTCAGACGCAGAACATTGACCAAGCGCTTCCTCGGGTGCTTCGTTCGGGGAACCTTGGGGGAAAGCTGAATCCCTCCATCTGCTCGGGGAGAAATCGTGCTGAGAAAGCTGAGGAGCCTGGCTCTTCCCAAAGAAACAGCCCCTCCTTGCTTCCAGTTAGGCAGTCCACATCCTGCTTTGTCAGGAAGATATGGAACTGATGACAAAATTCAGAAATTTCACAGAAATTCGCAGCCTGTTGTTCCCTCCTCATCCTTTACTGAGAATGAAAACTTGTTTATCACTGAAAACTTTTATTTCCTTTCTGAATATTATTTATTTATTTGTTCCCGTGCTTAGCAATTAAAACATTGTATCTGGCAAAAAAAAAAAAAAGAAAAAAGAAAAAAAGAGAAATACCCAAAACGTAACCACATTACCAGAGGAAGAGAAAGGCTGCAATTGCCATAAATAACACAGTGGGTCATGAATAATTCAAACCAGAATATGGTTGTTATTGTAAGGAGTTATCACAGCTAATTATAGTCCATTGCCATCGCTCCCTCCAAAGCTCTGGCATTGATCGCTGCAGGACATGCCAAATATTTCACTAAAACAAAATATTGTGCTCGATGCTTCCCTGTTGATCTGCAGGTCTTTCACTAAGAGAGTTTGTTGTTCTTCAGTGGCTTTTGCCCTTGGATCGCGGTTGGAAAGAAATTAAGAAGACCTTTCACTTAACCAAATCGTTCATCTCTATCAGTCAATTGGTCCCTGCAGACCCTTCCCAGTGTTGTTCCAACTCCCTGGGCTCAGAAAAAGCTCAGGCTTCCACCATTCTGAGAAAACAGGGGAAAAATTTCTAAGGTTTTTCTCTTTTTTTTATTCTGTTGTTTTTTTAATATTCTGCTTACTTTTTAAAATAATCTGTCTCTATTCTCTTTAGAAAAGGCATGGCCATGGGATGAGTATTTATGCACATTGTAAAATAATATCTGTAAGGACATGTGGCTGCCCAGTTGGGTTTCCTTCGAGATTTCTCAGCGATCTGCAAAATTTCTGGGTTTGTACAGGACTTTACTGGTACTTTACTGGTTTAGGTGGGGGGGCAAGCGGCAGATGTTGACTAGACATGAGCTTGGAACTGGAGATGTTTAAGGATTGAGCTCCAGAAAATCCGAATATGCCACAGAGCTGCCCGTAAAAGAGATTTTAATGAGAATATTAATCAAAAAATGCAAAAAAGGAAGTACAATAATGTAATAGAAATAGTTCAGGAGAGAAATGCAAAGGCAGTATCATTTCTATGAAATTGACAGACAGGGAGGAAAATTACTGATATCTTTAGAAGTCTGAGGAGACTGAGGAAGGATAACAGATGGCCAGCCTGGTAGGAGTAAATCTTTCCCAAGTTTCAGATATTAAGTTGCAAGGAAATGAGGGTCTTGTTTTACCTGCAAGTGGGAACTTGAGCACGAGCAGGAGTCCAGTGCCAGCAAAACACTGCTCTGCTCCAGGGAAGAAACTGCCCAGCCTCTGACACAAGATTTACAGTCTGTTGTGTCACTGCAAATAGTTGTTGTCCTTGGTCAGGCTAAATCTAACTTCCAGCCCATTTTGAAATGTGAATCAATCTGATATTGCTGTGTGGTAGAGGTGGTAGGTTTGTTTTTTTTCCTTCCACACTCACCCATATCTTTAATTCCTACTCCCTTGACATCTCTTTTTTGGCCTAACTTTGGCTAAAGGCCTGAATCTGTAAGGCATAAAATTTACTTTCCTAAAATCTGCTGACAAGTCTCTAAAAAATACGTATTAATTATTGTTATTTTTACTAATCCCATGCAACAGTTCTGTGAATGCATTTCCTACAAGACCTTTAGTTAAAGTGAAGCGCTTTCACATCACACGTTATGGCTTTGGTCTATCATTTTGACTTTTAGATCACCCTGTGAGGTCCAACAAGGGGCAGAGAGTTTGGGGGTCTGTTCCAGACCCCTCAGAGCTAAGGAAAAGCTCTTGGTGTGCCTGCACTGCTCCTCAGAGCACTGGACCACAAATACGGTGTGCTCCACTTTTGACCCTCTTCCACCCTCCTGGGCACTAATTTGAGTGCTGGAAGGAGAGACCTCCAGGTGATTTCCTGATGGTTCTGGAGGTACCAGACACAGAGGAACCTGGAATTGTCTAAATTGGTTGAGCTTCCGAGGTGACAGGTAGGAAAGTGCATTCTTGAAGGCAAGCTGGAGCCATCCTTATCTTCAGGAGCAGGAGCAGCCTCTTTCCTTCCCTGACAACTCCTTGAGCCCTCGCTTGTGTTAGCTGGAGGTGGGGGGTATATGAGATAAATGAATCCCATTAGAATCCTTCCAGATTTTAAGTCCAATTATTTCACACCAAGAACTCTGTTTATTTCATAGTTATATCCTTGGTTTTGGAATAAAAAAGGAAATAACCTCCAAGATGTTTTACAGAGATGATAATCAGAGCAGTGCCTGGCTTTTTGGTTCGTTTTTTTGTTTTTTGTTTTTTGTTTTTTTTTTCCTTTTTAGGTAGAGAGAAATCTCAGTATTGCAAGGAGAAGGAGAAAACTGCATGCATTTTGCATGAACAGGTTATTTGAGAACACGACAGCTATAATGAGAGAGAGATCATCTTGCTTGTGGCTGCACAGAGTGGAGGTCAGACAGCTCTGAATTAGCAGAGCCATTAATATTCTACTACAACATAAAGCTGGAAGGGACCTTCTAGGTCATCAAGCCAACCATGTCATATAATCCCATTTGAGAGGAGTGGGTGACATTGGAGGCTAAGTAGTGGAGAAAATGCTTGTGGAGACAAAAAGTGACAGTCACTGAGTGAGTGAGTGGTTACGTGGAATAGGGATGAGGGATTTGTTAAAGGACCTGAAGGAATTACAAACCTGAGTGAGAAATCTTGGAAATCACAGCTATTTTGACAGTAACTTCTGAATTCCTTGCTGGCTTTGGGGAGGAGAATCCAGACTCTCCATTAAGTATCTCCTGTTACCAAACCTGCCAACATAAAGGGATCCTGTGAGGATCAGTGCAAGACTCCAGGAGCAGAGAAAAGAGAGATTTAACCTGCCTGCTCCTGGTGGCCTCAGTTCCTCCTGGAGCTGCTCAGCACTGCAGAGATCGCCCTCTTTGGGGTTGAATTTGAGTTGTGAAGGACACGAAAGTGTGACTGTCCCTCAAGCACGGGTGCAGGAGACAGTGCCATGGAGCAGGGAGTGGAGGTGGTAGCTTTTATTCCTGGGAATCCCACTTGATTCACCTCTCAGCTTTACCTGAGCAGAATTTCAATTCTCTCCCTTTGTTCTTGTCCATGGAATGTGCTGAGGTAATTACATTTTTGTGTCTCACAGCGATGTTTTGAGGTTTCTCTAATATTTATCAAGTGTTTGAAGAAGATCTTATGAAGGTGGAGTGCAAGTGCCAGGAACTCCTGACAGTCTTGATGAAATCCTTCCTTGGAACAACGTAGATAAATTCAAACCGGAACCACGGCAAACATTTTTAACAGGAAAAATTTAATTAACTGCTACAGCAGCTTCCCAAGGGAAGTGGTGGATTTTCCATTGCTCAAAATGTGCAAGCTTGAGCTGCCTGTGGTTTTGAAAGACAGGTCTTAGCTCAGCTTAAAGTTATTCATCACTGGGTGATGCAGACAATAGATGTGATGGTCCTGTGGATTCACAAAAGTTTTATCACTGCATTTATTTGCCTTCACTCTTTTCCCCCTTATTCTACCTACTCTTGTACCGACAGTGAACAGTACTGTTCCTTTTTATATACAGGCCTCAGACATGAAATAGAGAAGTGGCTTGGGAAACCAGGCTCCTTCACATGTGTAGGAAAGTTGGAAAGAACACATCCAAACTGGTTTGATTCTGTTGGAGGCTCCAACATGGGGTCCCCTGACCCAGGAATCCCCTGGGAAGGCGTCAGGGTGTTGTGCTGTGCTTAGGAATGAAGCAGACGGGACTTGCTGATGTTTTGGTCTTCAGGATAATTTATTATCTTTATCAGTTCAGAGCTCTGTATGGCAGTAACTTCCCAACACCTCGAGGCCGTGTGGCAGCAAGACCCCAAAATGCCCACTTCAAGGACTTATATACAAAATATGCTACCAATTAACTACAACAATGAACCTAACACGTACTTTATTATTCTTTTCCCATCAATTCCTGTCCACACAGTACCTGCATTGTGGGCACTTTTGTCCAATGGAATTGTGCTCCCCACACAGCAGAAAATGGAGTAGGTAGAAGAAGGAAGGAGGAGGAAGGGACAACACCCCAAATCCTCCATCTTGGTCTCTCACCTGCGTCCATACAAAATCAAACCCAAAATCTAAATTTTTCACCCTGTGACAAACTACAACCACATTACTACCTATTTACACACTTGTTGATTCAAGCTCATCCCACAGCTTTGGAAGCTTTCTCCAGGTTAAAAGCAGTGTTTTCCTGGGATCAGGGCCCCTCAGGACAGACAGAGAAACATTCCCTATGTCCAGGATTTCCATGATTCCACCTTCCACTTGTCCCTCCCTGTGATATCTGTGTGGGATTTTGTGTGGATTTCCATCCCTGGGTCATCACTTTGTGACCAGTGGGTTAGATCTAAAAAATACAGCTTTGGCCTCGGATAGCACCCAAGGATCAAGAGTTCCTGGTGTTTGGGATGCTTGGCTGTGATGTCCTCATGCAGGAAGTCAATGGACCTGGTGACAAGGGTGCTTTGGTCCCTTAAATCACACTCGCCACCACTGCATACACCAGACATTACAAAATCCACATGGGATTCTCTCTTCATCTCTGTTAAAGAGCTTAGACTGCCTTGAGGAGCCTCAAAACCAAACAATAATGATGTATAATAAAAACCAAATTTTTTTTCCCTAAAAAGAATCAAAGTGGTCCTCAAAGTTCAAACATGATTTGCTGCTTATGTCAAATTTGCAAAGAGAAGCTGCACCTGCAAAATTCTGCTTTCAAGACAGGCATCCAAATAACCAACTGGTGGTCAGTGCCTTCCAGTGTGATGGATGAAGTTAAGTTTTAGGGGAGGAAAGAAGGCATTGTGGAAACAACAGATAAGTTATCCTTATAAACATTTTAAAGGTGGTTATAAATGAACTATGATGAAACAGAGTTCAGAGGTGACCTTTGTGCCAGAAGGTGAGGAAAGAAAAGCAGTTAATCGAAAAGATCACGTCTGAAAAATTAATTTGACAGTGCTCATGGAGTGACTGCTCTTGTAAATACAATTTTGTCAATTTCCAAAGAACCATTTGGTTTCCAGACACACAATTCAACCCTGCGCCAACTGGCAGCTTTGGTGTTTAAAAATGGATTGTGTCAAGACAAGGTAATACCCAGAGGCAAATGTGCTGTTATGAAAGAGAGGTACAGGTTTATATTGGAGTCAAAAAAGGGTTTTGTGACTCTCAGGAGGCAGGAAAAGGGCAATCTCAGATCTCATCAACACCCTGAGAGTCTGCAGAAGTCAACTTCTATCTTATGGCTGCATGGGCTGACTTTCAAAATGCATGAGCTTGGAGGATGGGATCTCACATCCTTATTTCCATCGTGTTCAGGCTGGATGGAGCTCGGTGCAACCTGCTCTGGTGGAAAGTGTCCCTGCTCGTGGCAGGGGGTTTAGAACTGGATGAGCTTTAAGGACTTTTCCAACCCAAAGCATTCTGTCATTCTGTGATCTGTATTATGGGGGTGCTCACACAATTTTGCTGAATTTCACCTGGGCTCATTTCTAGCTGAAGAGATTTCCTAACCAAATATATACCGAATAAAGTTGTTTTAAAGATGTTTTGTGCTCTTTGCTGCTGGGCAGCACAGAGAACAGAGCACCCCCGAGGCCTCACTCCACAAAAGCATTTCAAAGCCAGGAGGGAACATGATGATCTACCATCTGCGTGGAGCAAAGCAGGGAGCTGCCCTCAGCAGCTTCTGAAAGTCCCCAAAATCAGACCAAGCAGGAGAATCAGATCCAGTCCAATTCAATGTTTTCCAATGACAGAGAAGCATCTGCCCCTTCTGTGATTCGTTATCCCAGTTTAAAACACACACCACACACACAGACATTTAGTTTAAATTCTGAATTCCTATTTGTGCTCCATATCATGAGCTAATGCCGGGTTTTGTCCTGGAACAGTGATGGGAACGGTGGGTGAAGGTCTTGGTTGGTAGATGTGCCAGCCAGGTTGACAGAGGGGCTGGATACAACTCAGTTCCTGGTACCATCTGTTCAAATCTCACCTATCTTTGGGATCTTCCAGCATGGAGAAATTTCCATGTTCTCCCTTTTCTTTGTCTATAAGCTTTTCTATTAGAGCCAAAGCCATCTTCATCCCTTCTCTCCTTGGCCTCCTTCCAGCCATCTCCCACTTCCTCCTTGCACCAAAGATTTCTTGTCTTGAGCAGAAAAAAAAAAAAAAAGTGTTTCATTCATTTTTGGTGCTCTTTTTTACTTCCATGAATATCATGGAAGAAAAAGGGGAGATACTTCTTGTTTCACTGATGTGACAGACAGAACATAGGTGTTGTCCCTGCCTGTTCATGTCTTGGGAGGCTGTGAAGAAAAGCCTTCACAAAGATTTCTGGTTGTGATCTAGAGTCATTTACAATCCCATGATCTTCACAAAAATCCAGATTTTTGTGACAGACTTTATCCCAAGTCTCATCTCTTTAAATTTCCCATCCACTCACTTGTTTCCAGGTTTGCATATTTTGCTAAACTCAGGGGTTTGGTGACCATTCTTTGTGACTCATGTGGACTGGTTGCCCCCAGCCTGCAGCTTTCTTCAACTCCTTCCTCTGCATTTTTGACTCCTAAAATGGGAAAGATTATCATTTTCCTTTTATGACTCTTCCCAAGATGAGTCCCAGTGCCCAGGACACATCATTCCACATGGAATCATGGCAAACGACACCTGATCTCCATCCATTTCAGCGGGGAGAAGCTGTGCAGGCTGCAGACTTGATGCTGGGAGATGGGAACCTTGTTAATTAAAATGTCAGTGACTCAAATCCCCTTAAGGTGAGAGAGAGCTGCATTTTTTATTACCTTTGCTGTTAATGATACAGTTGGCTGGTACCTCGTAGAGGCAAAATGCATTTCACTTACCTTGACAAGGTCTGCCCACTCTGCCTGTTTCCTCTGTGCCTCGTATCGGACTTCAAGAGAATCATGAAATAATTCTGGAAATAAGAGAAAAGGGGAAAAAAAGAAAAAAAAAAAGCCACAGTGTTTTTATTTTTTATTTTTTCCATCCTCTGAGATGAAAGCCATTCATCAGGACAAGAAGATGTATCCTCAGGCTGTGCCGGGGGAGGTTTAGTTGGACATCAGGAAGAAATTCTTACTGGAAGGATGGTCAGGCACTGGAAGGGCTGTCCGGGGGAAGTGTCCCTGGGAGGGACAAACGGATGTGGCACTCAGTGCTCTGGGCTGGTTGAAGAAGGTGGGGATCAGTCAAATGCTGGATTCCGAGATCTCAGGGGTCTTTTCCTAAGTAAAGATTCTGTGATTCTGTGATTATTCTCCAAATCTTGAACACAATATTTTAAATTCATGTCAAGTTCATAGGAACAGAGGAACAGCCTAGAAGGGAAATGGACCTGGAGCCAAGCAGGGAGAGAGGTAAAGCTGGGAAAATAGAAGGCAGCTGCTCCAGGATGGGTTCCAAAAGGGTGATAAGTGTCTTATGGCTTGAATGTTCTGCTTAAAAACCTTAATTGGCTCCTGCACAATTGGAAGTATCAACTCCCCTGCCCTATTTCACCCTGTTAACTGTGATGGATATTGTAAACCTGCCCTTCTCTTTATAGAGGATGGAGAAAGGGACTGTGAAAGGAAGGACTTTTAAAGCGTAATGGAAGGACTTAAAAGCTGCGGCTAAAACTCTACCCTGTTCCATCAAGGATTTAACAAACACACAGGGACACACCCATTATCCATTTAGAGCAACAAGCTCACCAAAATCCTTGAGCTGATGAGACCTGAACCCTGGATTGCCTCTGCTGTGCCAAAGACAAGCAATGAACAAAGTGATCAAGGCTTTTTTTAGGGCAGAAAATGCGCAGACTTTCCCATTCCAGCTCGGTGGCACAGCCACGAGGTGACACTTGTTTCACAGCTGCTTAGGCACCTGCAGGATCTCGCTGTAGCAGCGCAGCAGAGCTTCCAGAGCTGCAAGCTCAGCTCCAAGGTAATGGGCCTTTTCTGGGCTTGAGGTACAAAATATTTCTGACAGGACAGCGTGGATGAGTCAGGCTCCAGTGACTCTGATTCCACCTGGGAGCAGTTCCCACAAAGGCCAGCCAAGTCATTAACAGTCTATGGCTAATTGCCTGTTGTAAGAATGGCATGAAGCACCTTTGCTTTCAGATGAGCTCAGCTGGAGTCGTGCTGCTGGTTTTGGTGGATTTATCTGCTGAGTTGGTGGATTTAGCCGGGATTTATCTTCTACCTTGGCGCTGCCATTCGTGGCAATTCTGATCACAGGATGAACCAGGAAATGCTCTGCTCGAAAACCTGGTTTTGCTGTGGCCTCTGCTCCTGGTGAGAGAGGTGTGGCAGGAGAGCCGTGGAAAGTCCCCTGGCAGCCTTTGCACGTGTTTGCTGTCACAGATTCACAGGTGCGAGGATCCCGGGAGCATCTTCAGGGGGTTACACTGCCTCGGGCTGTGCCAAATCCTGACTCAGCAGCTTGTAGCAGCACATTTAATTATTGTGAGAGGGGAGGGATCAACCCCGAGCTGCCGAGATGAGCCTGAGGAGCAGAGAGATGCAGGAAACAAAAGGTCCAGCAGGAGAAGGACCCCCAGATTGTGACAGGGAGCAAGAGAGGGTTTCCAGGAATGAAAACAATTTCAGAATTATCTAAGAAAATTTCTGCACTGGCATGGCACAGGGCTGTAAGGAAACCTGGATAAATCCTTTCTGTATCATGTCACACTTTGGAAGCATCTTAAACATGTGAGCATGGCCTACCTAAGCAGAAATGTAAACTGATTAAATATCCCTGGACTTCAAAATTCCATGCTAGGGCTGTGTGCATGGATACATCAGGTGTTCGGGGCCAGGTTGGATGGGGCTGGGAGCAACCTGGTCTGGTGGGAAGTGTCCCTGCCTGTGGGACCCAACACTGGGTGATCTTGAAGGGACCCTTCAACCCAAACCACTCTATGGCACCTTATGTTGAATTTTAGTGGGGTTATTATCAACTCTGGTAATTAGGGGGAAAAGCATGCAGCTGATATTTAAGGCATTTGCCAGTGAAAAGCTCTGCAAAGTTGTGACTTTGTAGCCCAAAGGGAGAGAAGGAGGTAATCGTGTCAAAATCCTAAAAATCTCTGGTCTTGTATAAATATTTGCCCATGTTTTTTAAAAATCTTCAGCAGATATCTTATTATTCTGGTTTCTTAATCTCTATTATTAACCTCTTCCATGCTAGCCATGCCCAGTGCATTGGAAATTAATAGTTGCTGTTGAGTGGCCCATACTTGTGGAAACTGAAGTGTGAATAAATAGTAACAAACACAGTGAATATTTCATTGGCAAGAAAAAGCAGATTCTGGAAGGGAGGAGAGTTAATGTGCACTGGTTTTTACCCTCACACAAGAGTGTTTCTGACAGCAGGACTGTCACACACTACCCAAGAAGGAGCAGGAGCAGCAATCTGTGAATGCTCTGGCTGATATCAATGACCAGCATGGCATCCAAAAGGCTCTTCTTGCCTTTTGTGACATTGAAAAAAAACAATGACATTCACCAAGGAAAAAAAAAAGTGAATGAGTGAAAATAACAAATATATTGAAATCCTAATCTCTTAGTAGGGAAAAAACCAAATTGCATCGGCTCATTACCTGATGTGCGCTACTCACTAAGGACTCACATTTTAGTATGAACAGTCAAAACACTGGAAGAACACTTGGACAGTCTTCCCTGACCTGGAATGAGCAGAGGAACTAAGCTGTTGCTACAAATCTTGTCCTTCCAGTGTTCTCTGACTGACAAGCATGATATGGGCTGACAGGTATGGCATCAACATGAGTCTCTTCACTAAAAGTTTGTCCAAAAATGTCTTGAGATATTCTGAGAGGAGAGAGGCAGCCTGCAGTGGATGCCATGCTGCTGTCTGTGACAGAGTACCAGAGCCTGTTTTCCTGCCCCTGAATCACAGCTTGCTTTGGGAGAGATGCACATGCCCTGCAGCAGCAGAGGAGCCTCTGTAAAAGCCACTGCTGTTTTTGGACTGCTGCCTCCTCCTCCTGCTGGACAATTCCTCTCGTGGCCTCCTAAATTGCTGTCTCCTCCGTCCCTGTCCCTTGTGGGTTGGTTTTTGATGGATGGCGCTGACACCTCCATGGACGTGGTCTTCCCGCCGAGGTGATGGGTGACAGTTTTTAGGGGTTGGGTTACACCCAGAGTGCTGTGCTCAGGAGGCTGTCAGATTGGGATTAGCTGTCAGACAAATGACAGAGCTTTCTGTGTAATGATCCTGACAGCGCTTCCCCAGCTGTCAGCGCCGAGATGACTCCAGGACGCACAAACCAACCCAATCCCTGTCTGCACGATGTAAAACACCCTCAGCTGCTCCCCCCTGCACCACTAGGACTAAATTAGACCTTTGGACTCCCTGAATTGAAAAGAGAAGTGAAGAAGTGCGAGGTCCACGATCAACCATCTGGAAAGAGGAACAGGAGGCCAGAGCATCACAATAGCTCTGACTTGTACAAATTACTGCTTTATACCTGATACTTTCCTTTTCTGCCCAAGACCTCCTTAAGGGGTGAAATGCCTTATGTGTCCATTGCAGGGCTTTGTTGGAGAAGAATCCTGCTCCATCCCCAGCCTCCTGAATGACTCAATAATTACTTTAACTGATTCAAGGCTCCCCCTCAACCTCCAACCGCCCCCCTCGCCACCATTCAACTTTAACACAAGACCACACTGTTTCTCGGTTTCCAGTGCGCCCAGAGCTATTCAGGCCACTTGTTCCTCTCTGAATGGAGCTGACAGAGCTGCTTTTGTGCAGAGGCAATTTTGGATTTAATTGGAGACCTACTGGGGGCAGGGCCGGGGGGGTGGGGGAGGGAATGGGGTCACTGGGTCAGTGTTTTGGAAAGATCAACTCAAAGGGGAGTCCAAGGAGGAAAAAAATAATAATGTGGATTACATGTTTGGAAAGAGGTTTTACGTGGGCTGCGTATGTAAGGGCAGTGCTCCCCATCTTCCAGAAATGACCATGGTACCTGTTTGGGATCAGAAAGCAAACAGGGTCAGGCCTGGGGCAGATGGCCTTAATAGGCATTTTGAATCTGGAATGACAGATCCCAGGGTCCTTTCTGCAAGGATCACAGGATAATTCAGGCCGTGGCGAAGGAGTCTTGATGCCGGAAAGGTCACTTGCTGCAGTCAGTCCCCTTAGGTCAGGCATTCATCATCCACATTAAAGGAGCCTCGCTAAATTCCCTTCTCCAGCTCTGCTCCCTCCCTGGAGATAAGTTCAGCTTCAGCCCTGTCTTCACCACTTATGGGGCACTTATGGGTTCGTGCCAGAGCTGTGAATGCACCATGATAAGAAAAGATCTTTTTTCTAGTGAGGCACATGTAAGTCACACCATGCTTTGAACCAGCACAGTCCTGCTGTGGAAGGGGACCGCAGGTCATAATCCACACAAAAAAAGGCCCTCAGTGAGCTGGCACAAAAGCACTGCGACTCTTCCACTTCACCGCTCAGCTTCTTTTCGGATGTCCCCGCTTTCTCACCTGACCAAAAAAAATATAAATTAAACTGGAAAAAATTGTATTGATTATGCTGCAGAAAAGCCAATATAATCCTGGCAGGGCTAGAGCACGACCCAGCAGAGACTCAGTAAAGCCACTTATGCAAAAAGAAATCCTTTTTTCTGGTCTCAAAAAACAGTGGATATGGTGATATAAAATAGGAGAGACTGCTCTGATTGGTTTAAAAAGTTATGACCATCACCTGTCCGCAGCACACTGAGGTCGCCTTTCCTCAGCTGTTACCAGTTCTGGTCCCTCCTTCTCCACCAGCTCTCAATTTCCTGACCTAACTTCATGTTTAAAATGCCTGGGAGCACCCAGGAGAAGTGGGACCATCTCCTCTTCAGCTGCTCCAGGTTGGTGACAAGCGTGGAGCTGACAGTGGCCTTGTACAGCTCGGAGACAGACACCTGCTGGGAGCGTGTGCTGGGGCATGATGCATAATTTAGGAGTAAAACAGCAATCGTGCTATTATCCTGATGTGCTCTTCAAACCTGACATCTCCTGCTCCCAGGAGGAGCAGGCTGGCACTGCTGACAGGGGGGTGACCAAGGGGAGCTCCTGGTTTTTGTGGGTGGGTGGCAGGATGACCTTAATGGAGTGAACGCAGAGTGAAAAGCTGGTCAGTCGAGCTTCCTGCAGCCCTGGGAATTATGTTTCCAGACAGCATCACAACTTTCCCCTGCTTCTTTCCCTTACAACCCTCTGGCTGCATGTCCCTCTGGGATGCCTCTGCTGCCATTTCACATCATCCCTGCGGACCTCAGATCCAGGTTTCCTCTCAGGAAGCGGGGAGAGGTGTTTAAAGGTGTCAGAGACCTGTTGAGTTACATTTTCATCAGCAGCTCACCAGCCTGGCTCTGGCAGCATTAGTCAGACTGAGGCAACACAGAGCAGCCTTTGCTCTATTCCCACCACCTACTTGAAAACAAACAAGGCTGACATTTATAAGGCTTTAGAAAGCCTGGGTTTAGCATTAGATCTGCTCTCAGATTCCTACTGTTCTCCTCTCCTTGACAGCTACTTCCTCTCAAACCGCTGGTTTCTAGGATGGTAGCAGATAGGGATTGGTGACCTTCCCATGCAGGTGGTTGTTTGGAAGAGGTGAAAAACATCTTCTCTGCCCAGAGATTGCCCAGAGAAGCTGTGGATGCTCCCATTCCTGGAAGTCTTCAAGGCCAGGCTGGATGGAACCTGGTGTAGTGGAAGGTGTTCCTGCCCATGACAGGGGGATTGACTGAGATGAGCTTTGTGTCCCTTTCCAACACAAATCACTGACTCTGTGATTCTGCCCCCTCTCACCTTGAGGTAAAACACGAGGCTGCCTCTCTGTACATTTCTGTCCCCAGGGAGTTTAAGGTTATTGCCCAGGCCCAGGACGCTGCAGTATTTTAAGCACCACTTCATGACGTTGGTTGCAGGAAAACAGGAGTGACGTGTGTCAGGCCAGTCTCTGTCCGAATCCGTGCTGGATATCCCTCTGGAGCACTGCTCTGGGCTGTAATTGAAAATACAGTGAAACAATCCTGGAATTGTCTGGGTTGGAAGGGACCTTAGAGATCATTCAGTTCCACCCCCCTGCCACGTGCAGGGACTCCCTCCTTTGGACCAGGCTGCTCAGAGCTCCATCCAGCCTGGCCTTGGGAACATCTCTGGGCAGCCTGCACACAAAGGTGGCAGCAGGAAGGACTTTCTGGACCAGGGATGGATGTCTGGAAATTCCTGCTAACCCATCCTGTGCTCATAGCTGTGAGACCTCGTGCTACTTGATGCTGATGGTGCTGATAATTAACAGCCAGGTACAGCCCCATCACGGGTAATGAATGAGCAGTTCAGAGTGCCTGGTGAGCGTGGGCAGAGGAGAACAAGGAAATCTGCTCACCTCCATCCCCAGACCCAGACAACAGAGCAATCCCAAGGAAAATTATCCTGGCCTCTCTGCAAGGCAGACCACGGCACAGATCAGCACCTCAGAGGAGGGCCAGCATTCAGCACGACTCACTCTGGCAAACATCCTGCCATGCCAGGGCTCTGTGACTTCAGCCTTGGCATCACAAGGGGATGGTGCTGCTCCCCACCAGCCTGTGGGTCACACAGCACCCAGTTCCCGGGATGGGAGGGTGTGGGGACACCCAGAGAGCAGCTGCTGCCAGCTGGGCTTCCTGTGCTTCACAGAAACCTGGGTTTTACCAATGCTGCCCGTACTTGCAAAGATCCTACACCCAGTGGCTTTGGGTGAGGAGCAAGGGAAGAAGGACAGGAGGGCATTCCTTTCTCCAAAACCTTCTCACCCAGGACTCTCATAAACAAATCAGACTTTGCTAAGTATATTCAGGAGAATGAGAAGCAGCGATGCTGATCCAGATTATATATTGCAGGATCAATTATGTATTGAGCTTCCTGAAATGGTTTTCTTTAAAGAGAAGCCATTCTGCTCTTAATAAATCCAATGAGCATCTGGATTTTCAAGGCTAGGATGTATCACCAGTGTATCTATCTCTACCAAGACTACAGACTGTCACAGAAAGTGTAATTAATGTACCTTTAGCCCTGTGAAGGTGTTTGCTGCTCTATTTATACCCCCTAAATATGAGTCTGGGTACACCAAAGCACGACCCCATCATCTCAGCTAATATTCTCTCGCCCAGATGCCGAGCTCTAACGTCCAGGCGTAAGTATGAACAATCACCACAGCTACAATTGCTGTTTCCCAGCACTGTTCCATCAGTATTTAATCTGCTGCTTTATAGAGCACTGTAGGAGATCCCCAGAAAGGAAAACAGCTGCAGCCAAGTTCTGCTCCAAAAAGTATTTTCAATTGAGAGGCCTATTAATCCAGGCAATAGGCATTAAATGACGTAACAGTGGAGCTGGAGGGCTGATATGCCCTTCTACCCAGGGCAGGAAAAATTTCTTTTTATGCCTGGGAGAGCTGCTGTAAAAGAGAGCCCAACAGGAGTCTGAGAAATTTGTTCCAGGGTTTTTATTTTCCCTTTTTGAAGCAGCAGCTGTTGCCTTTATCTTTTTCCCTAAACCGATATAATGTATTTATATGCATATATAAATGTATTTTTACAAATATATGTATATTTGCATATAATACATATTCATTCATGCATTTATGTATGTAGCTATATTTATATGTGTATTTATATGTACATATATTTATATTACAATGTATTTAATTTCTTTGCTTGCTGCAGTAATTGGTTAAGTGACTGTAGATGCGTGGTGAGATTCTCGGGGCTGTCCTGTTCAGGGCCATAAATCGGACTTGGATGATTTTTGTGGGTTCCTTTCAGCTCAGGGTGTTCTGCAATTCTGTGATTCTATGAGATGCCAGTACAGTGAATATTTCCAGTGCAAAAGGAGCCTGGAGATGTATTCCCCATTTCCCCTGTATTCCCCATTTCCCCTGTATTCCCCATTTCCCCTGTATTCCCACCCATTTCCAGTCAGACTCTTTCCTTCTTGGAGCTTGCAAAGAGAGACAAATTCTCCAAAGAGGGGTTGGAAGTGTCTCCTGAGGAAAGGGTTGGTTTAATCAGCAGGAAACTACAACTTACTTTTAGGAGCCCTGTGGGACCCTGGAAAACTTGTTCTATGTGTCTCTGAAGTTCAAGTCTGCAACTTTGACAAAATATCTCTGAGTCCTTTCATGAAGAGCATCCAGACACTCATTTTTGACTTGCAAGGGCCCCTGCAGAGCTGAGATTGCCAGGTCGGGGTCCTGGTTACACAACCAATTCCTTGCCTTCCTTACAAAAAAATGAATTAATGCAAAATGAACACATTAGGAGATCTTCACTCTTCTCCCAAATAACAGCAGCCAGTGATGCTTAAACAGCAGAGAAAGGCAGGTCCTGCTTGATCTGAGTCCATCTCACAGGACTTGCCCTGTTATGAGGACAGGTCAGTGCAAGGTTAGTGTGAGTACAGCCAGAACTGTGAAAATAATTCTAATTCTAGAATTATTCTGGAATCTAATTCTGGATTATTCTAATTCTACTATATCCTAATTATTCTAGAATCTAATTCTAGAAGCCAATTCTTCTCTGATCAATTCCATGTCATTTTCTAAGCTACGTCATCACAAATCCCAGTATGCTGGGTTTTTCTTTTTGCACTTCTTACTTTCCAGCAAGAGAAACCTGAGATGAGATGGTTGGTATCCCCCACAGTGATTAAATTTAGAAGCCCACTGGGGATGTGGTGTCCTTTTTTTCTGCTTTTTTTCCTTCTTCTGCCGTGTTTGAAGAGGCTGAGTGGGTGGGCTGAGAGGATATCCGTGTTTAGGGGTAACATCAGGAAGCTGTGCCCACCTTGGTGTGTTGGCAGGGGGTTCGTGGTGATAACATAACCTAGAACCATGAACCTGTCACAGAATTGCTTGGATTTATGTCCTTTAAAGGTCATGGAAAGGGACATTTTCAGGTAGACCAGGTTGCTCAGAGCCCCATCCAAACTCGTCCTGAATATTTCCAGGGACGTGGAATCTACCAGAAATCTCTGAGCAACCTGGCCCAGTGTTTCACCATCCTCGTGGTAAAAAATGGCTTTCTTATATCTGGCCTGAATCTTCCCTCTTTCAGTTTAAAATCTTTATTCCTTGTCTTATCGCTACAGGCCCTACTGAAAGGTCTCTCCCCATCTTTCTTACAAACCCCTTTTGGGTACTGCAAGGGTCTCCTTGGAGCCTCCTCCTCTCACCAGAGTGGAGATAATCCCAGAACCTCAGGATACAGAGGACACTCTGGGCTGCGAGCACACGGTGCTGGATCATGTCCCACTTTTCATCCAGCAGGATCCCGGTGTTCTTCCCAATCCCTTCATCCCCGGCCCGTATTGATCCCAGGACCCACTGCAGGACCTTGCCCTTGGCCTTGTAAGACGTATAATTTTAGGCCTCAGTTTTTGGAAAGCTGGTGTTTGTGGCCCCATTTCCTTCCAGGATCCCAATCACTGCTCTGATCCTATGAAGTCCATCATAGCACACACACTTGATTGGTTTTTGGAAATAGAAGCAGCAGATGAGGAATAGCTCTCTTTTTGACTCACTTTTCCTGCTGCAATCTGTATTGCAAGAGGTTTAGAAGTTATTTTTAACTCTATATAATGGACACTTCACAAAAGAGATGGATTCAGTACTTTAATAAAATAAGATAAACAGCAACAAATAGCAGAAAGCCGAAGTAATAAACTATTTCACTGAGTTGTCCGGTCTGAAACTTGTTTTTTCTCTGCTCAGAATGGAAGTACAATCTTGTCTCCTCTCCTTCATCTCCACACTCCCCTTTCCTTTTAGACATGTTGATTCTTCTGCCTTCAGAAAGAAATCACTACTTCCCGAGTTTGTTTTTATTTGTTTGCCTTTCGTGACTGCATCACCTGAAGATTTCCTTTCATCATCTGCCAGCTTCTTTCACAAACTTCTCCTTTAATCACTGCTCAGAATCCTGATCAGCTTTTGTCTAAACCACTGCCTGGCTCCCAGTCCCTCCAAAACCCACGGGCTTTAACAACAACACAGCACGACAAGAATATTATTTGTAAAGGTGTTTCTGATTCTGTGTTATGAATGAATGTAATTCAAAGAGTCAAGTTCATTCCCCACCCTCCTGAAGGAATTAAAATTGCAGTTTTTCAGGAGAAATAATGTTCCTGATCACATCTCCCTGCACACTGTGAGTCTGGCCAATTAAGGACAAGGATTTTTTTTTCTCCTAGCAGGCACCTATGCATGGGTGCTCTTTTTTCAACTTTTAGCCATATTTGAAGACTCTCTCTGTAATCTCCCTGTGTCAACTCCTCCACTTCCTCGCTGCTTTGGTTCTTGAAGTTTTTGGTCACAGCAAACTCTGATGAATATTTCTGTCCAACATGCTGGCCAGTGCTCTGCATTGCTCAAACACCAGTGAGCACACACTGCTTGTTTTCCAGTAAAATGCCAGTTGGAATTGCAGCACCAATTCTTTCTGGAGTTTGTGCACATCTCAAATGTCCAGAAATCACACAATTTGACAATGACAGAGCAGCCGTTGCTGTGGCCCATCTGGAGAGTCAGTCACATGTGGTGACTCCTCACTGATTCCATTTTCCAGATTACTGCTGCCTACTTGGGGAGCATTAAAACTTGTTTTTATGGAATTATCCATCTTGAAAACAGATAAAACTAGGAATTAGGGTGCCTACTGTCTATATCCATTGGTTTCAGATCCTGTATTTAGAAGTAAACCACGTTTGAGGGACTTCAGCTTAAGTGAATTATCTGTTGGAGAAGTTTGGTCCATCCTGGTTCAATTTACTGAGACAACTAAAAAGGGCCTGGAACTCCTCTTCAAATTTTCTGGAGGCAGGGCTCAGGAATCTTCTCCAAGTAGGTTTGTGGGATCACTGTGGGTGGAGGAATTGAAAACATTCCTACACACACTTTCATCCTGTGCCAACAAACACTGCTCCATGACTCTGATGTTCTCACACCTGAATATTTTGGTGGTGTGGGACTCACGTGTTTCCTGCAATGCCATGAAAGCTGTGGATTTATGGGAATCACTTGGAAGTGTTCAAGGTCAGGTTGGATGGGGCTTGGAGCAACCTGGTCTAGTGGGAGGTGTGCCTGCCCATGGAATAAAATGATCTTTAATGTCCCTTCCAACCCGAACCACTCTGTGATTCTGTGAACTTTTCCAAGGCCAGTCCTGTAGCAGCTCAGTGCCATGAATGCCAGTCGGGAGCCTGGCACATTTTCCAGCTCTTTCCTCCCACAGTCCTCTTTCCTCACATTTTCCAGCTCTTTCCTCCAACAGTCAGCACTGTCCTTTCCAAGGCCATGCACGGATTTCTGCAGGTCACAGCTCCTGTGCTGGATGAAATCTTTGTGGTTGTAACCTTTGACCCACAAGGTGAGGCAGGACAACTGCATTTCAAGAGCCTCACCGCTTCCCTGAAATTCCTTGGATCATGTTTTCTGCCCCAGTTGTCTCCCAGGGCACAGCTTTCAGCTGCCAGTCATGTGAAGGAGTGTCAGTCCAAACTTCTGTGCTCCGGACCAAAGCTGAACATGCACATTTTATATTTTCCTTGGCTCAGGATGTGAGTCATCTTTCTGAGCTTTGTCCTTCCTATTGCTTGGATTAAAGTCGGTACTTCTGACTGGTCAGTTAGATGAAATCAAGATGAAATTTTGACTACTACTGCATCTTTTCTTACAAAAAATGCATCGATGACATTGCAGAGTCACAATTTGTCTCTTCCATTTTTCGCTGTTTTGAAAGTATCCTCTGATTCCACAAGCAGAGTTCAATTTCCAGCTTGATACATGGGGGGTGAGGCTAAGAAGGAACCCAAGAAGTCACCCAAGACAGTCCCATCACTAAAGACTGTCATTAAGGAGATAAGCAAAAATTGAAATAAATCATAACACATTTTGGGGCGGTGATTGGATGTGGTCTAATGACTGAACAATAAAACTGAGAATCTGCACCCTGTAATTTTCCTTCTATCTCTGCTACTAACTAAGAAATACAGCCATAAACAAATCCCCTTGTTCCCTCTGTGTTCTTTAATGTGGAATAGGGATAATATTAGTGTCCCGTGTTTGTGTTGTGATAGAAGAAGCCTCCCTGGATGAAACGACTCTTAGTTAAACCAGGTAATTGTGACCAGAAAACACGGGGTCAATTTTTAAATAAATTATAGATGTTCACAACTTCACAAGAAATATTTAGATTACAAAGATTTTGTGTAAAATATTTGTAAAAGACTTTACTTTCACAAGTAAATAGCGTGTCCTATGTGGAATTTCATATTGCCTTCTCTCGTATTTCTGGCTGAGGAAGCTAAGGTAAAGTAAAAAAAAAAAAAAAAAAGAGAGATCTGAAATTATAATTCATTCACACATTCTGCTTGTGCTTCGTACCCTGACAAGCTTTGTACCTTTTGGTTTAGTTTGTATTA
Organism: Bombycilla garrulus; assembly: GCA_013400315.1. NCBI lineage: Eukaryota > Metazoa > Chordata > Aves > Passeriformes > Bombycillidae > Bombycilla > Bombycilla garrulus. The sequence continues at coordinate 356,799 of VXBU01012189.1, forward strand.
GTTTTGAAAGACACACTATGACAGCCAGAAGTTCAGGAACAATGTTAATGTCTAAGGCCATCACCTTTCAGGAGGTTAAGAAAGAGAAGGGCCCGGCCATCCTTAAAACCCAGGACTCTGTGAATGTCTGATCCTTGTGAGTCATTTAAGAGTAACGTGTCCTGCAGGAATAGCTCAGATGGATAGGGATACACCAGCAAACCAGAGAAGCACCTTATGGATGATAAAGTACAATAATTCAAGGCTCATTATGAAGGGAACTTGTATGGAAATAATCTCAGTTAAAAGCAGAATAAAAGAACAAAGGAATCAGCAAGTACCCAGAAGGGTCATGTAGGGCACTCTTCCTTTATATGATTAAATAGATGAATAAGTGAATAAGTAATAATCTAATCATAAAAGGGGCCAGGCAAACTCAGCACTAAACTATGAGACTAGGCAAGTTTTTCATTTGTGACCAAATGACCTCATATTTTTTCTATCTGCTTCTATTAAGCAGAGTCATTTCTTCCATCAGTGCAGTGGTGAAAAATTTCCCCAACTGTTTCAGGGAAGAGAAGAGTAAATGGTTCCTTCTGGGGAAGAATAGCAAGAAATTAATGCCCTGACATGCTCTTTCCTAAAATCAGCAGGAATTTTCAGGGGCTTGTTGGGGAGGACTGAGTCCTGGGCAGAACAGGGCTGATTTTCTGTAATGGAAAGGATAAGTGTCTTTTCTGGGGAAGTCATAGGGAACAGTATCCAAAACTGAGTGGGGAGTTGCTCAGCCACAGGTAGAGGATGAGCTGAGTCTCCGTGAACAATCATTGGCTCATCTGGAGCCCAGTCAGCAATGTAAACCTCAAACCTTTGCTATGTCCGTGGTCTCATCTGTAAAGTTGCCCTGCTCCCCTCTTGTGTGGACTGTAAGAGGCCTGGTCGTGGTGGCATTGGGAACCTCTGGGTTTATGTGGCAGAGCAGAAGGTCACTGTAATGTTGTTATGGAGAGGGCAGATACATTGGGAAAACATTTGGGCCTTCCTGAGAGACTTGGGCCAGTTCTGAGATGGTTGGGCCTGTTCAGCCTTGAGGAGATGACTGAGGAAATTTTATCAGTGTCCGGCAGTGTCTGCAGGGAGGGCTCAGAGCAGGGACCAGGCTCTGCTCCTGGTGCCCAAAAATGGGACAGGAGGATGGGCAGAAATTGATGCCCAGGAAGTTCCACCTGAACACGAGGAAGAACTTCTTTATTGTGCAGGTGACAACTCACTAGAACAGACCGTCAGATCGTCCAGAGAGGGTGCGGGGTCTCCCTCCCTGGAGGAATTCCAGAATTGACTGAACACAATCCCATGCCACGTGCTCTGGGATGGCCCTGCTGGAAGTGGGAGGTGACCCCACCGTGGTCCCTTCCAGCCTGACCCGTCCTGTGATTTGTGATTTTACAGACCCCCTCAGCACTCACATCTGCATGAATCTGGTGTGATGCTGCTGGTAACAGCTGGTCCCTGCTGCAGAGCCTTTCATAGGAGACTCAAGAGCATTTCTTGAGATTTCTTTCTAAGCATTTCTTTCTAAGGAAGACTTGGTGCCCCATGGTGCATTTTTAGTAGAGGCAAGGCACAGAACCAAGTGACTTAACCCAGGAGCACCCAGGAAGTCACAAACCTAGGAATCAACACAGTTCCCAATCTGTTATCTCGTTTTGAAGAGAAATATCAGTCCTATTCACATTTCTTTGGCCTCCCTGCTCCTTCTGGTGGAAGTAAGACCAGTTTTTGATCCACTGGGCTTGCATGGGTCCAAAACAGAAAAGCTAATGGCCCCCTATCCCAAATTTAGTGGCCTGGCATGGATGGCTGCATTTCCTCAGGCCTCCTCCAAAAGCTGGGCTGTTAGAAAAGGTGCCTGTGGAAGTGAGGAGCTCTGCTGTGATTTTTTTAAACTTTCCTGAATCTCAGAAGACTGATGGCTGTCCTAACACTGCTCTCTAGTACTCAAAGCATTTGAAATGTTCTGTTCTTGGGCAACAGCAAAAAGTTTGTCCCAGGGTACAAATTTTGTTCTATCAAAATAGCTGCTGCAAAGACTGTGAATTGGAGAATTTGGTACCACGCTGCTCAGAAGGAGAAAAGCACTGCACAGAGACTGCTCAGACACTCGTTTATTTATAGAATAATTGATGTTTATTAACTAGTTAATTAATAAAGATTAGATGAAGTGGAGGGGAGAAGAACTTGAAATTGAAGAAAGTCTGGCAGCTGTAGTAGGTGCTGTGTTATAAAGAACTTGTAAACGTGTGGAAAAGGAAGAGGGAATTTGAACAAATTGATCACTGGGGAACAAAGGAGCAAGACGAGTAGGGACAGAGTTAGCAGGACAGTTCAGAGTTTAAAAAGGGAAACAGGACAATACCCTCAAACAGCTCCAGCTGGCGAAAAAGATCAGGGCCTCACCTTGCAGGTTGCAAGTGGAATGTGAATTGGGTTTCCCATCCCCGGGGCTAATTCTGGGCGAGCAGATGCTCAGCTGAGTTCAGAGATTAAGTCAGCATGAGCCAATCGACGGAGTGTGGAGGAGAGACTTTTAAAACTATTCAGAATAACTGGACTTTTCTCTCCTAGAGTTCTCCCTGCCACAGGATCACAGAGTATTACATAAACCACAGCTGGCTAAGTTTTTTATAAGGTTTTCCTTTCCTATTTGAAGGAGTGGCTAAGGGTTATTAGCTTTGTTCCACCAACGAGGAAACCAAGGCATAGAGAAGTCGATATCCCTCTACCCACAAATCCCACTGAAAGCATCCCCTGGCTGCTGAGAGCCATGCAACGGGTTCTGGGAGCCCTGCCAAGGCAGCCCAGTGCCAGGATCAGTGACTCACGTTATCATGGGGGATGAGAGATGATTTACACCAGTGCAGCTCCAGCAGTCCGAGCTGGGCTGGGCTGCTGCCATCAGTGCAGAGTGCACCAGCGCGCTGCTCCCGCTGCTCCCCCCAAAGCCAGAGCCTGGTGGCAGAACCAGGCATGAAATCAAACCCAGACCTCGAAACCACCGCCGTCATCTGCTCGTAGCAGTGATTCAGCTCTCTGGTGGGATAAATCACCTGGAGGAGGCTGCTGCCATTTTCTGTTGGCTCTTGGAGGCTCCCATCCTCGTGCCACTCTTCTTCCTCTGTGCCTCCAGCACTGTTGATGTTAAAACCGCTACTAAACCTCGTGTAAGTGCGGATTGTTGGAGTTAAAGCTCTTCATACTTTTACCACAGAAGACTTTAGAAGAATGCAGATGTCTTACAGAGACAGTACACAGCTCTGGGGTCCCCAGCTCTTGGCTCCAAGAATTCCCAAATCTCCTGGGTGATATTTTGACTGCCTTTTGAGCAGTCTGTCACTGCCCACTGGTGCCATATGATGTCCTCAAAAGGAGCTCCCTGGTGATGAAATTGGGTGGATCCTGAAAGGAAGGGTCTCCTCCAATGCCACTGAATCAACAGTTCTAATCATAAATGGGACAGATGTGTTCACCCCAAATAATGTCTCTTATTGGTACTGCTGGAAACAAAGTATTATGATTTTATGGTAGAGTATCTTTTTAGTCAGCTTTTTATGACCTGGTGAGTCAAAGTTTAGATTAGGATACAACTAATGTTGAGGAATAAATAAATAAATAAAATTTGGGGGTTTTCTGTCTACAGAGAAATACAATAGAGACACGAGTCCACTTTGCCTGCTGTAGGGGTACAGGAGGAATTGTGGCAAAGAAAGAAGAAGGGAAATAGGATGCTTTTCTGGATTTACAGGACAAAAGAACCCAGCCATTGGCTTTGACTGCAGTGCTGGATATCCAAATTAGACATGGCAGAGCTTTTCCTAGATTTTTTGTGCCCCCTGTCCTGTCACTGCATGCTCTTGTGTAAAGTCCCTCTCCAGATGGGCTTGGCCTGGAGATGGAGTAGATCTCTCTGTGTGTTATCTATGATTCAGTGTTCTCCCAACCCAGGGTTGTTTAAGAACCTGGGAAGTTTGTTGTGAACTCTCCAGTTCCTAAAATAACATCCCTACATTATAGATGCCTCTTCTGGACAAACCTTTACGAAGCTTCCCTGACTATCACAGCAAAGGAGCTCACTCTGGTCACTCAGTATCATAACGAAGAAAATGGTTTTCCACTTCCATGTGCTTTTCCCCTACACTGTAAATTTTTAGCAAGGGATTTAAACAACGAAAAAACAGTCCCTTGAACAAGCTGTTGAACAGCTGAGTCTAAGGCAAATCACATAATGTGTTGGGTTCATTAATTTTCTAGGTAAAATGTTTCTTGGAGGGTTTGTTTTCTGGCATATGCATTTTTTCAGCACAAGCTCCAGGTGTTGATTGGTTATTGATTTCCAGGGAGCCAGCAATTTCCTGAAATAGCCCCTGGCTTGTCCAAGACCCTCTACAGAGGGAAGAAAAGACTAATAAAGGGGATTCTTTGGTGGGGGGTGTTGATGAGGATCATAATTGGTCTTCATTACCAGTTCATCGACTGGTTTGTTAGATCATTAATCGCCCTTGGCTCTGATCTGGGCCATTAACTAACAAACTTGTCATTAGCTTTTGGAAAATGACCAGGGCTTTTTTTGGGATTATTGCACTGAGCAATCACTGCTGCTCAGTCCCAGAGGGTGTGAGACAGGACCCTCCAGAGCACTCTTTGCCCGGTTCATTGGTCTGGTGAGAACGTCAAGCCAGGCTGTTTCTTTTTCAGGGATCAAAAGCTATCTAGGATGCTGGAGCATGGTGGTTTTTTTAGTTCCCTCAATGGAACAAAAGACATTTTAGTTTGGAAAACACCTTTAGAATCATCGAGTCTGACCTTTAACCCAGCACTGCCATGGCCAGCACTAAACAGTGTCTCTGAACCCCTCATCTACAGATCAGCTCTATCCCTCCGGGGATGGTGACTCAGCCACTTGCCCTGGCAGCCTCTTCCAGTGCTTGACAACATTTTCCATGAAGAAATTTTTCCTAATAGCCAATCTAAACCTTCCCTGGAGCAACTTGAGGCCAGTTCTTATCCTGTCACTTGTTACCTGGGAGAAGGGACTGACCCCCACTTGGCTTCACCCTCCTGTCATGTGGAGAGCGTGAAGGTCCTCCCTGAGCCTCCTTTTCTCCAAACTAAACAATCCCAGCTCCCTCAGACACTCCTGAAAAACGTGTGCTCCAGACACTTCCCCAGGCTCACTCCCTTGAATTTCTAAAGAGAGGCATCGTCTGACTGTAAGAACGGAAACTTTCTCTCTCTGGTCCCTTGTTAAAAAATAATGAGTCACTTTGAAATGACATTTCTTGGTTGATAGGATGGAGTTTTTCTGGTTTATACTAGCAGGAGATCTTTGCTTGGAAGCTTATTTTCATGCCTGCAAAAGGTGTGGGACTGAAAACTGCGGAGATTAAAATACACAGTGAAAGCAAAAAGAAGCTGGACTCCATCCATCCCTCCTTCCCTAGCAGCGTCTCTCAGACCAGCTCTCAGGTGGCAGGGGAGAAATCTCTCAGTTTCACTGAAAAATATCATCAGTAGGGTTGTTAGGATTTGTTTGCTTTGCATTTTCATAGGTGCAAGCGCCAACCTGGTTAAAAATTCAGGAAGGACCACAAAACTCAATGGGAAGCCTGAAAAGGAGACATCTTTTTTTCATGATTGATCCAAACAGAAACTTACTTTTTTTCCCTCGTTGGTCCAAACAGGAATGGAGCCAGTCCTCTAGAAGTGAAATTCACCATTCTTCATTCCAAGTTGCCCCAAGCCAACTTCCCATCATGGCATTTCTCCAGGACAAGGGCAGGTTGAGCTGTTCCATCTCAGCTTTCCCAAGAAAGCAGATCTTGCTGTAAATAGGTTCTCCTGGAAGGAAAACCTGAATCCTTCCAGCACTGCAAAACCAACTGCCTTTATTTTTGGTAAATCTGGGTTCTTGGGAAGAAAACCAGTCAACAAGCAAAATTAAATAAAATTCATGCAAGCTCCACTATTGGAAGTGTCAGCACCATTTTGTTTTACAAACGCTATCAATGGGAAATTCTGTTCCAAGCTCAAGATCTGGGAATTCAATTCCTCTGCCACACTGGACCTCCTCCCTTTCTGCCCCCAGCCCAGCAATTCAATCTGGCAAGGGAGGCATGGAAAGGAAGAAGAGATCATTTCCTAGGGTTTGTGTCTGCAGGACAAACTGGGAGTGCTCGGAGTCATGTTGTTATGAACTCCAGGACAATAATAGTAACATCAGCTGGGAAGGGAAGGAGGACGTGCGTCCGCACGCAGCAGACGCTGCAGCACAATTCCTTTCTGCAGGGTGTCATCTGTGCTAATGCGTCCCAAAAAAAGCTTCCTATCCGATTACAGGCTGCAAAGAGAAATGCAAGGAAACTCCCTGGAAGAGAACTGCCTGGGGCTGCAGTCTTTCCGAGTTCATCAGCCACGCAATGAGGCGAGGCTGTGGTTCAGCCGGGTGCCCACTGAGGGAGGGAGAAAAGTAGGGCTGATGTTTGGACAGGTGACTTTTTTGTTTTTTTTCTTCAGGTTACAATGGAGTCCATTGTTCGTAGCTGCTCTCCCCTTTCCTCATTCCCTGCCTTGCTCGAGTATTTTCCTTATGTAACAGTAAAATATGTGGTCCTTGAGATCACTCAAGATCTGCTGGGTGTTTCGAAAGGATGCTGTAGCCAGTTTCAGTACTCTTGAGGTCTTACAGGAAGTTCTTAATCGATTTTCTGCCCCAGTTTGGAGAAGAAAGTTGGATCCCTATAGATTAGTAGGAAATTACCTCATAGATTCCACCTGACCACTTTTAATGCTGTCAGAGACTCAGAGATGTCTCAGTAGAGAAACTCTGCTCATGAGAAGACACAACTCAGGACACTTGGAAGGGTGTGGCCTTCAGGAAGAGATGAGGTGGCTTCTTTCAGGATCAGCCTTGATATGATTTCTGAAACCAACCACCCAAACTCTTGGAAAAAGCTCTCTCCATGTCAGGGACTCCTCACGACCTCCAGGAAAGCTCCAGGAATGGTATTGGTTAATCATGTGCTGAGGGGACAGGAGTCACAGTGCTATTTCTCAGTGGACTTACTCTCCATCCATTCCTCCAGTCCTTTTTCAAGTGGATTCCACTGAATGGCTTTTCCCTCCCAAAGAAGAAAATTCTACCCAGTTTTTTTCCCTGTATTTTGTTAGTGGTCCTCCCAAATCTCCTCTCTCCCACCAGCCAGTCTTTGATTTCCTCTTCTGGAGATTGTTTTCAGTGTTTACCATGACCTGGCAGTATAAATGAGTCCCAGGGATGCACTGGGATCATCCTTTATTGATCTTTCTCTACACAAACACAGTGGTTTGGGCTTGACATGCAGGATTCCCCTTCTTTAGCTACCATGTTCCTAAATTATGGATTTTTTTCCATCTCTGGAGATGGGCCAGTAAGTCCCAGTGTTAACCTAGGGTTTAAAATGTGCCATTCCTTGTTACTCGGGGAATCCTCAGCCAATAGCACCCGGAGAATCTGTTTAACTGCATTTATCTGTATCCATACACAGGTTTGCGCAGTCACAAATCTCTGGAGTGTTCAAGGATCCAGACTTTTCCTAGCTGATAATTTATTGAAGCAGCATCTTAGCATAACGCCATGGCTTGTACAGTTATTGGTTCTGGCAGGGTTTGCTCTGCAACAGCCTGATCTGCTTCCTATTGAACACGAATGGAATTGACTGTAGGACAGTGGTGAATTTTTTAAGAGCGCAGCCTCACACTCCGAGTGTCCCAGAGCACTCAATAAAGTAATGAGTTAGGCTGTGGAAGGAAGCAGAAGTGCCAGCTCAGCCAGGCTTATGTTTTACACATCTGGGAGTTTGGTTTTATTTTAATTTATTTTTCATCTTTACCTGTCAGTGCTGGGTTTCCCTCTGTGTATTTTTGTGATGACGTGCCACGGGAGCAAAGTCCTGCTGGACAAAGGATTCCCACCAGAGATGGGGAGGGTGATCCCACCTCTGCTGCTTTCCCTGCAGGGTGTGCATCAGTTTTCCTCCCTCCCTCCCCACTTTTCCTAGTGCTGCAATGCAGTGTCAGCGTTGGTTGCAAGCCCAAGCCCTAGCACAGAGCCTGACTCTGCCACAGTCTCCTGGCTCTGGGGAGCAGCAAGAGAACACTTGGCCCCTCTCTCGGAGCTGCTGCAGTCTGCCTGCCTGCTCCAGGAGAGAGGGGAGGGCTGGAGCTGCAAGGAGGGGTGAAGGTTCTTTTGCTGTCCGTGTTGTTGTTGCTGGGCAAGGTGAGAAAGAGCAAAAGTCAAAGCCAGGCTCCGGTCAGTGTCTTCTGTGGGGGTTGTTGGCAAAAAGTCCACCACAAAACAAACAAACATAAAACCCCCCTGCAGTTCTTTTCCTAGCAGTCAAGAGGAACCCTGTTTTCTCAGAGGATCTGGATGACTCTGGTGTCTGTGGGGCATGGCCTCACCACCCTGAACTTCTGCTCGGAGCCTTGGCCTGAAATCAGCTCATTTTATAAAAAGAAAGCCACGCAAGGCGCCAGGGTTGAATACCTCTGCAGTGGCAGGCACTGGGCCACAGCTCTGAGCTCATCTGCTGTGCCACTGCGCTCGCTTCAGGTTTTCCTGGAATGCCATGAAAATTCACAAACCATTCCTGGAGGCACGGCTCGGATGAGCAGTCCATGATCCGCACATGATCTGTGGTTTACTGCACAGTTTGGCATTTGTCAGACAAGGGATCTCACCAGAGGTCCTTCCTGAGCTTGGGGACCACGTCAGAGCCTTTGTCAAGTGCTGGCGCAGGTCCACTGGCTCAGATCCTCTCTTGGGGTCATCCCTCACCTTGCAACACCTCTGTTCTCCAGGACAGGTGGGACTTTTGAAGGCTGGGTGTGTCTTTGAACACAAAATCTGTAACAGCTGTGCTGGGTGAGACCAGTGATCAATGGAGCTTGTAGAAATAGAGCAGAATCATGGAATTATTCAGGTTGGAAAAGACTCTAAGATCATGGAGGCTGACCATTAACCCAATACTGCCAGGGTGCCACTAAACCATGTCCCTAAGCACCACATTTACACATTTTCTGAGCCCTTCCAGGGATGGCGATTCCACCTCTTTCCTGGGCAGATGCCAGTGGGAAGGATAAAGCAGAAAGGAGCGAGTACAAAGTAATCCCATCTGTGATGCTCACTGCTGCTGCTGATTGAGGGGTGATTATTTTTTTCTGATTCAGAGCTGTGTCTGAAAAAAACCTGTTCTATACCATGGATCGATGGTGCCTCTGTGAATCTGTTTAATCCCTCCTGGGACCCTCCAGAACGTTTGGTCTCTGGGGTTTGCTGTGGGAACGAGCCAGTGTTAAACTGTTGAGCTGTTCAGGATGTCTCTGGCTCACCTCTCACCTCCCCCTCCTGTTGTTTTTTGGGTTTTTTGGGAGAGGGTTTAATAACAGAGGATGAAAACTCCATAGACAACCTGATTTCAGCCGGGGCTTGGTCATGTCCACATGTAAATGATGAAAAAGGGGGAGAATCTCATGAGAAATTGTACAAAGTGTTTTGCTTGGCCTGCACAGGAGATTAACTGGGAGCAAAAATTCAATTTTTTTTCCTTGTAAACATTAAGACAAAAAAGGAAAAATCAAAGGTAAAGGAGTTCTGTTGTACTGCTCGTTGCCATGGCTACTGGATCATCCAGAGTATCCGGGAGGCACACAGGATTTCATTCCTTCTCCAACTTTTTCATTCAGTTTGATTTTTTGTTATTTTTTTTAATGAATAAGAGGGGGAATGCAGGAAGGGAGGACACTAATTGTTCTTGCCAATGTTTTTAGCACAAAAACATTCTGAGCTGTGGATGAGATAATTGTCTCCTGTCATTTGTGAGGTCTCCCAGACCTTTCTGGATCCTGAGACAAGTAACAAAATTCTCTTTAGAGCTTCTCTGGAACATCTTCCATCATCAATTACTTTGCAGGGAGCCAGGGCTGTTCATGGCATTGCATCTTGTGAAAAGTGGAATCAGAATCCATAATCTTCTTTCTCATATTTCCTGGATAATCCTGAATCAAGTGATATTTTCAGGAGAGAATGTAGAATTAGATAGAATAATCTTCCTTCTCCTCTCAACACTTTGGCTTTTTCAAACAGACTTAAAAGCTGACAGAGGGTTCTAAGGTGAGGGTGAGGACCCATCTTCTGGCATCTCATCTTTCCAGGCAATGTTTTTTTCAGATTTTTTTGAGTGGCAGAGATTTGGAGACACCAGAGCCATGAAGGGTTCAGGAGGGCTACTCAGCAATGTTGCACTTTATTGTTAATTTTTCCAACACTAATCCAGGTTTATGTTGAAATAATTGATCAATGATGAAACCTCTTCTCTTGGGACGCTGTACAATATCACACATTAATACAATCTTTTAAAATTATGAGAACAATGTCTCACTAACCTGATTGTTATTGGCCGAGCCAAATAACAGAAAAAGTGTAATTACAGTAGAATTATATTGCAATTAAAACGTAATTATACTGTGGTTTGGGTTTTTTTCCTCAATCAATAATTATTTCTGTTGATATAATAAGAACATTAGCTGCATGAGTGAGTGGTTTGTGTTGGCTCTCTGGTGTCCCTGTGCCACCTGAATTGAACGTTCAGCACTGCAGTGACATTTACAGTATTAATTTTTAGCCACACCACGAACCACTCGGTCACTTCTTCTCCAAGGCACGAGGGGGTGTGAGCATGTGTGTGCACACATGTAAAGCACTGACACATGCAACACGTCCTATAATTACCAATTCTATTATTGCATTATCGCCAAATCAAATTGCAATATTAATATATATCATAATGGGGTATAATTACGTTACATTTGTATTTGTGGCATTAAAGCGTGTCAGGGAACACACTTATCATAATTACACTGCAATTGCTCTTTAGCGGGAGTGGAATTACAGTCACCATATTATGAAATATGACAGTGCTACCTTTATATATTATTTGTATTAAAGTAAAATTCAGAGGGCCTCGTAATCAGTATTTGCTGGAGATAAAGATCTTCCATGGATATTAGGAATCAGATCCAGAGTGAGCTCTAGAAAACGACCCTCAACTGCATTTTTGGCTCTTAGTCCTGAAGCGGGGTCTGGATCCCAATTTTGAGGTCCAATTTCTGTCTCCCCATGAATTGTCTTCACTGGGCAGCGCTGCTGAGGAATTTGTGCATGGATGGATTTGTCCATGGGAACTTCCCAAAGACCTGGGGACAGCAGTGATCCAAAATTGCGCCCCTGGAAGCTCCTCTGTCAGTGTGGCACTGCCTGACACACTTTGCACCGTGGTAGCTTTGTCCAAAATCTCTCCCTGCTGCAAATTCCCACTTCCTGCCACAAACAGACCAAGGAATCTTGAGGGAACAGCTCAGATTTACATCTCGGTCCTTCAGGCCTCCAAGGGTAGATTAAATCTCTCATTCTGAGTATTTAATGGAAGGTGTTCTGTCCATGGCAGAACTGGAGTGAGATGATCTTTAAGGTCCTTTCCAATCCAAACCATCCTATGGCTCTGTCATCTTCCAGGTGGCCCTGCCTACATCTTCAACATCAAAACCCATTGGTAAAGCGGGACTGAAAAAAATCCCCATTTTCTCAAGTCTTGGGCAACTTCTGCACTCTTCCTTAAAAAAGCTTCAGATAAAATGCACAGTACCTCTCTCCACTGTGGTTCAACCCACAAGTTAGAGTGACACAATCTACTTTATCTTCTCTTTCTGGCCCTGGGATCTTCCTGGGTCATTCCACAGCCTGGAGAGGGTGGCTTGCAGGCAAGGTGAGGATGTGCACGCATATTTACTTCCGCACTTCTGCTGCTGTTTGGTGATCCTTGGCAGGGAGAAGTTCATGATTTTCTGCAGATTCACCTCCCAGAGTCAAATGCAGGACTCTCCTGATGAATATCCATTGCCATCATTGTTTATTTGCTGAACTAAAATCTCAGCTTCCTGAGGAATGTGTGCACCCTTAGAGCTTGGCCTGCCAAGGGTGGAAACAAACAACCTGAACCAACATTTACTTTCTGCAATATTTATGATTCACCAAAACAATTGCTCTTGGCAATCTTGCAAGGCAGGAACTTTATTTCAGTGAAAATTATTTGGACAAATACACTGCAATGTAGGCTCGGGCAAGAATGTGTCTGAGTGTGTGGGCTTCTCGCAGGATATTCAAGGAGCTCCGAGCACTGGAGGATGAATCAGGATGAATGAGCCAGAGAAAAATCAAGAAGATGCATAAAAGAGGTCTTTACAGCTGCATGAAAACAATACGTGGGCATTCAGCTCAGGAATAAAGAGATGGATTCCTGGCCCCGCTGACGTCACTGAGGCTTCTCGGAGTCAGTGAATAACTTTGGATCTCTATCAAAGACGGATGGTCCTTATTTCCAGAGAAAATGGCTGCAAACTCTACAAGTTCCCACTCCACTTGAGTTCCATGTCCAACTTGACTGATTCTCAGAGGCCTCCTGAGGCCTCAAGATATTAACTCTGGAGCTGCTGAGTTCTTTCCCTCTATTCTCATCCTGCACCTGTAGTTTTGCCAGTGACAGATCTTTACAATTCAACTCTTGCTTTTTTCCTTCTTTGCCTTGCCTGGTTTTTAAACAGCTTTTGGGGATTTTTGGGTTCATACTGAGAATCATCATCATGATTTGAGCCACTTGCAAAGCATATAAAATGCCACAAATCAGACACAAATCAGGGGGTCAGCAGTTCTTGTGGGCACAGAGCAATGGAGAAGTAAAGGAGCCTTATGCCAGAGGCAGACTGAGTTGGTGAGATCTCTATCCTATCCTAAATATTTTGAGGAATTCAGAGGTGTTGGGTATGTTCAGGGTGATGTGCTCAACTCAACTCGTCTCAAACTGAGAATACAAAATAGAAGGATTGTGATGGGTGGGAGAGTTGATGTCTGCAGTTATATTTAAAGCACAGCTGATCTTCACCTTCTAAAAGTCCCATTTTCCATTCATCTGTCTCCCCACACTGATGCTAAATGCCTTCAAGTCCCATTTGTTTTTCTGGGATCTTATTTAATTCAGCTCCTTCCTGAGCCTGTGAAGTGAGACAGCATTTCTGCCTGGTTGGTTTTTAATTGGAATTAGTTTCCAATCGATCAGATTCCTAAATCATAATCTCAGGAGGTGCTGATGCTGTTTAATGTCAGTTTGTGTCTTTACCTTTACTGGGAACTCGTGAAGGAGGATAAAACTTTCCTTGCAGAGGGGTTTTGAGAACAGCTGGCCACCCATTCCAGTTTCCACTAGACAGAGACTGGATTTGTACCATTTTGGTGGGAATTAAACAACAATAGGATGGACTCCCTATCCCTGGAAGTGTTCAAGGACAGGCTGGATGGGACTCTGAGCAATCTGGTCTAGTGGAAAGTGTCCCTGACCGTGGCAGGGAGGGGAATGAGATGATTTTGAAGGTCCCTTCCAACCCAAACCATTCTATGATCACGTGAAAATAAAGAAATGAAAAACATGGATCTGCAATGACACAGTGACCACACTCACATTCCGTTCCAACCCAAACCATTCTGTGATCACGTGAAAATAAAGAAATGAAAAACATGGATCTGCAATGACACACTGACCACCCCGATGTTGTGCTGCTCACTCTTGTTCATGGGAGAAATGGTTGCTGAGCTTTTTTACAAGGTCGGCCCAACAAGTTCTTTGTTTTTTCTCTCAAGCAGGACGTGCTGGCAAAGCTTCTGGTAGAGCTGGATCCAGTCAAAGTTTGCAAGCCCAAAGACATTCCCAGTAAAGTACACAGAGGTCACATAACTGTGTTTTCTTGCTGGAACTTTGTTCTGCTGTACAATTTGCTGCTGACAATGCCTTCATTACCTGGGTTGTACAATCTCCAGGACGCAGGAATGGCAGGGACTGTGGCACAGCAGTGCAGCAGTAGGAGCTGTTTGCCACAGCCTGCCCAGGATTGCTGCGCTTTCCCTGCGGCGGGTGGAACGCAGGGAACAAATAAGAATTTCACTCAGTGCTCTTAAGAGTGGGCAGACAGGACCATTTTCACCAGGGTCCTTCTGAGTGGCGTGGACCTGGAACAGCACCGTTTCTGCCTGAAATAGCATGCCACAGGCAGAGACATTTTGTTTTTGCTAAAAGCAAACAGAGTTGCTAAGAAACGAATATTGCAGAGATGGAAATCCACAAAAGGTTTGACAGTTGCCGAATGGCGCGCGGCTTGGCAAACGTGGCCAAGCAGCCAGCCAGGAGGAGACAGACAATTCCATGGTGCTTCCAGCAGGAAACCCGTTATACTTTCTTCTCATCTTGTCTCCATCAAGCACGCTGCTGATGGGGACTGAAAAAAAGGAGTATAAGACGGACAGGGCCCCGTGATCACAGAATCAGGGAGTGGTTTGGGCTGGAGGGGACCTTCAAAATCATCCAGTTCCAACCCTCTGCCATGGGCAGGGACACCTTCCACCATCCCAGCTTACTCCAAGCCCCATCCAGCCTGGCTTTGGGCACGTTCGGGGATGGGGCAGCCACAGCTTCTCTGGGCAAGCTGTGCCACCCTTCCAGGCAAGAATTTCTTCCTAATCTCTAATCTAAATCTGTCCTTTTTCAGTTTAAAACCACAACTCCTTGTCCTGTCCCTACTGCTCCCATAAAAAGTCACTCTCCCTCCTTTTTATAAGCTCTCTTAAGGCACTGAGAGGTTTGTGTCCAGTTTTCTCTTCTCTGGCTGGTGTGAACAACCCCAGCTGTCTCAGCCTGTCTTGGAGGAGAGGAACTGCAGCCATCACTCTGGCGCTCCATGAAGCCATTTGTGTGTCTCCACCAGTGACTCTTTAGACTCTTTAGACCCTGATGAGGATCAGTGACCAGGCTGGTGCCGCCTTTCCCAGAGTGTGGGGACATTTCCCTGTGTTTAGGCCACTGTGGAGCCTTTGGAGCCACTGATCCCTTGCAGCTACAGAGGACTCAGGTTTTTACCTGCACCAGGTCCCACATCAGGCAGTCAGATTTCAGCTGCCTCAATTCCCTGTGCTAGAGAAGAGATCTTACATAATTTCCTACTCAGATGACAAATGACGAATACTCTGTACCCTAAAGGTGACGTTCATCATGTTCGTGACTCTGTGCATGGGTTTTTCTCCCTGAACAATGCTTTGAGATGCTTTGGGTGAAAAAATTCCCAGAAATATGAGGCATTTGAGGGATTGCTGTCCCCTACTGGGGCACAGTGCATGGTTTCAAGCTCGAGAAACCAGATATCAGCACTACCTCTAAGAGCTGAAGGGCCCTCCCTGCTCTCCAGTGCGCTGTTGTTATTGTTAGGTGTGCTCTTCAGGAAGGTGGGGCTGGAGGGGAAAAAAATACGAAATATTAAAATAGAAGATAGAAGCAAAGCAAAGCAAACTAAGGCTGAGCCAATCTGGCTAATAAAGGATGCCAGGAGTTGGTGTTAATTTGTGTCTGATTTAAAGTGCTTGGTGGGTGGAGAGAGAACAGCCCACAAGAGGCAGCTGGGCTCCTTTTCCATCCCCCAGCCCTGCTGTTGGAGCGGCGTGGTGGGGGAAAGAGGAGCGCACAATCAGGCGATTCATCCCCACGCTGCCGCACTTTGCAAAGGCAAAGGAGAAGGAGGGAAGGAGGGAGAGGGAAAAAGCCCTGATCCAGTTCTCATGAAAAGCACTGGCAGCAAACTTTGTGCTCCTGCTCGCCTAACCAGGATCTACCCACCCTACCCACGTTTACCGGCTTCTGTGAGTTACCAAAAGGCGGCCCTGACAAAAAAAAATGGATTAATGCTTTTCCTCACCTTGCTCTTGGGGTCAGGGGTGCTGAGGGTTGAGGGGAGCACTCTGATCTGCTGCTGGCACTGGAAGGGATCACAGTCTACTCAAAAAGTTGATGATTTATGTGCAGAGAAGGCTAAGACAGGGAAAAGCCTGATGTGGATCCAATGCAAAAGCTTATCTGATCCCACAGAGGTGATACCTGGATTTGCTCCCCAGAGGGAGATCAGAGAGCTGGGGCTGCCCAGAGAGGCAGTGGACTCCCCATTCCTGTAGGGATCCCAGACCAGCTGAACAGGATCTGATTAACCTGGTCCAGTGGAAGGCTGGACCAGTGGCAGGGGCTGGGAACTGGATGGTCTTTTCAACCCAAACCATCGCAAACCATTCTGTGATTTTATGATTCTCTGATCTCCTCCAGTGACACCTGAGAGAACGCGCCCTTTTGCTGTTCATGCACTCCCTCCGAGGCTCCTTCTCTCCCCGTAAATAACTGAGGGATTACCGGCAGGCACGGGAGCGGCCCCGTGACCATCCAGACCATTTCATTATTTCCACGCTCCCTGGTGAAACTTTGGCCCGCGGCGGTGCCCGGACACATCGTGGCAGATGGCCGAGCCGAGGGACTCTCCTGCAGCTCCGTGGGATGAGGCCAGCCCCTCCCCGAGGGAAGGAGAGCTGGGGTGTGTCCAAAGCTGTGCCCTGCCTGGTCCCAGAGCCAAAACACGGCCCCTGCTCCGGATCCTTCAGCAGCAGAGACATCGCCTGTGGAGACAGACAGCAAAAGGGCAAATTAGCATTGATTTGGCAAGTGGATTCCTGTTCTTCAGGAACTAAAGGAGGGCCATCTGCTCATTGTGTCTGGCACAAGGTGGGGGCTTGCATTCCCGAGCACCCTGTGCTGGATTCCAGCCTGGCACTCATGTGGGGATGGCCCTGTCCCTGCAGGGATTGTCCTGGGAGGCTGGAGACTCCCACTGCGCCCCTCTGTGCAGGGTCAGTCTGTCCTCCGGGCAAAAAAGGCACCAATCCTCACCTCCTGGCACCTTCCTCATCATTCCCACATTTCCTGGCTCACTGAGTCAAGTTCCTGTGCAGCACAGGTGGGTTTGTCATTGCAGGGCTGCTCGGGAACACCTGGCGCTGAGGTTTCCCTAAACACTGCTGGGCTGGAAGCGGGAGGAAGAGCCTCAAAAATCTTCCTCTGGAGGAAATGGGGCAAGAAGAATTGTCAGCACGTGGCTTTGTGGCTGAATTCCCCTCCAAAGTCTGGGTCTTGTGTAGTAACCTAAATTTGAGCCCTCCTGCCTGCAGACCTCCAGCTGCCCTCCAGCTCCTCAGCCCTGCCTTCCTGTCCTGTGAGGCAGAAGTAAATACTCACACAAATAAAGGAGCGTGTAAAATTCCCAGATTCTGCTGTCATCCCTGTGATGAAGCATCATCCAAGCCCTCCTCAGAATAAATACAAACCATTCTCCTCCAGCCCTTCATCTTCATCAAGGCTGCACACAGACAGCTCGCTAACCCCAGCGCCGAACCGGCACATCCTCGGCGCTGCACAAATCACTCCATAATGTCCTCCATCATCTTCCGTGATTGATCAAAGCCAAAGAAAGTGAGAGGAGAGGAAGAACTTTGCCTCCCAGTAACCCCCGCTGCCTGCCCCTCACCAAAAATCTTCTCTCCCACGTCACACCGCTCAAGGGTTCCTGGAGAGAGGACTGGGAAGGGGAACAGAGTACATCTGTCTCGTTTATGCAAATCCTGAACTGCTTGTCATGAGACTGATGGATGAGATGCGAGGAATAATCCAGCTTGTTAACGCCTGTGCTGTGATTGCATCCCTCTGCCAGCCTCGCTGCATTCCAGCATCCTGGGATGTGTTAGAGGGGAGCCTAGAAGGCAGTTTCTGCCCTGAGGAGTCTGTGAGGAAAGGAGGAGTCTCCAGGGAGCACAGCAGGAAGGATCCTCTGCTGTCCAGCAGGGTTAGCTCAGGCACGGCCCTGTGTGGGGATGAGCGTGACACCCCAGAAGAATTTAGGTCAGGGCAGATCACCATCCATCCCAAGGGCTGCTTTCCCACAGAGTGGAGAGGGAGGATGGATCAAGCCAGCCCGTTTTGGGAGAGGGTTTTAACAATGTGGATGTGACCTGTGACACTCTTTTTAGTTTCAGGCTCTGTAGATGGTTTGGCAGTGTGAACATAATTTTTGTGGCTTAATTATCCCTGCACCTTGCCACAGTAAATGAAAGAATGGTTATTTTGGGAAGGAGTAAGAGACATAGCATCATAGAATCATGGAATCATAGACTGTTTTGGAAGGGATATCTAAAGATCATCTACTCCACTCCCCTGCTTCCATGGGCAGCAACATGTGGGGCTTGGTTTGAAAGGGCCTCTGAGGATCATCCGGCTCCAAAACTCTGCCGTGGGCAGGGACACAGGGACTCCTTCAAAGCCCCACCCAACCTGGCCCTGAACACTTGCAAGGATGAGGCAGCCACAGCTTTTCTGAGCCCCCTGTGCCAGGGCCTCACCACTCTCGTTATAAAAATTCCTCGTATCCAACCTGCACCTGCCCTCCTCAGTTTAAAGCCACTGTCTCTTGTCCTGTTTCCTCAGGCCGTGCTAAGAAGCGTCTCCCCCTGTTTCTCACAAGCCTTCTGCATTTTTTTAAAGGCTGCAGTGAGATCTGCCTGGGCTGAACAGCCCCAGCTCTCCCAGCCTGCCTGCTCAGCAGAGGGGCTCCAACCCTCGGATCATTTTCTGGGTGCATCCTCTGCACCCACTCCACCAGGGCCAAGTCTTTCTTGTTCTGAGACCAGCACTGAGGTCTCAGAGGGGCAGAATCACCTCCCAGAATCAGCCTTCCTGCTGGCCACTCTTCTCTTGAAGCATCCCAGGATCTGGTTGGTTTTCTGGGCTGCCATCTCACGCTGCCAGCTCAAGGTGCCCAACCTTTCACCCACCAGTATCCTCAGATCCTCAAATCCTCCTCCACAGGGCTGTTCTTCGTCCATCATCGCCCAGTCTGTATTGAAACTGGGGATTGCCCCAGCCCAGGGCCACCCGAATCCATCTGGATGACCCATGAAGGGCTGAAGGGAAAGCAAAGAAAGAGCCACCCTGAGACTGGCAGTTGCACCCAGACCATCCTTCTCAGGATTGGCCTCTCCTCCACACGCTCCCTAATCCATTTTGTCACCCTTTTATGCCTTTAGCCTCCACAGCATCCTGTGGCAATGAGGTCCCCGACTGAATTATGGGCTGTGTGAAAAACCACTTCCTTTATTTTGTGCTCAGGCTTTGGGGTCAGTGAGGATGGCTCCCTGCGTCACGAGCCTTAATTCACTGCAGCTCCCTGCGTGCCTCCAGGACCTCGGGGAGAAGGTGCTGCAGGAACGCACACGTTTATCGTTCTTTCTGCTTTCTGCTGCTTCAAGGTCATGGCTGGACCCAAAACCATGGAAACTTGGGCCTTCAAAAGGGATTTGCTCTGTCTCTGTTCCTCTCCACCTTCAGGGGCTGTGCTCAGCTTGGCAGAAAGGTTCCACACCCTGCTCAAGCTGAGATATTTCTGCCATCTCCATGACTTTGGGAATTTCCCATTTGCCTGCTTTAGTATGGGAGCAGAGACTCCCTTCATTCCAGGCCCTGTGGGAGCAGATGGAATTACTCCCATAGCTAAAGCAATCCTATATTCAAGTTCTTTTGTGGTACTCACTCTATGGACAGTGAAAGGTAAGGCCAAGGATGCTCACAGTTCTGGTTTTACTAAAAGGACCTGAATTCTGAGTGTCTTCTGTAGGCACAGCCTGAATCTCCATCTCCCTACTGCTGGAAAATTGCAAATCCAAATAGGATCTTACGGTACTTCTGTGTACAATTTAATGACGTCCTCACTGGGCATTGGAATCTGAATGCCTAAAATTACAAGCTGAATTCCTGTTGTCAGAAGGGGAAATGTTCCCAATCCAGTTTTAACTTTGCTGAGGCAGCAGCACTCAAAAACAGCATGGTGCACCTTCAGGGTTGATGTAAAATTGGACTCTGATGCAGTCTTTCCATCTTTTCCCAGCTGCCACCCAGGAAATGCATCCCCATCACTGGGGGAGCGTAGACATTGCTTATCTGGTGGGGGGAAACTGAGGCACGACCATTCAAAGCCGTGGAAGGAACCGGAAGAGCCCACATTAAATTTCCCGTACACTGGGGCTGGTCAGAGGCCTCTGGTCTTCTCCTGTCACTGATCATCCCCAGGCAGGTACAAGATGGAGAGCAGCAAAGTGGAAATCTCCTTTCCTGGTTCTGGGAGAAGCACAAGGACTTGAGCTTGTGCAGATCCTGGCCCCAGGCTGGTTGAAAAATCAGCTGTTTGGGTCTTTGTCTCCTCTGGTTGCCCTTGGGCAGCCCAGCTCCGAGGTGCCACGGGGCACGAAAAGTTTGGGTTGGAAGGGACCATAAAGATCATCGCATTCCAACTCCCTGCCACAGACAGGGACACTTCCACCATCCCAGGCTGCTCCAACCCCCGTCCAGCCTGGCCTGGAACACTTCCAGGGATCCAGGGGCAGCCACAGCTTCTCTGGGCACCCTGTGCCAGGGCCTCCCCACCCTCACAGGGAAGAATTTTGTCCTATATTTTGGCCTGAAAAACTGACATATCACGGCCTACACATCTCAGGACACTTTCTGGTGAGGTTTTTGCCCCAGCCAATAATCCCCACCCCAGACCATGCCGGGGCACAGCTCAGGAGGGAGCATCAAACCCTGTGGAAGGCTGTCCTGCTGTGGGAATGGCAGTTCAGCCACAATTCACTCAGCTGTGTCGAGGCTCTTGTGCTCGGGGGCCTGAGGATGTGATTTAAGGGGGATGCAGACGTGAGCGGGGTCAGGCTGTGCACCCCACGAATCCCAAAGCCCAGTTTTGGCTTTGCCAAGCATCCCTCTGCACGTGTCCCCGTGCAAGCCTGAGGCTCCTCAGGCACACACAGCCCCTCCCTAAACACCCCCTGTGCCCGGGGGGCTCCCACTCAGCTCCCCAGCTAATGCCACTGCTTTTAACCTCCAGCTGAATTCCCAATCAATCCCATCCCGGTTCCCAGCTCAAATGAACAACGATGGAAGCATTCACTCATTAGGGTGACCTTGCCCTCAGAGGCCCTCTTGTGTAACCCTCACTCTCAGGAGCAGGGTGGTCACGCAGGGAAAAGGACCCCAAAGGTTTGGCCGTGGGCACTGGCAAGCAGGAGTGAGGGAATGAGGAAAATGGGATTTTTCCTGATTTTGCTGGTGTGGAATCCATGGTATTCACCCATTGGGATGGGTGGGAGTGAGGCCAGGCAGGAGAATGGGTGGTGCTGGCATGGAGGGAAAGCTGATCTCACCGGGATCAGAGGGGTTGTGCATTCCCCTGGGAGTCACAAAATGCCTGGGAACTCATGGCAGGCTTGCTGTAATCCCGCTCTGAACTGGATTTCACTCTGCTTTCCTTACACTGAGGTAAACTGAGGCAGGGTGGGATGTAACATTATGACTTCCATCAACAACCTTCTGCCAAGAACTCCCACGTGCTCCTTGACTGCGCTGTGCAAGGACACCAAACCCACCCCTACAAAATCCCTGAGAAACTCCAAGTCCTGCCAGGGCTCCCAACAGGCAGCACCAAAAATTTGCACCCATGTAGAGGAGAGCTGAGGGCAAAAATAGAGGTGGATTGGGATGAGGTGATGCTTAAAAACCACCAAGAAAAGATCTGGCTGAGGCTGTGTGGGAGCCAAGAGAGCCCTGAGCCCCCTTCCCTCAGGCAGCCACATCTGGAGGCAGATGGAGCACAGCTGGGCCTCACTGCTGGCCAGGCTTTACCCTACAGAATTTTTACTAGATCCTAGATTTTTAGGTCCAGTTTTCGTGCTCAGCTGCTCCCGGATCCCACTCACCAAAAAAAAAAAAAAA
>VXBU01012189.1:378600-391688 GCA_013400315.1 Bombycilla garrulus
AAAAATCACTGAGAGCCAGGAACTGAGCCTGACCTTCCAAACCCTTTAGTTACGAGCCCATCTATAGTTAACATGATCTGGAACAGACACCTTAGTCTTTAAATTATCTCCTTTTGGGATGAAATCCTGGTTGGTTGGAAATGAATCATCATCTCCAGCGCTCTGCTGGAATTCTTCAGATCATGGAGTGCTAAAGGAAAGCAGAGGATGATTCTCACATCCATCTTTTCAGGTGGGAAAGAACTGGCAGAGATGCTTCACTGACAGCGTGCAGCACAAATCCTGGAGCCAGGACTCAGATCTGGCCTCTGGCTCCCCCTGATTGTGTCTCCCCAGTGCCGAAGGAGATCACAGATGGGAGGGTTCAGCCGCTGCTCAGGCCTTTGGAGTTTCCTCGCTGTGGTTGAAAGCCCCTTGGGGAACCTCAGGATGATCCATGTCTAGGTATTTCCCATTTCCCAGCCCTCCCTTTCCCCCAGGTCACCTCTTCCAGCCTTTGAAAGTTGAAATAGGATTGGGATCCTGACCCACAAGCCAATTTCCATCAGAATTAAACATTTCTAACCCTGTTAATGCTGTCCTGCAGGCTGTTCCGTAGCTGCTGGGGTCTACCCCTAAGGCAGGCGCCTTTCCTGCTTGGAGCTGGGAGACAATTGGGAAGAAGGATGTGTGTATATACAGAATTTATAAACAGAGCAGGCCAGGTGATGTTTTGGCTTTCTCTGCACTCAGGAGACTCAGAGAGAGGCGGGGAGCAGCACATCAGTCTCTGCAGTGATGGAGAAAATATTCCAGGATGTGAGGGGACCATGCAGAAATCTGAGGTTTGAAAATCATGGAGTTGTTTGGTTGGAAGAGACCTCAAATATCACCCAGTTCCACCCCCTGTGCCATGGGAAGGGACACCTTTCCCTTGCTCAAAGCCCTCTGACCCGGCCTGGAGCACTTACAGGGATGGAAAATGGACCATAAAAACCAAAACTGAGGAAAAACCCTGATTTTGAGCACTGGCTTTATGGCAGAGGTGGTGCTCCAGAACCTGCCCAAGCTCCCCAGGTGCCCTCCAGGGTTGAATCCTCTCCCTGCAGCCCAGCAGAGCCACTGCAGGAACAACACCCAGGTCTGAGCCCTTCTTGACTCCTCTCTGTGCTGTCAGCTCTCGGATGCCACCGTGTTTTTCCAGGCATTTCCACTCTGCTTTGCTCCCTCACACAAAAAAAAAAAAAAAAATTACAAATGTTTTCAACTTTTTTTTTTTTTTTTCCCCTCTGCAAACAGTTCCTTGTGAATAAGGACAGAACAAACTCCTTTCCTGTGTTTTCCCAGAGTGGCAAGGGATGAGCTTTTCAGGGCCAGGCGTTTTTCTGCCTCAGGCAAAAGGGATATTTAGTGTGATATCTGGGGACCTTCTGAAGGGAAATGGGAAGCCCCAGGAAAGGAAGATTAGCTCGATGAGAGTGGTTTTCACCCTGCTGGGATGTCAGCCGTGCACCAAGGTCAGGAGAAGGAAAAGCAGAGGGAAGTCAGTCTTGGACAGTGGCACATCTGGAGCCAGTGGAGAGGACGGAGAGAAAACGGGAGCTGGAAGTGCTGAACCAGTGGGAACAGAACAGGGAGAGGGCGTTGGGAATGATCCTATGGGCAGCAGTGGGGAAGGATGCCCTTTCTGCAGTCAACCTGATTTTTTTTCACCCTTTTTTTTTTTCCTCTTTTTTTTTTTTTTTTTCCTCCACGGAGTGTTTGCGTGCTGTGGGTTTGTGTGCGTGTCTAAGAGTGCCCTCCATTGGCCACAGCCAGGCTGCTGCTCCAGGAGAGCAGCGCAGGCAGGGAGGGTGGTGGATGGACGCTCCACCAGGAATGTAACCCGTCCCTCGTGGGAGGACTGTGCCGGGCAGGGACTTTGGAAAGCAGGACATGGCAGCACTGCCAGCATCCCGCTGGCTCCTCCTGCCCAGGCTGAGCTGAAATCTCTGGGCTGGGCCCAGCTGCAGAACTGGTTTGGCGGTGTCCGTCTCGGTGGGATGGGGTGAAGCAGCTGGTGGGGTTATCCAGGCAGAGGGTGAAGGCTGCTGGGGGTAAAATCAGGGGCGCCGTGATCCCTGCTCACACATCCCACACTGCCTGACTCCCCAGGATGGCCGTGGGTGGGCAGAATTTGTGCAGGAATCCAGCAGGAACACGAGGGTGGTGACAAAACCCAGCCTCAGACCCGGATCATTTCTGCAGGAAGAGAGGGCCCACCACGGAGGTGTGCGGTCAAAGCCTGGCCTTGGTGACCTTGGAGATCTCCTCTAGCCTTAATAATTTGATGATTCTACAGCCTGCAGGCTCCAAAATTCACTAGGACCAGTGCAAACTGGAAGCCTAAACCCCTAGAGCTCCAGAATTCACTGGGACCAGCACAAACTGGAAGCCTAAACCCCCAGGGCAGCCCCAGGGGTAACCTGTAGTTTAGTCCTTGCCTGGTTTTGATTTGAGCTGTGAGGGTCTGTCCCAGTGGATTTCTGATCAAGTGGGTGCCAGAGTGGGATGGCAAATGCTCAGCAAGGAGGAGGAAACAATTATCAGGGCTGTGCTCTTCAAAATCCCCTTCTCTGCCACGCCTGGCACCTGCACAAGGTGACCAAGGCAGAAGGACCGTTCAGACCAAACTTTTCAGCCTCTTTCTGTGGGTTTTTTGGAATGATAAGCCATTTTTTGCCGGGGACACATACATAAAGGTGACAATATTTTGGTTTGTCCTTGAGAAACGCAGGGAAGGCACAGCCCAAGGTGCTCCAGTGTCACCAGGTGTCCCCAGGCTTTGCTCTGCCAGGCCCAACTCCCAGGCAGAGATGGAAGGAAAGGTTCGGGGAGGTGTTGTGTGCTTCAAGTTGGAGCCAAAGGATGTTTTCCATCACTCAGAATTCCAGAAACAGCCAGGCCACCTAGACACTGTCTGTGGCAAAAACCATGGGCATGTGGGTAAATTTGACTGTGTGCCATAGAAACGTGACCTCCAACACTACAGTAATCTGGTTTTTTCACTCATTTAATGTCACTTCCCCAGCTGCAGGCTGTAGCCTGTGGTTGTATGTCCCCCTTGGGATTTTTTTGGGATGGAAATGGAGGAGATGGATCCCTGCTGACTTGCATCAGCCACTCAGGTTGCATCTTCCCTCCCTGCCAGGTCCAGCACCTCTTGAGCCAAAAATCTGGAGGGGGCTTTTCCCATCCACTCTTGCTCTGAGTAAGGATTCCCACTTCTGCAGGGATTAGTTAAAAGAGAGAAAAAACAATATGTTTATGCTCCTTATGGTGAAACCTTCCAGATGGGGCTGCGCTGAGGAGAAATCAGTTGTGAGACCTAACAACCGTAACAGGTCTGGTTAAAGTTTGTTGGCTTTTGTGGTGCTTTTCCCAGACAGGGGCAGTGAGGGGGGATTTGTTTTGTGCTCGCCACATCCTCAGACAGAAGCAGGTCTGTGGTCAGCGTGAGAAAAATTGAGCTTGTGGAGAGCAGGAGGCCTGGGCTGAATCCCAGGCGCTGAAGTCACCATTAGGGACTGGATTTCAAAACAAACCCTGTCTCCTCATCATCTGGTTGCTATGGAGGCACTGCTGGCTCCAGCTTCCAACCAGGAAAGGCAGGATTCTGGTCTGGACCAGAGGTTAAGATGACAAGGAAGATGGAGGTCCTATTTACAAGAGCATGGAGTGGCAGGACAAGGGGGAATGGCTTCCCACTGCCAGAGGGCAGGGGTAGGTTGGATACTGCGAAGGAATTCTTTACTCAGAGGGCCCTGCACAGGCTGGCCAGAGAGATTCTGGATTCCCCATCCCTGGAAGTGCTCAAGGTCAAGCTGGACAGGGCTTGGAGCAGCCTGGGATAGTGGGAGGTGTCCCTGCCCATGAGAGAGAGTTGATCCTTAAGGTCCCTTCCAGCCCAGCCTGCTCTGCGACTCTGTGATCCTTGCGGGTCCCTTCCCACTCAATGTATTCCATAATCCTGTGATCTGATCCCTGGCTGGCTCATCAGGGGGAAGGTCGGGTGGACTTTGGATTTGCAAACAGAATGAGCTTTTCCAGCACTGCCCTAAGAGAGCCAGTGCCCCTTTCAGAGTCTCAGATAAAGCCTTTCACCTCCTGAATCTGATATTTAAAGCACTCACAGTTCTGTTCAGGCAACCCCTTCTGCTAATCAGGGAATTTATAAATGTTGGGTAGACACCTCTTCTTTTCTTTGCAAGCAAGAGCAGGTTTTCATCCCCTTCTCACTCCTGAATCGTGGCCCCAGAGGCAGGCAGGAGCCTGGCAAGGGGAGATTTGCACTGTCGAGCTTTGTAGACTGCAAACCAGCCAGGAGTGGGGATCTGACTTGTAAAAAATTTAAGTCCAAATGCATTTGGACTCCGTGCTGATTAGTGTCAGGTCTAACACACACACGCTCGTGGCAGGGGCTGCAGTGATTTGAAGCCAGGATGAAACACCGTTTGCAAATAGCAGGTCTGACTTTCGAGTTCCCTAACCCTTTCCCGCCCAAAACAGAAGGTTTTGGCAGAAGAAGGGAGATGCAGAGACAAGCCTTTGGTATAGAGCAGGGAGAAAAACAGAGTGAGTGTGGAGGTGCACTGAGCTTCTCTCATCTCTACCCAGACCCACAGGATGGTTTGTGTGCTGCTCATCTCCTGTTTCTCAGTCTCTCCCGGGGCTGGGTTTATCTGCCCGAACTGAGGATTTGCCGGGAATTTGCACGGCTGTGGTGGGAACTCCCTCTGTTTGCGGTCTGGGAAGGCAGAGCCCGGCATGGGGTGGGAGATGGCAACACTGGGGACAGCACTGGGGACAGCACTGGGGACAGCACTGGGGACAGCACTGGGGACAGCACTGGGGACAGCACTGGGGACACCGCGGGGCTGGAGCTGGGTCACTGGCTGCAAGGAAAACGAGTTCTCCCTCCTGCCTGGATGCAGATTCCCCTCTCCATCGCCTCTCACCCTAATTCCGTCCTGGCAGCGCCCCCCTGATCAAGGGAAGCACATCCCAGACGATCTGAATTATTTGGAGGTTGCAGCCCGAGGCAATGTTTGCCCCTCCGGAATTGGGCTGTTTGCACTTCCATGCAGAGGCCCTGAGCACTTGATTTCCCTGTGAACTGGAAGTCTCCCGATACGGTGGCAGTTTGACTCGACAGGGAGAAATCTTCCTCCTGGGTTTCCCTCTGCCCTTGGAAATGGGGCAGCAGATCTGCCGTGGAGGCAGCGAGTGCTGCAGGGTCAGGATGAGCCTCACCCAAGGGGAAACGCCTGATTTTGTCTCCCTGGGGTGAGCTGAGAGGGGAGGAGGGGAAGAAGCTGGAAAGGTGGGAGGGAAAAGGTACCACGGCTGTGTGGTGAGCAGCGGAGGAGTCCCGCCCCAGCTCTGAGGGTCTGCCCCTCCTGCAGCTGGTAACAGAGCCCTCCCCAAACCTGGGGGCGGACAGGTGTGGGAGGGGTGCAAGAGAAGGAAATCCTGATGCTGATCTTATTTCCCCTTCTCTCTCCTCTCCTGGAAAGAGAGGAGATGGAGGGAAGGGGCCGTTGGAGAGTCTTTTGTTGGGGTGAGAAAGAGGGAGATTTACAGGAGTGCAGAGAAGCCTCGTCGGGACGGGGGGAGCAGGGCTCTGGGCAGCTGGGCTGCAGGAGGAATCTGCCACAGAAGGTTGCAGGGAATGCATCCTTAGGGCACTGCAGAGGGAATTCTACTTAGGATGAAGGGTTTTGGGGGCTGAAGGAGGTCCTGGGACTGGCGCAGAGGGCTCTCACTCTCTGCTCTCTCTAAGCCTGGCTACAGCACCACAGGATGGGGGTGTCCTGCACTCAGGAGTGAAAGGAGAGGTGGGTGCTTGATGTGGCAAGACACAGAATCTGTTCCTGGTGTCTTTTTTTGCTCCTGTACGGGGTGTACAGCTCCGTCCATTATCCTGTCTGGCCTCAGGGTTACACCAGAGCTGGGTTCCTGAGCAACAGCTCCCTTCCCTGCTCTGTTTAATGGAAGGCAGAGAGAAAAGGAGGGACATTGAGAGGCTAAAAAACAAGTGCTGGCAGAAGGAAGGAGGAGGCAGAGCCCAGCTGGCCATGCTGACCTCCAGCCCAGCCCCCCCAGGTGTTGAACCTGTGTTGAACCAGCACCCTGGGGATGGAGAGAGCTGGAGACTTCCTAACCCAAACATCAATCCTGTTTTCTTTGGGGAGATGGTTCAAACCCACAGCCCCCAGAGGGATCTGCCTGGGTAGGGGGCAGTGGGAAGGAAAGCAGGTCACAGCTGTGTTCACCCCCGGGTGAGTCCTGGCTGAGCCCCTCCCGGGGGTGGGGACACCCCCAAACCAAGCTGGGGATGCTGATGTGGGGCTGCATTTTCCCCCGTGAGAAGGGCTGGGGCTGCTGCGTGGGTTCTCAGCCGTGTGAAGGGTTAATAAAACCAACAAAGTACCGCCAAAACCGCCAAATCCCAAATCTCTTCTCTTTCTCTCCCCTCCTCCTTCCCTTCCCTGTTTTTTCCAGGTGTTGTTTATGGCCACAGGAGGGAGCTCAAATCCAGACATGGGAGGATCGGCTTGATTTCGGATCCAGAGCCTCTTAAACTCTGCTTTTCCTCTAAGCTGGTCCCTGTTATGTCCAGGATCTGGCACCTGCTTGACATTTACTTTGAGTTCCAGAGGACCAGAGACCTAGGATGAGGAGCATTGGATCCGCCCTGAACCTGCTTTTGGTATCGCCACTCTATTTTGTGTGGACCGTGGTCGCTCTGGACCTGGCACAAACTCCCTGCACCACTTTGGTCCAAGGGAAATTCTTTGGGTATTTCTCCTCCTTCGCCGTCTTCCCGTTGAACTCCTCTCTGTGCTCTTGGATTATCCAGAACCCCGACCCTCGCAGGTACACTTTGTACATGAAGATCCTCAAGCCCTCCGGCGTATGTGACCACCAGCACATCCGCACCTACCAGTTCGACTCCTTCCTGGAGTCCACCCGCACCTACCTGGGCATGGAGAGCTTCGACGACGTGTTGAAGCTCTGCGACGGCTCCACCCGCTTTGCCTTCCTCCAGTCCAACAAACAGTTCCTGCAGATGAAGCAGACGGCCCCGCCGGGCGTGGACACCTGGCCCACGCGGTGGAAGCCCGCCAAGGCTCAGGAGAGGGACTTCTCGGTGGAGTACCTGGTGGTGGGCAACAGGAACCCCAGCAAAGCCGCCTGCCAGATGCTCTGCAAGTGGCTGGACGCCTGCCTGGCCATCAGCAGCAGCTCCCACCCGTGCGGCATCATGCAGACCCCGTGCTCCTGCTCGGGAGGGGAGCTCCTGGATCAGGCCAGCGAGATCCTGGGGTTCACCAGGAAGAAGGAGGATTGCTACAAGGATGGAATTTACCTGGAGAACTGCGTGAGCAGCCCCAAGGATGGCAACGGAGCCGAGTTCCTGGGTGAGTGGAGGGTGGTCGGGGGGTGTTGGGGAGGGAGGGCTGGGCGGGCTCTGCTCTCACGGGTCTCACACTGTCCCCGTCACCTCTGTGTCCGTGTCTGTGGATGCCTGGCGTGAAAAACCTCATTTCCCAATCGACAGGCAGGTCAGGTAACCCGCGAGGCTCCTTATGAGCCTGCGACTGGAATTGCAAATCAGCTGCCCCTAAATATTCCCCAAGTTGCTGCATTCATTCTCGGGGCTTGTTCACTGCTTGTTTTACTCCTGCAGCCTCCGAGCTGCTGAGAGGGAGCTTCTCACCTGAGGGTGAGCAGTTTTCCGACATAATTACAGATGTCCTAGAAAAAGCAGGATCCAAGCCACCTCCTGATAGGGCTGCTCTCAGCAGCCCTATCAACCACTTTTAGTTCCTAGGGCAAACTTAATTCTTGGGTGTGGTTCAAGGGGATGGCAACGCAAGACGCTCTCATTTTGTTCTCGGCTTCCTTTTCCTTCTGGAGGCTTTCAGAAAGAAAATTGACCATGCTGCTTCCGTGGGGTTACTTGGTCATTCCTCAGATCTTTCGCTGGGTTTTGGTCCTTGAGGATGGTGCGGGCTGGAAAGGGACAGAGGAGGTGGGAGAGCCATGGCAAAAAGGGCTGTGAGTCAAGGTGGGACAATCCTGAGGGCTGGTTTTGTTCTGGGGAGGGAAGTGCTTCTTCCAGAGACCTGACACAGCCTTGCCGAGCAGAAGGGATGCAGGGGCACTGAAAGTGGAGCCTTTTCCTTGCTCCTTGTGTCAGATCTGCTCCGGGGTGTTTATTCTCAGCTCCCACCGCGGCAGGCAGGTTGTAGGTTATGTAAAGCAGAGGTGTGATGCTAAATAGGAATCCAGGTGGCAGGGAATGGAGCCTCCAGTTCAGCGAGGCTCAGACCCTCACCCCAAGGTCTCATCTTCTTCAGGTGCTGGGCTGAAATGTCCTCTGCCACCAGCAGAAAGTTGACTTCTGTCTGAGTCAGGAATTTGAGGATCCTTGCTGGCTCTTCCACCCCTGTTGAGGGTGGGATTTCTCAGGGTTGAGGGCAAGAAGCCAGATTTGCTTTTGCAGTAGGCAGGAGGTGACCAGACACAGATTCAGGCTGTGCAGAGTGATTTTCCTGCAGGCTGCAGCCTGGCATTAGCTGAGAGATTAGGATGTGATCAGGTACTCGTGCTTTCGTCAGTGTATTTTGGGGGAGATTTTATTTCTTGCTGATCTGTGAATCGATACATGAAGGCAGAGCTGAGCCATAAATCCTGCAAATTAGTTCTTCAGCCATGCCTCCCTCGCTGGCCATGAGCACAAGACTCTCCAGATTTGGGTTGTCATTGTTTTCTGGTTTTGGGTTTTCTTTTTTTTTTTTTTTTTTATTTGGTTTTTTTTTTTATTCTTTTTTCTTTTCTTTTCTTTTCTTTCTTGAAATGCCCTTTTCTCCTGTGTGAACAGCTCATGAGGAGCCTCCTCAGAGTTCAGTCATGTGTCATGCCTGGAATTTGCTGATTGGGTGATTTATGCATTCCACCCAAGCAGTGTGACCTTTCTCACTGCAACCAAAGGTGAAATTTGAAATAAGATTTTCAGCAAATCCTGAAGCATTCAAGCTTAATATTGGCTTTTGTCAGGATCTCTCCTAGTCCAGCTCTAGTGCCTGAATGTTCCCACAAAGTAAATATGAAAGAAGCTCAAGGGTGGCTGAATCAAAATCCTTTTTGGGTGTCAAATATTTGTAGAGTGGAGATAATTTTTCTGCTGGCTGCTCACATCTGCACCATATTGAAGACAGGGAATTATGGTCTTGGCTGGTGGGATGCCATCCACACAGAAACGAGGCTTGCAGGGTGCCCGGGCTCTCCATGTGCTGCTCTGTCTGTCACTGTGTCTGTTTTGATTTATGCAAAGGCTTGATCAGGAAGATGGAGGCGAGATCCAATTTGGACAGGGAGTCAGCAATCCCTTAACAGCATTTTGTGGGTGGAATATTTTGATAGGGTTCCTGATTTCCAAGTGCTGATGCTGGTTGTTGCAATCATTGCTGTTCTGATTGTATTTGTAGCATTTTTTTTTTCCAACAAGCGCTTTTTGTTCTGTTTTTTTTTTAAATTATCATTGCTATTTTTCCCTCCCTGCTGCTTTCTGAGTCATTTGTTGTTTCTGGGCCTGTCTTAACACTTTCATCTGGGAACAAGTGGAGATGTGTGAGTTGTACTAATCTACTCTGATGACTTTAAAGGCACGGGAAGGAACGTTGAAGGTTCTCTGCCTGTGGCAGGGGGTTGGAATGAGATGATCTCTGAGATCCCTTCCAACTCAAACCATCCTGTGAATTGCCAGATACCCAGACACCATCCCGAAATACGAAATCTGACTTGCCCTAAGGTGCCTTTTTATTCCTTGGGTAATTCCAAAGCAAATAGATGGGTCCAAATCTACCATGAGATGTTGCAGCTGTGCTCTGGCTCTCGGTCTGTGGGTGAGATCCCTGAGAAAAGATTCACTCCAGGAGGATCTCTTTGCTCCAGAACTGCAGGGACTCTCAAAAACCCATAAGTGACAGCCTGTTTTCACTCATGGCCAGTGATTTTACATCTGGCTCAGGTGCACAGGGAAGTTTATCATCATTTATTGAGGCATTTCACAAAGAAACTCTGCCAAAGTGACCCGGTCTTATGTAGAGCATCTGTTCTTCAGTGTCTGGAGGAAGGAGAAGCTGCTCCAAATTTGCTTCCCAGGTTTAGTGAGACTCTCCTTGCACTCACTGTCCTACACAGACCTGGCAGAGGGTGCAGCAGGCAGTGGTGGGTTGCAGAAGATTCCCTCAGGTTTTCCCTCAGATATTTTGGTCTCACTGCGCATGGAGCTTGTCCCGGTGATCAACAAGACGTGCTTTGAAATCTTGGGCAGCTTGAACTGGGAACGTTTTCCAGGAGAAGACAATTCAACATGGAAGCAATTTCTGGGCATTATCAGATCTCCCTTGGCTAATTCGGGAAATGTGGGAAGAAGGCAGAGGTTTGTTAGTAGGTCTGGATATCCAGATGAAAACTCACTTTTTTGGGATTCAAGTCAGCATTCTTGGAATAGGTTTGGGGTGCAAGAGCAGGAGCCTGAAGAAGGGAAAACCCCTGAAATGCTGGGCATTGTTCCTTCACGGTCTGAAAGTGCTGGTGACCCTCCCAAATGTGAGCTGGCTCCTGTAATCGGAGCTGGGCTTCAACAGGGATGATGATGTGACCCTGTAACGAGAGAAGGTTAAATCTGTGCTTAAGTGCTGTGCTGAGTTAGGCACTTAATGAATGTCTAATTAGTCTTGTCTCCACGGGAGCTGTTCCTGGAAGACCATTGCAGTGCTGTCACATTTTGGTGGCCCAAAGAGATAAACATCCTTCTCTGCTCCTCCTGGTCTTCGTGTCCCCACCTTGGAGAGATGGTGGTGGACATCAAACCAAAACAAGGCTAAAAGTGTCCCTCAAAATAGATTATTTGCTTCTTGACAAATGAGGTGGCTCCAGGGCTGGAGGGGTTGTTATGGTGAATGGATAACTGAAACACAATAATGCTAGATGGAAGTGCTGGGGAGTTTCCTGCCTTTCCTGCTAAGTTTTTCCATTCTTTTGCTGTCCCCATTGCTCTGAACAGAATCAAATCCCCCTTCCTCACACACACTCATCGATTCTGTTTTGTGCTGGTGTTTCATCTTCCACTTTTAGGTGCTTTTCCACCTCTGTCACCTCGATTAAGATGCCTCAGAGTGTCTGGGCTCTGTTTGGAGAGGTCCATGAACAAGTTCCTTCCCAACCTCTGCTGCATTAAGCAGGCTGGGCTCCACAAATCTCTCACTGCAGGAGAGATCTCACACCCTCCAAAGGTCTCTTCTTTTGGGAGGTTTTGCTTCTTGCTTGGTGTGTTCTTTGGTCAGAACAGGCTTTGGTCTCCTCAGCAGGGCTGGGCTTCTGCCTGGATTTGTGGCTGAGCGGCTCCTGAATGGGGTCCATGGCATGGAAGAGGAACCAGAGGCACAGAAATTAACCAATTTCTGTCCTCCCTGAATTATCTTGGGTGGCACAGCTCCCCTGGAATCCCCAATCTCACCCAGGACAGGAATAACTCGATAACTCATTTCCTGTTTTTGAGATGAGCTTTAGTGGCCATGAAAGCTCCAGAGACTGATAAAGAGCTGTGAGTAATTGCCCGGGGGCAGATCTCAAACCTCTCCTTGGCATCTTCCGCTCCTTCTGACACACGCTCTGCTTCTCCAGCCAGAATCCCCCCGGCCAGAGCAGCTGAGCTTGCAGACAAAGGTGTCTGGATTCGGTTCTGCCCCGGTGCTGGATTTGCCAACCAAATGGCGAAGGGATTTGTGTGAGTGCATTTGCACACCTCTCGGGAAGATGTGCTGCATTCCAGCTCCTCGGTTCTCCACCTGTGTTTGTCTGATCTGGAAATCCCTGAGCGCAGAGGTTGGGTGGGGTGAGAGATGGACAGCGAAACACAGCACAAGGAAGCGCTGATTCCTCCTCGTGTGTAACATTTTCCTGTGTAAACTGCCGAAATCATTGGAGGTTTTACCCGATGTTCCCCCAGCTCAAGTCCAGATCTCAGCAGCTGACAGCAAGACCTGATCCTCCTTCCCAGCTGCCAGAGGAGGAGGTTGGTGAGAGCCTGGCACATGGCAAAGAGGTCACCTTGTCACCTGCAGTGAATTCCCTGGACTCAGACGGGCAGCTCCTGCTGGGAATGTCCCTCTTTCCCTCTTGCCTGTGGTCAGGGTGTTTTATGGGTGAGGCAAATGTGGAGAATTCCTCCCTGGGGGCTGGAAAGGGAGGTTCTGGCTCGGGTTAAACACTCAGATCTCTGTGACCCTAGAAGCCCTGCCTGCTGCCCCACTGTTCTCCTTTGGGATCATCAAAGACCTTACACTTGGAATGGAATGGAATGGAATGGAATGGAATGGAATGGAATAGAATAGAATAGAATAGAATAGAATAGAATAGAATAGAATAGAATAGAATAGAATAGAATAGAATAGTTTTCAGTTGGAAAAGACCTGCAGTGATTATCTAGTCCCATTGCCTGACCAAAAGTTTAAGTAAAGGCATTGCCCAAATACTTTTTAAGCACTGGCAGGGATGGGACAGTAACCACCTCTCTAAAAAGTCTGTTCTGATTTCTGACCACACTCGCGGCAACCAAATCCTTCCGGATGTCCAGCCCACACCTCCCCTGGTGCATCAGGGGATCCCAGGGAGAATTGAGCATGACCGCACAGCGCCACTGTGAAGTGGCAGGGCAGAAATTCCCCGAAATTCCCGGCTGCTTCCAGCGCTAAATCCATCCCTGTGTCTGTACAGAGATGGGGAGGACGAAAACGAGCAAAGTGAAGCGATCAGTTCCGTTGTGAACCCAACAGCTTGTGGACATGATCACAATGCAGAAACATCAGCAATTACCGGCTCAATGCGCTGCCGCTGTCGCAGGGAGAGTAAAGGTGGAATTTACATCCAGGGAGTTTCACAGGCTACTGCTCCCATTATGGCGACGGGGACTTTTACGGGTAATTTAATGAGTGGCAGCCTGGTGAAAAGGCGCAGCTTTTCGGTTTCCCTTTTTTTCTCACTCTCTCTTTTTT
>VXBU01012189.1:400479-451461 GCA_013400315.1 Bombycilla garrulus
AAAAAAAGAAGAAAAATAATGTTAGTTTAAACTTCATCCCATGTGGGTGTTTTCTTATGGTGCAGCATGCTGAAATTAGTTTTATATTGGGAATGTGTCATCTGTACTGCGTGACATGGGCTCAGCACCCAATTTAGCTTAGTCTTGTGATGGGAGGGGTCTAAAGATGCTGGTCCAGAATCTTGTAGAAAAGCAGGAGCTCTGGTCCTTCATCTGCCCATGACCTTGAAGAAGTTGAGGCATTTTTGCACATGATTTTCACCCTCCTTTTCCTTTCATTCCTTTATTCTGACTCAGATCTTGAGAGCAATTGGCATTTTTTAGCAAACAGATGCACAGTGCTGAGCACCAGCACCCCCTGAGCTGTGAGAATGGCTCCTAGCAAGACTGGGTGGAAAGAGTGGTAATGGTCAATAAATACTCTGGTGGTCGTTGTGATTAAAGTCTGGTCGTGGGGTTACTTCTCTTTTGGGAAAAGAATCGTCTCACAAATGATGACACCCTGGCATTTACTCTGGGAAGAGAGGGAATGTCCAGAACTGGAAAAGGAAGGTGGGTGGCACAGAGAAAATATCTCCGGTGGCCCAGTCTAGGTTTTCAGTGCTTCAGATATAAAATACATTGTGCCCTGAGGGTGCCTCTGTCCATCACCCTGATTACTCCATTTGCTGTCTGCCTAATACTGAATTTTGTCAGCCTAAATCAAGAAAGAGCCAGAGTTCATCCTTTGCTGCTGGGGTGCAAAGGTGGAGTCACTCCTCAGGGGACCCGAAGGGCTCTGATTTTACACCAGGGCGAGCAGGGACAAAAATGGGTTGGTCTTAATAATAATTTGTCTCATGGAAAAAGTCTCCGTTCCATGTTCCGAAGGTGCTGTCACCTCTGTGATGCTCCATTTGTGGAGGTGAAAACTCTGGGCTGTTCTTGTTTGTGCTCTGGTCATGGCTGGGGCCTCTGCTGCTGCTCGGGGTGTGAGCCAAGGGTGGGCAAGTCAAGGATATTCTCTGATAATGGATCCACACTCCTCACTCGTGCATCAGCACAGCTGGAGCTGCCTCCACAAAGGAGCTGGGGAGACCATTAAGAGGAGTGAGTCCAGACTGAAAATTCTTGCTCACTGCTCAGAAATCTTTACTGACAGACAGTGAGAGGCAGGGAAGCTCAGATTTGGGCAGATCAGGTAATGACAGGGATTCATTTGCCAGCACATGTGTCCTAGGACGTGCCATTCTCCAGGCTCAGTTTGATCATAACCCTCATTACTGTATCTGGGACATCCACTGCAGTAAATGGTTTGCTGATCTCTTTGTGCCGTGAGCTCTGTCTCTCAGGTCTGATTTGAGCTGACTGACTGTGAGCAGCAGAGGAACTCGGCTCTCACGTCCCGTGTGAGGCAGTGAGTAACTCCAGCTGTCCCCAGTGCAGACATTCACTTCTCAGCAAGTCACCCTGAGCTCCCTTCTGAGCCAACAAAGAGCTGCTCCAGGAGGTGGGGGGTGGGTGTGAGGGCAGGCCCTGACCGATCCCAAAATAAGCCTCAGAGGGAAGGAATCAGGATCTTCAGCAAGGAAAGTGGGTGGTGGATGTGGAGGATGAGGAGTGGTTATGGCTGACACCTCAGTGTGAGCTCAGCTTTGCACTGGCTCTGACTGGAACAATTCTCTTTGGGATGAAATGGGGCACCAGGGTCAGCCCTGAGGCCTCCTGAGCGTGCTGGCTCCTCTCCATCCCCCTCCCAAGAGAGGTTTTTCTATGGGATCTGTCCCCGAGGGCTGGAGCCCCAGAGCATTCCTCCACTGCTGAAGCCATCTTTCCACAGCACTAAAGCAAACAAAGAAATCAATAATTAAAATTGAAAAGAGGCTCTCATCACTAAGTCTGAACCTTCAGGAGGTTTCCCCTTTCATGGTTGCTGGGATTTGCCCTCACATCACCCTCAGCAAATCTTCAGGTTATTTTCCAGCTGCCCCCTCTTCATGATCATCCTCAGGCTCTGCCTCTTGCTGTTCCCTTCCTTTCAAGCCTGACCTCTTATTACAAGGATTCCATCTGGAATCTTCCTTACCCACACCTTTCCATGCCTGTTTTAATTTGGAGCTGGGCAGGACAGAGATGTTTCCTCACTGGGATTAAGGAGATCCAACCCTGTGGGAAGGGTGGAGCTTCCTGACACACCCGGTTCTGTTCACGGTTTGGACCAGCACTGGAAGCGTTTTCAGCCCTCGGTGCTCATGATTTTCACACTGCAGGAAGGGCTGGGACACAGCCCAGTGCACCGAGCCTCTCCTTCCTTCCTCAGCAGCCACCACCTGCAACATTTGTTTAGCTCGTGCAGCTTAACAAATCAAAAAATAAAGGTTTTTAATCACTTACTTGTGCTGATTGGCTGTGAGGAACCACAGGCAGCCATGCTGTCACAGCAGGAGGGATGCAGGCTGCCCTCAGGGGTGCCCCCACAGCATCTGCGCACACGGAGTTGTGTCCTTTGGTGCATTTGAGCCAAAATCATCCTGGGCTGGCCCTGAGAGGGGTGCTTCGGCCTCCCCTCCTTTCTCTGAGCAAGGTCTTGGCCTCCCCTACATCAGCACCAGCAATATTGCAATGAGTGATGAGTGGCTCTGCTCATTATCCAGCTGAAAACCAACTCCGGAAAGAAAAACAGGCATGAATTTGAATTTGGATCTGTGAGGGAGCCCAAAGCATGGAGCAACTGTCAGAGAGGAGGCACAAGGACGGTGCCTCTTGGCAAGAGCCCTGCCCTGAGGTGTGGTTAAGCTGCCTGCAAAGCCCCAGGCCCTGGCTCTGCCCCTGCGGCTGAGTCACCCGCCATCCCTTTTGTTTGCAGTCAGTGTAGATCTTGTTAATTGGCTCTTTCACTCCTCTAATTAAATGTAAATGCAGAGTGGGTCATTAAACAGGGATTGAGGAGCTCTCTCTGAGCAAAGCGGGTTTCAGCTGGAGGAGGAAGTGCAGGAATCAGGTTTTCCTCTGCTCCCTTTGCTCCAGGTCTTTCTGGCAGAGGTGTTTTCCATCCCAGAGGAGCTTCCCAGCCCTTTTGCTGCTGAAGGCCTCTCCTGTGGGTGTGAAAGGGATTTCCTGGTGACAACGGGATGCTCCAAGGCCAGAAGCAATGAGCCAAACCTGGCTGTCTTCCCTCTGCTTTGCAATCTAGTGTGTTCCCAAATCCTCCCCCCTGAGCTTTCCAGATTTCCCTGCTTGGATGCTGCACCACCAGGGAGGTTTGGAGCAACTTCTTGGGGCACCTTTAGGGCACTGCCAGCCCTGCGCTGTGCCAGCTCAGGTGTGATGGTGTTCACGGCCTGGTTCTGTCCCTCTGGCCAGGACGGAGGAGGGCTCAGCACTCCTTGCTGCTGGAGCCTGTCTCTGCTGCCTGGTGCTCGGAGCAGTGACGCAGCCGCGCAGCGTGGCCGGATCTGTGGGCGATGGGAACAGATGGCATTTGCTCCTCTGAAAGCAAAGCTCTCCCTTCTCGCAGGGAGTAAAGCGATGTTTTCTTCCCTGCGGGGCTCAAATCTGTCCCTGGTGTGCTGCTCTCGGCCACCCTGGGGCATTAAAGGAAAGGGTTTTGCTGCTGTTGCTGATCGTGTTGGGTGCCCTGGATTGTGCTGGAAGCAGGGGGTTGGGGTGTTTGTCCAAGATGTTTTTCTGGGGCTCAGCAGATATTCTGAATGACCTGGCCCCAAACCTGAGTGGACTTCAAGGAGCTGAACTTGGCAGCTGGACGCTCGGTCTGTGACCAGCTGGACCAGCTTTCTGGAAGAAGTTGGGGTTTGGAGGCCATTTAGAGATGAACACCTTTCTTTCTATCACTGTAAGTGCTCCGGAGGATGAATTTCTTCACTGTGAAGGTGGTCGGGCCCTGGCACAGGGTGCCCAGAGAAGCTGGGGCTGCCCCATCCTTAAAGGTGTCCAAAGCCAGGTTGGACAGGGCTTGGAGCAACCTGGTTGAGCAAAAGGGGGTGGAACGAGATGATCTTTAAGGTCTTTTCCATCCCAAACCATTCCATGTTCCTGTGGGCGCAGCTCCCCAAAGCACAGAGACGCAGGGAGAGGGCAGGTGGTGCATACACAGCAGAGTTCTGCAGATCCACGTGATTTCCAGTGGGTGCACGGAGCCAGGGGGATAAAAACGGTGTGGGATGCTGGGTTAGAGGATTAAAGCCGTGTCTGAAGCTGTGCGTTCATCTTTGGGGTCACCCCATAAAGTTTCGGGACAGCAGGAAGGGATGGAACATCTACCACAACCAGCTGAGGTCAGTGTGGTTGTGGGGCCTCACCAGGAGAGACAACTCTGCCCTCCCAAATGCCACAGCCCTGCCCTCTCAAATGCCACATCTCAGCCCGGGACAGACGTTGCCATTTGGTTAAACGCAGCCACGCTGCAGAAGAAATGAGTTTGTCACATTGAATCAAGGCAGCAGGAAGAATTCCCAGAGCCCCGCGATGGCTCTGAACCTACGCCGTGTCCCCTTCAGCGCTCTGCGTCGCGGGAAGCCACAGTCCCCTCCTGCCAGCCCGGTCCTGTGTCACAGCCCATAAGGTTCCCTGGGCCCAGGGGTGAGCTCAGGTCACGGGGAAGGGTCTGGCTGCTTGGGTTTCTTTCTCTCCGGGATCCAGGGCGGCTTTTCTTCCGCTTTGCTTCCTCCCGCCACGTGCCGGCCCCGGGGGGCTTTGCTGTTGCGCTCTCCCACGGCCTGGTGGGATCATTGTCAGGGGGGTGAGGAGCCCGGGGAGGATCCACGGTGCCGAGGAGAGCTCTCCCTGCTTCCAACCTGGAGGGGAGCGGCGGGAGGAAGCAGTTGACCTTTTTTTCTGCTCGGCTGTGCCCTGCTCCTCCGAGCAGATGCTGCTCTCACTCCCGGAAGCACAACCACAAGGAGCTGAGATCGGGAGCCAGGGCTCTGTGGATGCAGCCTCTCCAAGGTCGCTGCTGAGGGGATGTGGTGTCCAACCCTTCCATGGGGAGGACTGAAGGGATTTTGTGCCCCTCAAGTGACTCTCCCTGGTCTCACTGCAGTCATAACAGTGGAAAGGGACTTCTGGTGTCTGCTCATGGGTGCTCAGAATGTCTTTGGGCAAGAAATTTAATGTCTCCGTGCCTCAATTTCTCCACGTGGATAAAGGATTTAAATATCTTTAAGGCTTTCAGAGAGAGGTTAGTAGGAAAAAGCAATCTTTTTCTCGCCTTCTCTTTTTTGGTGTCTTTTTCTCCTTCACTGAATCACAGAATCATTGAATCATTAAGGCTGGAAAAGACTCCAAGATCATCAAATCCAACCTTCAGCTGATCACCACCTTGCCCACTAAACCATATGGCAAAGTGCTAGGTCTACTCAGTTTTCAAACACTCCCAGGGATGGTGACTCCACCATGTCCCTGGGCAGCCTGTTCCGATGTTCAACCGCTCTTTCAGTCAATAAACTTCTCCTGTTACCCAACCTGAACCCTCGTTCAACTGGAGGCCATTTTGCCTTGTCCTGTCACTTTTCAGGGCTGCTTTCCTCCCTTTTTTTATTCTTTCTTTTTTTTACTTGCAATTTCCACCTATCCAGAAATGCCCACTCCCATCCAGGACCAGTGGAATTGTCCCCTAAAAGTGCAGGGGGCAAGAGGACCAGGATTCAGCTGCCACACTGCCTTGGGGTGTACCCCAAGCTGGAGTTTTTACTGACCCATTCCCAGGAGTCCAAGTGCACAAATAGAAATGTTTCTCTTCTTTCCAGAGCCTCAGATGGATATTTGGGAGAAATTCTTCCCTGTGAGGGTGGTGAGGCCCTGGCACAGGTTTCCCAGAGAAGCTGTGGTTGCCCCATGCCTGGAAGGTTCAAAGCCAGGTTGGACAGGGCTTGGAGCAGCCTGGGACAGTGGAAGATGTCCCTGCCCGTGGCAGGAGGGTTGGAATTTGGTGATAATCAAGGTCCCTTCTGACCCATGTGAGATGATCTTTAAGGTCCCTTTCAGCCCAAGCCATTCCATGATTCTGTGATTCACATCACAGAACTTTCATTCTGTGATTCACATCACAGATCTTTCATTTCCTTTTGAACCTTCTACTAATTCCTAATTAGACATGAGAGGATATTTTCACCCACTTGAAAAGTTTTGTCTTGAATTTCCTGCCCTTTTATTTCTCCAAACCCATTAAAAATCTCCTCCTAACTCCCCCAGCCATGACACACTCCAGTTCTTGTCTTCCTGCTCCCCCTCAAAATGGGTCTAGCAGGAATGTCCCACACAGAACATCGAGTTCTGTTAAAAGAGTTCCCCTCTTTTATCTAATAACACAGAAAAACCCAGATGCTTCCATGAAAAATCTGTCTTTTGGTCCAGAAACAGCTGAGATATTCTAATAAAAAGAGTTTTAGGGAACTCTTACCATCAAATGCCCTGATGAAACCTCTTTGTTCTGTTCTGTGCTGAGGTCGTGGCCTGCTCCTGAGTGAGCTCCTATCCCAGAGGTGCTGGAAAAGCATCTTCAGCCTGGAGATCCTGATTGCCTGGGGTAGGAAAGTTCTGGAACTGCTGGAGCCTGGCTTTCCCAAAACCACTGTCAGCTGGAAACTGGAGTGTTCCACATCAGAGTCAGCTGCACTTTGGTGCTGGGTAAAATAACCTTTATATTCCTTCTAGCAGCACAGCTGTGTTGTGTGGCTGCTCTGAGAGCCACGAGAAGATGAAATTCAGGAAAAATAATTCATATTATTCATTATTTAGGAAACTTTTGATCATCTTCTAAGGTCTTGGTAGCTCTTCCATTTGTAGATTTTTTAACCCCCACCAATGGTGTTGTTTCAGGATATTTATTTGTTCGTTTAAGGGCATGTAGTGACAGGACGAGGGGAGAATGGCCTGAAGATGAAGGAGGGCAGGTTTAAATTGGATATCTGGAAGGAATTCTTCCCTGTGAGCGTGGTGAGGCCCTGGCACTGGGTGCCCAGAGAACCTGTGGCTGCCCCAGCCCTGGAAGTGTCCAGCGCCAGGCTAGATGGGGTTTGGAGCAGCCTGGGACAGTGCAAAGTGGTTTGGAACAAAATTAAAGTCTCTTCCAACCCAAACCGTGCTAGGATTCCATGGTTCTCTGCTGGCTGGGGCTTTGGGAAATGGTTCAGAACTTCCACCTGAAAAGCACAGTCCAGATGGAGCCCAGGGTAGCCTGGGGAGGGCCTGTGGGTGTTCCAGGCTGGGTGAGTTGGAGGGCTCGCTAGACAGGGAATGATTTACTCTTCCCACTTGTCCCCAGCCTGAAGGATGTTCCTGTAAACTGATGCGGAGAAACAGCACCAATAACAGCTGAAAATGTGCCTCATTCCTGCAGATTCCTGTCATGACAACTGCAGGTCTGCTTGCCACGTTCCCTCTTCCCCCTCAGAAATTAGCTCCTGCTGTTCCCCAGACAGGGTGGGATGCAAAATCTGGCTGAGCAGCTCTGTCCCCAGACCAGTCTGAAATGTTCTGTAACACTGACAACCAATGCTTTTAATGTGCTGTATCAAGACTCAAGAACCAGAACCACCTTGGGACTGGCTCATCCATCCTTAGGCAGGAGCTACTCAACTCACCCTAATCCTTACCCAGTCCCTCCCTAATAACATGTTCTCCAAAGCCAGTGAGGGAACTACCACATCCAGATTTATTCCTGTGTCTTGTAGGTGTTTGGGATTACAAAAAAAATTCCTCAGTTTGGATGGGGCTCTGAGCAACCTGGGCTGGTGGAAAGTGTCCTTGTCCATGGCAAGGGGGCTGGAATCACATGGTTTTTCAGTGGAATTAAATGGCCTTTAAGGTCCCTCCCAACCCATGTGCTCACTCTGGGGTCACCACACCTCGAGTGCTTTTTCCACAGCCTCCCTCATGCGGAGAACATCTCAAAGCTGACACGGGAGGAGCCTCCCTTCTCTTCCATGAAATCCTTGCTGGAGACCATCAGTGCCTCAGAGTTTGAGCTGCTGAGCTTAAAAAGGAACAAAGGAGTTATTTGCAGGGTACGTGTTGGGAAGAGATTAAATTTGACAACTCAGCTACGGAGCCTTCCCCAGGCGAGGAGAATATACAGAACTGAATTCTGTCTTCCCTCTTCCCCAGCTGCAGGATCATCCCCTGAGTTCCTGGGTTTTAACCCTGTTCTGCACACACTCTCTAAAACAACCTCTCTCTAGTTAGTGAGGTCCCTCAGCACTCATCCTTCATGGTCACGGCTTGATCATCAGGTGGGGATTTGTCGCTGTAGAGTTAACGCAGCGACAGTAAGACTTCATGATCCAGAAAGTGAAAAAGGCCTTTATTAACAGAAAACTCGTCCTTTTTCTGGATGGGTTCGTTAGCTAAGATCGTATTGGTTAACAAGTGACAAACAAGTAACACCCTTTGGCACATTGGAGAGAGAAGGATAACAATACTTGAAAACATCTCAAGGCAAATACCATGTGACATATTCAGGGTGCTCACAAACACCAAGTGCAGATTACTCTTTGTAATTCTTTCTCTGCAATTTCTCAGGACAGCCTGGGAAAGCTGCAGGTTTTTCTCTGTGACCAGGCTGTCAGCTTCCACAGGGATTGGGAGGAAATGCCTGTTGGAAGGAGTCTTTCCCAGTGTCACCATTCTGGCTGGGAAGGAGGGGCAGGGATGATGCTGGGTCAGTACTTGGAGTGATTGCTCAGGAACAGCCAGAGCTGCACAGCTCCAGCCAGGGGGGTTTATTGTCTTTCACAATCCTCGTTTTTAGAGATGTGTCTCTTTTGACTTCCAAAGCAACGCAGCCTCCCCTTCCCTGCTGCGCCTGTAAACTCCACCCGAGTTTGGGCAAATGTCAGGGCAGGGTGACGATCCCTTGGTTGGTGGAGGGTAAGGAAAAAGGAAGGACACTGGTAGGAGGTTGCCAAACTTTTCTACCCCACTCTAAAGCATTTAGCCCTGATCTAAGCAGAATGATTGAAACCTCAATTCTAGCTCTTCTCAGCTGAAGGAGCTTTAGTGAGGCGATCCTTATTTCCCCCTCAGGTTCATGGAGATGTAGGGCGATGTCAGACAAAGTGACCATCTCTCATCTCCGGTGTCCCAGTTGAACTTAGCACTAACTGGTGCTAAGGACAGGCTTTAGGGACAGACTGACCCTTCCTCACCCCACAGACAGACTGATCTCGTTGGAAATGGTATTTTGGAGGGCCTCTAGGCTGCAGCCCGCCCGGGATATCTCACGAGTACCAGGACAATTGTTGCCCTGCTCCTGCATTCTGGGCCTGGGGCCATCCTCAAGCCCGGAGCGATCTGCATCGATTCTCTTCCCCCGGATGCCACAAAGGTTCCCCTTTGCA
The DNA here is from genome assembly GCA_013400315.1 of Bombycilla garrulus. Classification (NCBI taxonomy): domain Eukaryota; kingdom Metazoa; phylum Chordata; class Aves; order Passeriformes; family Bombycillidae; genus Bombycilla; species Bombycilla garrulus. The sequence goes on from VXBU01012189.1 coordinate 409,815, forward strand.
GATCGTTGTCTCCTTGGTAACTGAACTACCAAATCACGACGGGCTGGAGCTCAGCAGCCTGCAGAGCCCGAGCTGCGAGAGGGGAAGGAGGGGGAAGGATGGGGAAGGATGTGGGAAGGATGTGGGAAGCCTTGGTCTGGCTCATGAGGAGCATCACACAGGCACACCCACCATGATTTTTCTCAGCTTGCAGCTCCTGCTGCAGCTCCCGTGTGTGACAGGTCTAACAGCTCACCCACCCCTTCCCAACACTCTCTGTTTGAGGAAAATTTTGGTGCCTCCAGGCACTGCCCCATCGACTCCTGATGGATCCCACAAATCTGTCTCCAATTGTTCGGAGCCCTTCCTGATCCTGCACAAAACTTGATTATGGGGAACAGGGGACATGGCCCAAAATTAATCCCAGGGTATGTGTTTAATTCTCCCCTCTGGCTGTGGGTGGAAGGTGCTTCTGTGGGGACGTTGGTTGTGTTTTTTGTGTTTTCTTCCCTCCCCGTTTGGTGTAACTTTGGTCTTTCAGCATCCCTGGGCTGTTTGCTTTGCGAGCAAGCCTGGAAGCTCTGGCTAATTTTGGCTTTAAATCAGAATCAGCAGAGGAAAATGGTACGAAACAGTAAAGAGTAGTTTATCCCCGACAAAATTAATCACCCTGCTCCAGGCACCTTTTTCATTTCTTTTTCACTCAGGGTCTTCTTTCCTTCTCACTCACCTTTGGAGTCTGAATCTCCTCTTTCCCTTCCAAGTGGGCCCCAGCCCAAAAGTCACCTTGCAGACCCTGTCACCCAGATATTCGATGGCTGAAAACTCAGACCCCCGGCAGAGGAGAAAAAAAAACAAAACCCAAACATCTCAAACTTGAGTGAGCGTGCAGTGATCCCAATTCCTCCATCTTCGGAAGGCTGGGCAGAGGACGGAGAAATCTCATCAAAAGACTGCTTTGCTTTTAGTATACTTTTTATAGATATTGATATATTCGGGTTATTTTATTTTTTTTTTCTGGCAATGTCTTCAAGGGGTAGAAGTCACTATGGGCAGAGGGGTTTAGAAGTGCAAGGGACCAAAGTCCTAACTCCTCCTGATTCGATTCCTTTACAAACAGCACCAGTTGTACTTTTGGAAGGACATCATTAGACAAGTGTTTTCCCTCCAGCCCCTGACAAAAAGTCAACATTTGCATTTAAATAGTTCTTTTTGCTACCAAACAGAGGCCTGTTACAGAATAGCTGTACTGAGATAAAGATTCCTTTAAGACAGAGGGGGGGGAAATCTTATCCTCAGTGAAAGCCCAGCCCATTTCCCATGTGCTGACAGCAGAGGAGAGGTTATTTATGCATCCCGGAGTGTGCCCGCTGAGATATAATCTACTGCTCTCAGGAGCCTCTGCTTGCTGGAGGTGGAATTATAAGAATTAAAAATTACAAGCGTAAAACAAGGCCAGTCTAAAATGAAGTATTACCCAGTGGGTGTAAATAATTCATGGGCAAAATAACCCTCCTGGGTCCCCCATTGATCCCTCTCACTCCGCAGATGCAGAGAGGAATAATCTGTTGGAGGGGCCTTGGAAAACCTCCGGGTGCTTTCAAGGGGCCGGCGTGGTTTCCAAGGGGCTCTGGGCCCTGAAGGCTCCGTGGGGAACGATCAGTGACGACCAAAGGGGACTTTCTTCTGATAATAAAACCTTCCTCAGAGCTGACCAAGGGAAAAGAAAACACCATTTGGTGAAGGAAAAAAATATTAAAAAAAAAAATCATGTTTTACTACTGTGCTCTGAGCAGCGAGCACCAGTAATTTGCCCTGCATGTGCAGAGATCCCTGAAGGACCCACCAAAACCTTCTCTGGCAAATATTTGCCTTTCAGCACGATCACATTTCTTTCCGAAGGAAAAGCTTTTAGGAAAGGTTTTTCTAAGTCTGCTGAGTGCAGGCTGGCTCTGTTTGAGGTTAGGGGTGGAGTGTGGCTGAGGGGTGAGAAGGACCTGCGAACCCCACACCAGCGATGTGTGGGATCATAATGGAAAAATTGGGATGGAGCTGGCTGGTTCCTGAGAGGAAAGATGATGTCACCTCTTTTCTGAGTGCCTGGGGATGGGGTTTAGTGGTGGACCTGGGGTTAACGGTTGTGTCACTGAAACTGTGGGAAAAACAGAAACTCTCCAACAACATTCTCTTTTTTTTTTAGTGTTGAAGAATCAAGGCATTGCTTTATTCTGGCCAGGATGTGCAACAGAAATAGTTTCATCCACACATTGCCTGAGTTGTGCAGAGAAAATCCTTCTGTCACACATGAATTTTACTAGATTTTTCACATATTTACATAGTCAAAACCCCGAGAAATTTACTGGTTCAATGTTCATGTGTCCCAAGTTACGCAGTTCTTAGTATTTGGGTTCCTATTGGTTATTGATCCCTTTCCCTCGATGTGAATTAGATTCCCATTTGTTCTTTTATCTCTCTTTTCCCAGACCAGGTGTCTCTGTCCATGCCAGGGGTGATGGTTGGAGTTGATGTTCATTAATAATCATTAACCATCGTTATCTTTTGTGTATCTTCTCTGCTGCTCCCAGTCTGTTGAGATGTTCAGCTCATCAGGCCTCAAGTTCTGAAACAGTCTTTTGAAAAGAAACTTAAAATTCCCCTCCCCCTGGGCAAAGGTGAATTAAACCCCTGACTAAAGTTATATAAAAACTTTAAACTTTGCATAATTTCCAGCAGTTGGACTTGATGATCTTAGAGGTCTTTCCCAGCCTTAATGATTCTGTGACTCTGTTTTGTGATTGCAAGTCCATCAAACCTGGCCATCCTGAGAGACTGAACCAAGGCAGTTCGACCTGGGAGACTACGAGGATAAAATTGTTTGCCCATCACAAATCTGTGGAACCACTTGTGGCAGGACACTTAAGAATCCGTGGTTCCAGAAACCAATCCAGCAGATTTACAGTGTAAAAAAATCTGTCCATGGTGATTAAAAAATAAATTCACTCCCTCTGAGCAGAGCACACTTTATACTTGTCTATCATGGCTCCAAATGAGGTTCCTTTGCCTACAACTTTTTTAGTAGCAGAAATCTTAGAATCAGAAAATGATTAAGGTAGGAAAAATCTCTGGGATCATCAGTTCCAACTGTTAACCCATCACTGCCGAGTCCAGCACTGAACATTGTCCCTAAGAGCCACCTCCACACACCTTTAGAGCATTTCCAGGGTGGTGATTTCACCACTTCCCTGGGCAGCCTGTTCCAACACCTGACCACTCTTACAGTGAAGAGATTTTCCCTAAAATCCAGTCCAAACCTCTCCTGATTTATTCATACCTGATTATTTGTGTGTCCCTAGCAGAGTTTTTGTCTGTGCTGGAGTTTAAGTGCTAGACCAGAGTGTTTCCTTCTGGAGGGTTTCATTTTGTGTGATGTTTTTATTAGCCCATGCAGTTGTCTGGTTACAGCAGTTGCAGTATAGATGTGTGGGAGTGGTGAGGAATTAATGAATTTTGGGATGTTTTATGGAAAAAGAAATCTTGTCTCCTGCACAAGTCCCAAAAGCTGTATCTCTCAGTCACCTCTAATCACACCAAAGGACCTCCTTCATTGTCCTGCCTGGGTTTATCACCTTCTGGACTTTCCCTCGTGCACATTTGGTGTCTTCCAATAATTATTTTTATTTTTTGAGCTGGTTGAGGGCATTTTCCCACTTCATTTTCCAGAGAGAAAAGCTGGGGTGAGGTTGTTTGTGCCTACAGTCTGCAGTAGCAGACACTCTCCTGTTTTCCATGGCTCTGCAAAGCTGGTGAAGCAGTAAGAAAAAAAGTTTCCTGCAAGTCAGAAACTGATTCTGGAGACAAGAAAAGGTTAATTACCTTAGGAGGAAGAGAAGAGCCAGAGGAGATACAGCTTGGACACCTAGGATGCTTCAAGAACTTAGAAAAAGGAAATGAGTGAGAAAAGAAGCCAGTGTTTGAAAGGAGGGGACACATCTCTGGCTACTGGGATTATTCGTTCTCAAAGGAAACACAAACGAGCTAAACAAGGAAAATGCCACGCAGAGATCACACGTTGTTTTTAAGGACAGGCCCCTAGACATGATCCCCGCTGCTGAGCTGTGACCCAGCTCCCAATCAATCTCTCCTTCCTGAAATGTCACTAACCTGCACTTAAGTGCAATAAGCCTTCCCAGCCTAATTGAAATTCTGAGCCAGAGTCAGGAGACATTTGCTTCAAGTAGTGTTTTAATTGTCTGCTCCCCAGGCTGGTAACAGGATATTTTGTGCCTTGTATTATTCAGGGAGACACCAGGGCTCAACCTTTCCCTTCAGGCTTGTGCCCCTCCTGTCTTGGGTTGCTGTTCTGTTCTTTATTTGGCCTCTGCTCACGCATTACCTGCGTGGATCCTCGTGTGCCTGCTCAGCCAGGGATCACAACCAGCCCATCTGCCTGCATGCAGCTTTTTGATTCCACTTTTTATCTAGAAATAGATAATTTCTGGGAGGCATCAGGCCGACACCAGACCCCTGGGCCTCTGTAGCCTGGAGTTATCTTTTTTTCTTAGGTTTCAGACAACTCCTTTCTCCCAAGCACTTGTCATTATAACTTTCCATGCACCAGTTGCTGTAACCTGGAGATTATTCTGGCAGAGAGTGGAGGAAGACTCAGACTCCCTGTGGCCTTTCCCTTTCCTCCCACAAATGCTGCACTGAAGCCATGTCCAGAAACTTGTGCATGAAACCAGGTGGGAATTATGGAAGTCGCCACAAAACATGGGATAAGGCCAGGCATCCTCAAGAAGAGGTAAAATGAGCCTTAGTGACTATCTTAATCCTCGTCCTGCTGAACTCCTGTTGGCATTGGGTCAAACCCCAGTCTGTGCTGCAGTTTGGAGGAGCTGGGGGATTCATTTCCCTTCCTGTCCTCCCCATGAGGGGGATCCTACAAATGCCCAACATGGACTCAGCCATGCCATCATCTATGGACCAGAATCAAGCAGAACAAAAGCCTTCCTTACCTGTCTTGACTGTTTTATTTGAGTAAGTATCACACTTATCCAAAAAGGTGGATTTGGTTGCAATCCCTTTCTGGATAAGATTGTGACTGGGGGTCTTATGTGGTTTTTGGGCTACATCAGGCTTAGTAAAAACCACAGGGTTGTTTCCAGCTGGGATCGGTGTCCACAGATCATGGCCACAAAGAGCAAAATTTGTCTTTCCCAGTTTCAGGACCTTCCTACGTCATGGTATTTCCCATCATTATCAGAGACACTCCCACCTTGGACATCGGGCGGAGGGAAAACGACTCTTCTGAGGTCATGCACGAGATTTCTGACAGGCCTGAGCAGACCTGCAGAGCCCTGTGGTGCTGCTGGTCCTGCCCCTTTCCAAGGGCAGAGCTCCCTGCACACCTCAGGTGCCCCAGTTTCAGTTTGGTCTGCACGGAACACCTGCAGGTGCTGTCCTGAGAGGAGCAGCTGGACTGGCTGTGAGGCAGCAGGAGAGGGCGAGGCACCTGCACAGAGCGAGTTCACCACCTGCCTGCAGCAGGCAGGGTTGTTCCTTCTCCTTTTGTGCAGCTTTGGCTCGTGGTTCCTGCTCATCTCAACCACTCGTGGTTCTCTGCCATCTCTCATCCCTGATGAGAAGGGCTGAAACCCCTTCCCATAATCATTCCTCATAATGCCAGCACCATTTCTTATGCTGAGCTCCTATTTTGAAGTCCACACATTCTCTTAGCTCCCACCAGGAGACACCAAAAAAGGCTCAGCCTCCAAATTNATTTCTCTGACCAAAACACATCCTCCGTGTCTCAGGAGGTCGTTTGGTCTCCTTCTGCAATCAGCAGAGAGGAGTGGGTGTTTGTAGCAGCGTGGCCAAATACAAACTCTGTATTTTCAAACTCCTTTATTTGAGAAGTGCCCAAGTGTCCAGATCTGCAGCACAGACCTCTGAGACCACCTGGGATGATCGCTGCTCACCTGGAAATGCTCTAGAGCGGGGTCTGGGGTCTTTCAGTGAGCTCAGAGTACAGACCAGGCTGCTTCTGTCTTACTCCCCTTTAAATCCTGCTCTGTGGGGAGAAGTGGCCCTCGTGAGGGGAGGGAATTGTGTTTTGTGTAATTGATTTGGAGCTCCTCAGAGCTCTGTTCTCCTCTCAGTGCCCGAACAGCTGAGTGCTCCAGGCTGCAGAGGTGGAGGCCTGAGCTGTGCCTGTTATTCATGGGGTTTCTTTTCACTCTTCCTAATAAGATGAACTCACAGTCTCTCAATTTTCTTTTTTTTTTTCCTTGATAACATTTTTTGGGTGTAGCTTCACTGATTCACTCTCATTCCCACACATTCCCATGCTGCCTTTTGAGATGGATTGTGAAAAATAAAACAAAACAAGGGCTGATAGCAATGTTGAATTTGACACATCTGGACAGTTCTGGGGGCTGAAGCCCCTTCCCATAATCATTCCTCGTAATGCCAGCACCATTTCTTATGCTGAGCTCCTATTTTGAAGTCCACACATTCTCTTAGCTCCCACCAGGAGACACCAAAAAAGGCTCAGCCTCCAAATTTGTACTCTTTATTTTTGATCTGTTGAGTTAGACCACTTGAATACCCCCCATGGAACATTTCTTGCAGTTTTGGTGACAATAAATGAGCTGCTACTCCCCTTTATCCTGATGTATCCCAGGAAACCTCAACGGGAAGTGCAAGGAGCACTTTGCTGAGAAGAAATGGAGATACACAGATACTTCCATCTATTGAGATGTGCTACCCAGGACATATTGTGGTTTAAAAAAAAGCAATTTTCACACTAGGGATGGATAAAAGCCAAGACCAGGTGTGCAGAGCTGAGATATTTGTTTTGGTGGCAACGTGCACAGCTGGGAAGTGCTGGTGCTAATCCTGATGCTTGGGTAATACCTAAAAATATCTCACAGATGTGTAAAATCCATGGATTGTGCCAGATCTACACTTGGTCTTGCTAAACAGCTTGGCCAGTAGATGTTGCTCTTGGCTCATACTGATGTGCTCAAAAAAAACAAAAAAAAAAAAAAAAAAAAAAAAATAGATATATTCAACCTGAGACATTTGGGAAGCCTATGAAGCCAGGCAGTGCAGAACTGCAGATCCATCCTTCACCAGCTTCCTGCTGTTGGCCTTCATGGGCCATCCCAAATGACCCCAGAGAAAATTAAAATACAGTCACTGGTAATTTATAGATACAATTATTAGAGGTTGTTTGCCTTGTGTGGAGTGGGAATTGCTGGCCCAGCAGTTGGTGTCTCTGGGGGAGGTTGCATTCATGGAATCACAGAGTGGTTTGGGTTGGGGGGACCTTAAAGATCACCCATTTCCACCCCCTGCCATGGGACTGAACCTCCCACTGTCCCAGGCTGCTCCAAACTCCATCCAGCCTGGCCTTGGACACTTCCAGGGCTTCCACAGCTTCTCTGGACAACCTTTGCCAGCGTCTCACCACACTCTGAGTGAAGAATTTCTTCTTAGCGTCTCATCTAAATCTCTCCTCTGTTACTTTAAAACCACTCCTCTTGTCCTATCATTATCTGTCCTTGTAGGAATTCACTCTCCCTCATTTTTAAACCTTCTTTAACTCCTGGAAGGCTGCAATGAGGTTGCCCAGCCGGGATTTAGCCACTCTTTTCATGGAGAGTTACAGGAAAGGGAATCACCCCGTGCACTGGCTCTCCATCCTGAGCACTCCTGGCAGTCCAGGATAACCCAACCACTCCTGGCTCCTCTGGGCACCAAAGGTGACAAGAGGGAAGAAGGAGGCAGGGAAATCTTCCACCATCTGTCTCCATCCTCTGTTCTCCTATGGATTAATTTCCAGTCAATCTGGGGAATGTGCTGGGGAACACCGCCTTTGGTCCGCCCAGAACCCGCCTGTTTGTTCAGACGATCTCGTAGCACAGGGATATTTGTCTGTCTTCCCTCATAGGAAAAAATATAGCTGATGCACACGATGATTAGCAATTAAGTAGGGTCAATAATTTGTAAAGTGGTCTGAATCTCTGTGTATCTGTTACTGAACCCACTCCTCTGTTCCCTCTCCACACACACTCGCCGCTGTAGCTCCAATCACAGCAGCAATTAGGCTCAGCCTAAGGCAGGCTCTCAGGATCAAGGGCTGTCTGTGGCTGTTTTGCCTGTGGAGTGCCAATCCCACAACGAGCCTCATTTTACTCAAGGCCTCTTAACACTGCTGGAATATAAATGGCAAGTGGGAACAACAGGAAAAGTCATTTACAAATTCCTGGGTAAATGCTGAGCCTTGGTGGCATCTCCTCATCTGTGATAATTTAATCGCTCGATTCTCTACCTTTCTTTTCTTAAGCAGGACCTCAAGACCGAGGGGATTTCATATCAGATTTGTCTCTAGGAACAAAGAGAGGTTTAAGCCTTTAAAACCTTGATGTCTCAGGGCTGAAGATTATCAGTATGAAGGACGGGATCAGCAGACTCAGGGTTAAGAAATGCTCGTGGAGATGCTTTCATTGGGGAAAAAATTTTGTTTTAGTGGTGATTACAGGGGAAATCAGAGGGAGACCTCACCTGTAGCAAAGTAATGTCTGTTCTACATCAAGACATTATAAAGAACAAGAGCTTAACTCCTATTTAGTTTTCAGGCTAAAAAAACAGGCTGAGACCACGACTCTGCTGCCTGCAGGACCACACAAATTCCAGCTGGCATTTCCTTGTGCCACTCTGGGGCTTTGAGGGGACGTAACAGACACGTGTGAATAATCCCCTCTCGCCACTGAGAGAAAAGGTGATGACTTTGGGAATGGTCAATTACAAATCAGGCCGAGAATTGCTTTATTCATTCTAATCCAGGGTCTCTGAGGAATCTGTGAGCAAATTGCTGTGCCTGCAGTCTGTTTTATAGTGCTGCAGCTTCGGATTCCCAGCAATGATGCTAAGGACTCACATTCCACACCTTAATGCCAAAAGATCGATATTAACCTCGTCATTATAATGCTGGTAAAGGCTGATGGTATTGATTTCTTGTCCTTGGTGCCGAGGTATGTTTGGTACCACGTGGTGATTATCCCAGATGCAGAACTGCAGCTGCTGCCTCCTAAAAGTCTCATTAAGCAGCCTGAAAGGAGCTTCTCACTTGGGTGCCTGCATTGCCTTCTCCTTGGAGTGAAGAAATTGGGGAATTTAGGATGATATTCTCTACTCAGAGACTGGTGAGGCCCTGCCGTAGGATGCCCAGAGAAGCTGTGGCTGTCTCATTCCTGGCAGTGTTCAAATCCAGGCTGAGTGAGGCTCTGAGCAACCTGGGATAGTGGGAAGTGTCCCTGGCCATGGCAGGAAGGCTGGAACTCAATGATCTTCAAGGTTCCTTCAAACCAAAACATTCTGCTATTCTCTGATTAAGCTTCCCCTGAATTCTCCCTCAGCTCACCCAAGCGTTACACGAGCCAGGCGTTCTGCCTGCTCCCCTCTTAATGAGGGGACGTGGAAGGAGGCAGAGGCACAGAGAGGAGCCTGAAACCTGCTCCCATCAACACGAGCACGGTGCCAGGGCAGAGCTGGCAGGGGCAGCCTGGATTAGAATATTCCCGAGCGGGGTGAGTGTATCTGACAGCTCGGAGAAGGAGAGCACCCCAGCAGGAGAATTACCTGCTGAGAGCCTGCACACAAAAAACACTTCCAGGTGGTTTTCAGCCGCCTTTGTTCCCCTTCTGGGCAAAATCCACATTGCTGACCTCTCTGTATGAAGAGGGATTGACTGTGCCTATCAAAACAGCATTAAATATTTGGTTTAATAGTGTAAAGGTCTGCCTCAGCTGGAGTTTGCATTTCTGGCTCTGTCTTGGGAGCTGTTCGTGGAGCCAGGAGTGCCGGGAGACACAAATTGTGTGGTGTCCTCCTCAAAACTGCTCTGAGAGGGGACACTTGGCTCCTGGGTTGTCCCCCTGGGTGATTTTCTCTCTGTCCTCCTCGAAGGCGTTCAGCTGAAGACAATTCAACATCTCTCAGTGTTGTAAAGATACCATGGGCAAATCTTTCAGCTTTACAACACCTCCCCAGTTCATCCTGCAGAAGGAATAATGGCACAGCCCTGCCTTGCAGTGCTCTTGTGAGGAGAAATATATCTCAGCTCTCGTAGAGGGGTGAGAAACTGCAGTCTTGGGCACCACAGGAATCCTTCGGGTGGAAATGCTGTCCAGGGAACAAGATGGAATTGCACAGGCTTGCAGAGCTCTGGGTGTTCCAACATTTCATGGCATTTATGGGTTTATGCAGGGTTCTACAAGTGTTTTATGGGTGAAAACCACGGCTCTTCAGGCCAGGAAAGATGGAACAGAGAATCATTGAATTAAGTTGGAAAAGCATTGTTAATTTCCAATGCTAAGTCATTGACCCAGCATTGCCAAGCCCACCGCTAATCCACGTCCCCAACAGATCATGTAAAGACATGAAAGCAAATTTCAAAAATATTGATTGCTATTTGTGAAAATAGATAGTGATCCCTGGTATCAGGGAAGGTTTCACTCAGCTTGGGCTGCACAGTTCGGTTTGAATGGGATCGCATATTCCTCACCATGGGGAGACACACGTGTGGCTGAGCTAATCTGTCCCCTCTGCGCTTTGGGGTCTGCAGCAACGTGAAGAACCAAACAGTGTGTGAACCCAGCTCTGGTGTGATTTAAACAACTTCAGAGAGGTTCAGGGCGGGGAAGTGTTTCATTCCTCCCCAGTGGTGCAGGCTGGATTCCTCTCCACGAGTTTGTTCTCTGATATTTTTCCTGCTCTGCTTTGAAATGAGTTAAGTGATTAGGCCTCTATGGCTTTCTTATGGGAAGATCCTTCCACGGTTTTATTTGATCTCCCTTTCCAGACTAAACATTCCCTTTCTCGTTTCCCTGCCCACCTCCCCCACCATTTCCACATAAATAATCTGTCTTTATCCCTAGTGTTTCATTTGCAGGGATTCATGTAATAAGCACAGCTTTGCGCTGGGTTTCCTTGAAAGCTGCACGCTGGCCTCATTTCCCTCTTCCTTAAGTGATTTGTAGAGCAGAGGGAGATTGAAGCTGGCCCTAAATGATTGTCCAGCTTTGACCCCGTTACCTTCATTTGCAGGGACATGGGAGTGCTGTGGGAATCAGCGGCAGCTTTGGCCACTCAGCAGCTTTGAAAAACCATGTCATTTATTTGAGTGCCCAGAAGTGAGGGACCTGAGCAGATTTTGGCAGTTTTGGTGGTGGGAAATACTGGCCTGACCTCGAGCTGGGTGTGCCCTGACTGCATCTCCACGAAGGAGAGTCACAGGGTTAAAGTCAAGGTAGGAAGAGGCCAAGGACCTGGAAGGTATCAGGAACCATCTCATTGGCCATATCAGGGTTTTTTTGGCCCAATATCCTCTCATTAGCAGTGGCTACCAAGAGAAAATAGCAGAACAAGACAAACATACAACATCCAGACAGCCTGAAAGGAGACTGTGGCCAGGTGGGGCTCAACATCTTCTCCCAGAAAACCAGTGACAGGCAAAGAGAGAATGTGCCGGGAGAGATTCGTGCTGGACATCAGGAAGGATTTCTCCACGGAGAGGTTTGTCAGACATTGGAATGGGCTGCCAAGGGAGGTGATGCAATCGCCGTCCCTGGAAGTGTTCAAAAATGATTGGATGTGGCACTGAGCACTGTGATTTGGTCAACAAGGTCAGAGGTTGGGCTCGATGATCCTGAAGGTCCTTTCCAACTCCGTACAACTCAGCAGCACGGAGCCCAGGGTACTTCTGAACAGTGAACTTCTGAACAAGAGCTGCTGGGTTTGCAGCTATTACCATTTATGGGTAGGTCTTTCATGCATTTTCCCAGTTATGTTTTATATTCATGGAAGCCTTGGTGCCTTTTCCTGCTGTGAAAGCACTGCACTGTTTGACATTGCTCTGTGTCTGTAAATTATGTCCTTCACTGGTTTTGCACCTGCCTCCTGCCCGTTTCATTTCACACCCCTCAATTCCAGTGCGGGAAAATTCAAGGAGCAGCCAGTCCCTGGTTACCTTGCTCTGCAGCTCTTGGACTTTTAATGTATGTTTGTAATTTTTCTCCCCTCACCCATCTCCTTTCCATGGAGAAAAGTCAAACAATCATGGAATGGTTTGGTTTGCAAGGGGTCTTGAAGATCACTTCGTTCCAAGCCTCCTTTCTTGTTTAGGGACCCCTTCCACTATCCCAGGTTGCTCCAAGCCCTCTCCAACCTGTACCTGAAAACTTCTAGGGATGGGGCAGCCACAGCTTCTCTGGAAAATCTGTGCCAGGACCTCACCGCCCTCACAGTAAATAATTCCTTCCTGTTATCTAATCTAAATCCACCCTCTTTCAGCTTAAAACCATTCCTCCTTGTCTTATCACTTCATATCCTTGCAATGAATGATTTTTGCTTTTTAGGGAGCTTGGGGCATTGGTTTTTATATTAATGTGCACAATCTGCATAACAGCAAAGTGTTGTGTGGGATTTATATTGGAAAGGGCAGAGCAGGAACCGCTGGAGCAACTCACTTGTGCTGCTGTAGACTTTGATGGCATGGGGGACGGGGAGGGAACATCCCCTGAAAGATTTCTCTCCTTTCTTTCCCCAGAAGGAACAAACTGAGTGTACGACTTTGCAGGGAATGATCACTGGTTGGTGTAATAGAAGGATGTTTTCAGAATAGCCCCTTCTGGACTTGCTCTTTTCCAGCGCAGTAGAAAGGAGAGTGATAAAGGAGCAGCTCCCTCACTTACCCCATTGTGTAACAAATTTAGGATTCAGATGGTATAAGACAATCTCACTCTTGATCTCCCTTCAGTATCCTTCCCTCTATTTGCATAAGAAATGACATTTTTTCCACTCATTTGCTAATTGAGGTGATTCAGAAACTGTGATACAAATCCGCTACAAATATTCCCAGTGGTAGCACAGAGAGCTGGGGTGGGGTTTTTGCAGCCTGGATGTGTTTTTTCAGACACAAAATGCCCTGACCCGCTGAGTTGGAGACAGCTGCCAACGAGACGTGTCTTCAGCTGGGGGTCAGTGAGAGGCTAAATCCAAAAAAGCAAAATCGGAGGTGGATGTGGAGTGTCAGCAAAGCACTTTTTGCTGTGCTATATTGATTGTCTCGTGTAGATTCCTTAGTTTTTGCTATTGTCACTGCCATCTAATTTAAGGGATTGCTGTTAAATTAAAAGGCATGATTGACTGACTGGCATCTGAGACACATTGCAGCTGTCAGCTGCGAAGATAAACTCCGGATCGGGATGCAAATCTTCCCGAGGACCAAGGGGGCTTGGACAAGGTGTCTGAGTGGAGCCCTCTCAGTTAATTTGCAGTAGGAAAGACCCATTCTTTTGGTATCTCTGCTTAAGATGCAGAATGAGAAATGCCAAATGTGAGTTTTGTGGTTGATGCTAACCATCTTGGAATTTTCTCCGTTTAACCAGAGAATTAAAATGCATTGGGTCAGCCTTGCATGAAAAGTAATTTGTTTTGGTCCTTGATCATGATAAGAGCCAACTGAGGAGGATCAAAAAACTCTTTAGAAACTGGATTAAAGGCCTCCCTGAATGACGGACACTCAGACCAGCCACGAGCCTCAGATGCAACAGCCACCTTTGTTAAAACACATTCTAGGAGCTTGGGCTGCTCTCCAGAAATAAAAAGTACAGGCTAAACCTGGCTGTGTGACCAAGGTGACAGCTGCTGGCTGTTTTGGGAACCTCTGGAGCTGGAGGCATGAGCCACAGCTCCTCCAGTTTAGGGGGATAAAGGGCAAAGTGAAAGAACTCCGTGGTTCTGCGAGGCCGTAGCTGAGAAAAACTTCACAAAGTAGGAACAGGTTGGGTGTGTGACCTTTGGAGGATTCAGTGCCTTTGAAAAGAAAAATCCTTTACAGAGCAGTTGCAGCAGCCTCATTATTTGTGGATTAAGGACAGATGGCAACTCAACCCGCATCGATCAGCGGGAGCAGCAGTTTGCTGAGAGCTCATGGAAGGGGACTCCAGGGGGAGCAGGGACTGTCTGCAGAGGGTCCCATTAACTTCAGAGTGAGTCTGCGCTGCATTTCATGAGCATTCCTCACTTCCCAGCACCGGAAAAACATCCAACCTCATGCTCGAAATGGAAGAAGGGACAGAACAGGGGACTGTGCGGTGGGCAGGTGGGGATGAACGTTTTCTAGAGGATGGGGAGTCCTTGGGGGCTGTGTCAGCTCAACAGGCAGGGGCTGAGTGATGGACTGAGGGATGGGGCAGCTGTGCAGCCTCTCAGGAACCTCTGCAGCCTCACATCACACTTGCATCCCTTCTGCAGCTTCTGCATTGGGCTAAAAGCATCTGTGTGACACCACAGCCATTGTAGATCATTCCACAGCCATTGTAGGGCACTCTTTTCATGGAATCATGGAATCATCAAGGTTGGAAACGATCACCAAGCCCCCCTCCCCACCAATGAAGCACCCCCATTATGTTCACCACCACCGTGCCACACCCACACCTTGTTTGAGCACTCAGCGGGGATGGTGACCCCACCTCTTCCCTGGGCAGCCTGTTCCAGTGCTTAACAACCCTTTCTGGGAAGAATTTTTTCCAAATAAAGTATCTAAAACTCCCCCCTGGCACATCTTGAGGCCATTTCATCCTGCCACTTGTTACTTGGGAGAAGAGACTGACACCTGCCTCACCACAAGCTCCTGTCAGGGAGTTGTAGGGAGAGATGAGGTCTCCCTTCAGGCTTTTTCTCCAGGCTGAGCCCCCCCAGCTCCCTCAGGCACTCCTTTCAGGAAACCAGATGCAGCAGCGGGCACAAGAACCCTGTGTTTTCCTCATGGCACAGCGTTTCCCCCCCGAAAGGTGGGATAGGAATAACTTCATATAATAGACCCTTAACCACTTGTTTACAGCTCCACTAAAAAAGACAAATCACTCGAAGCAGTGAAGGACTAGACCCTGGAAAAGAAGTGGGATTTCAAAAGGTTTACCTGACAGCCAATAAACAAGATAAATAACATGCAGCATTTAATTTGTCAGGTCTGTGGTACAACCTGATGATAAAAAAGGACTGCTCCATAAAGTGGGGAATACCTTTGTCTTGGCTGTAAATGCCTGGGGTGATTTACTAAGTGCCCTGGTACTTCTCTAGCTCCTCTTTAGTACTCACAAATGGGATGGGACCCGAGGAGCAAGGAGAGGAAGGAAGTCAGCTGTGTTCAACCTCATAAACTGATCTCATTCCAGGTGAGGATTTGAGATCATGAGAGTTTTTATCTTGTTTTGCCTGGTTCTCCCATTGCTGAGGAGAAGCAGAGTAAGAGTTATCCCGTGTGCTCCTCTCAGGTGAGACCCCACCTGCAGAGCTGCCCCAGCCCTGGGTCCCAGCACAGGAAGGATGTGGAGCTGCTGGAGAGAGTCCAGAGGAAGCACCAGGATGATCAGAGGGATGGAGCAGCTCTGCTGTGAGGGAAAGCTGAAAGAATTTGGGTTGTTCAATACAACAAACCCTAAGCTTTAGGGTTACCTAATTGTATCTGAAGGGAGCCTACACGAAACATGGAGAGAGAATATTTACAAAGGACTGGAGTGACAGGACAAGGGGGAATTCTGGCTTCAAACTGAAAGAAAGAAGGTTTGGCTTGGATATTAGGAAGAAATTCTTCCTTGTGAGGGTGGTGAGGCCCTGGCAAATGTTTTCCAGAGAAGCTGCCCCATCCCTGGAAGGTCCAAGGATGGGTTGGACAGGGCTTGGAGCAACCTGGGATAGGTGAAGGTGTCCCTGCCCATGGCAGAGAGTGGAATAAGATAATCTCTGAGGTCCCTTCCAGCTCAAACCATTCTGTGATTCTATGATTTAAGAAATCAAACACTGCCACCTTCATTATCCCTCCCTCTTTCTTGTAGTGAGACAGGCAGCATTAATTTCTCTGTGCATTTTGGGGGATCAGTGCCATAATAGGTCAAATCCCAAAATGCAGAACTGTTTGAATAATCCATCACCAAACTGGGGACACCACAACAGCCAGTGATTCCGGGCCCATATTTTGCTTACAGACACAACATAAAATAACTTCTAAAGACTCTGGAGCAATTATGCATTTTGTCTCAACAAAAAAGCATCGCAAATAAATCACAGTCTGTGCCAATGCTTGCGTGAAGCTGCTTTCTCCCTTCCCCAGCCTCACTCCTAATCTGAAGGGGAGTGAGATGAGAGAAGGACATCCTGGAAAGGGCAAGGCAGGAGCTGATTGACTCCTGAACGTGTCTGGTTACAGATATCCTATTGATCAGCTCGAGCCTGGCATCGGGATCCCTCCCATTACCCCAGTGGTTTCTCCTACAAAGGAAACACAATCTGTCTCCCATAAGGGAATGAAAGACAAGCCTGTGTTCCTGAGCTTTTAAAAAAAGTGACCAGCACAGAAAGTGACTTCTGAGGGAAAGACAATCTTCTTCAAGGTCGAGTATTTGTTTTGTGCCAGTAACAATTCCATCCTCCAGTCTGCTGCCAGGATCTGTGGGCACTTTGCTGGCAAGTTCACTGCCCTCCATTTCCTTCCTGCTCCATTTTTCCATGTTATTCTCATGATTAAGTATCTGAGCAGCTTCCATAGCCATCAGCAGTGGGAATGTTGCTGAGGCTGTGTTTATTTTCACTCTCTTGGAAGGAAAAGTTAAACCACAGCCAGACTGGAGGTAGCAGAGTATGAACTCATGGGTTTTGCTGTGAAGGTGGACGAGTGTTTGCCCATCCCCATGCAAGAGGGTGCTGATAATGTCCCAAATTCTAATCTGGCTCCTAGTTGGGCTCATTTTTGCAGTCTGGGCTCTTGTCCTGTCTAGGGTGTGTAGGGACCAGCAGAGCTCAGTACAGCCACGATCTCATAAACAGCAATTCAGGGAGGCTGAGTCAGCCGAAGTGGATCTGCATCTCTGAATCTGAATTCTCTGGCTGTTGGCAAGGGGAAAAAAATGGGGGGGGGGGATTATTTCATTTTTATTTTAAAAACAAGAATTTTCCCGGTGTTTCCTGTCTTCAAAAAACCCTGCATCTTTAGCTTGTTATCCTTATCTATGCCTGAGCACAGCACAGAGCTGAATTCCCTGGACCTGAAACACCTCCAAGGGTAGCTGTGGGTAATGAGAGAATTCACAGCAGGAAAAGCAGCCATGTGAAAGTGGTCGCCTCTGGGCTGAAGGGCCACCTCTGCTCCTCCCCATGAGGTGGACAAACGATGGAGCAGAACAGTGAAGCCAGGGCTTATTTCAGCAGATTTTAGATTGCTGCATGCGGCCCATGAGGAGCAAAATGACCACTGAGGGATGTGACAGCTTATCCATCACCTGAAAGGACTGGATAATCCCCTGCTGTATTTTACAACCCAAAACTCAGCCTTGCTGTGCTCCCTGCAGGTGTTTGGGCTGTGGGTGGCCAGCCGGATTCAAATGGTCTTCCCAGCCCATCCTGCCTTCAGCATTTATGGACGTTCCACCTGGGCCAGTTGCTCTTGGCAGGAAGCTGGAAAGACACAGGGTGGAGAAGGCTGCAGAGGCTCAGAATTTTCCTTAACAGGAAAGGAAATGTCTTCTTTTGGGAAATGTGAGGGGTAGAACCCTTATCCCTCCTCACCTTCCTTGTCTCCACATCGTGTGTTTGTGTCACGGCAGAAGGAGGAGACACAACCTCACTGATGGTGGATTTGTACCTTGAAGTGGTTTTTGCTCGTGTCTTCTGGGGTTAGAAGCCAACAGGACACAAAATGGGCAGAGGGTTGTGTCAGAGGGGAGCTTTTGCCACAGAAAGCACAGGAAGAGCAGGACTAGTTGGAGTCATAGAATATCTTGAGGTGGAAGGGACTCCCAAGGATCACTGAAGCCCGACTCCTGGCTCTGCACAGGACAGCCCCACCATGTGCCTGAAGGCGTTGTCCAAACACTTCTTAAACTCTAGAAACAGGAGTAACTGAAGAGAAGTCAATATAAAGGCAGGCAATGCTTCTCCCTTCCCCTTCCTGACTTTCCGGGCTACCCTGCAGTGTCCAGTCCCACCACTTCTAAAGACACCCCCGTTTTGAGTCTTGGCAGCCGGCACACGGCAGGATCTGCCGGGCTGGCGCCGCCTCGGCCGCCCTGGGCTCTCACTGAGGCTGACGGGGCTTTTCTGGATCTTGCCCAGGTGGTTGGAACTCCTGGTCGGCCTGGGGCGACTGCACCAAGGACTGCGGGGGCGGCCTGCAGACCCGCATGCGCTCCTGCAAGCCCCTTCCCAGCGAGGGCCTGGCCTGCGAGGGAGTGCTGGAGGAAGGACGGCTGTGCAATAGGAAGGCTTGCAATAGTAAGTGGAGGCATGTTCCCCTGCACGCGCGGGCCGGGGCGCCCTTCCCGGGAGGAAGAGGAGGTTGGCCTCGTCCCCATGGAGGATGGAGGGTGCTCCAGAGGCTCAGGGGAGCTGCCCCAGGGCTGTGTGGGAGCAGCAGGCCCGGGGGAGCGCGTGGATTCGGCTGTGCATGGCCCTGCCTGTCCCCGCCTGCCTCGCATGCACGCACGCACGTGCTGGCACGGTCTGACTGCGCCTTCCAGGCCTTCGGTCCAAAGAATCTACAGGAATCCATAAAGCAGGCTTACATCAGGTTTTCATATGCTGGTGGTGAATCTGCCATGTCCTTAAAAGGCACTTTTTTTCAGTTCTCCCAAATAATTAAAGCTAAGAGAGATGTTAATCTTGATTCTTCCTGGTTTAGTTCAAGAGCAGTGACCCTGCCCCTTTCTTTTACAAATGGAAGCCCCTGGTGATGAGATGTAGAGAAAGATCTGTGTGTTAGACAGGGACTGAGTGATGTGAAGGCTTTGGTGTGTGCTCCGCTCTCCCCCTGCAATGCATCCTCTTTCCAGATCCTCTTCTCCAGACAACAGGGCACGGAGTGCCCACACCGGTCAGATACTGATGGACTGAGCTGGTGAACCTCCAGCACTTTCATCTCAGCTCTTCTGTTGCTTTAGGCTGTGTTGAGAGGGGGATGAAGTGGAAAAGCCAACTGCAGACACAGCTCAGCTCAACAAATGTGAGCCAATGGCTGGTTATAATTATTCCCTTCTTTTTATTTCAAGTTCAGAGTAGAGAATGTTTGAATAACTCCTCTGACTGGTCAAATAACTAAGGAAAGTTCAACTGTCTTCAAAGGCTGGGAAGTATCTCCTGATAAAGGGGAAGTTCAAATAAAGGGACATAAATATATTCATCTAATAAGGGCTAAAACAATTTCATGCATTTTTTAACATTTCCATAAATTTAAAGTATGTTGCAATTAGGCTTAGATTTTTTTTTTTTTAATGAAACCTGGTATATTGAATTCCATCTCTTTGACTCACAATTGCTAAACTCCCTCTGAGGTTTGACTACACCAGGGATATTTAATCTGTGTTTCCCGTGCTTGGTGGTGATTTTGTAGTCATGATTCAGCTGTGGCTTGTGGTAGGGAGAGTAGGAGTGCAAGGACCTGGAAGTTGGTCCTGAAAAAAGGTCCAGCTGTGGGATTGGGGTGTGCCTGAGTGGAGTTGGAGGAAGGGCCACACCAGTCTTGGTGAACAATGTGTGAAGGAAGAAGGCAGAGATGGCATTGGGAGTGGGAGAGGGGGATCTGCAGGGCTGGTCACTCTTTGAGCATGGGACAACAGGCAAAAAATCTCCTTAATGTGTCCCTCCTGTGCTAGATAAATTAGGGGGCCCCAGTTCCCCAGATTCTCTTTGCAGGACATCCTTCCTCACCCCTAAACATCTTCCAATCTGTCCATGGCACCGGTTTGATTCTTCTGCAGCTCTCCTGAAGTGGTGAGAGGGGGAAGACCCTGTTTTCCAGAGGGAAGACCCTGTTTTCCAGGGGGAAGACCCTGTTTCCCAGGGCCAGCCTCATCAGCACTGAGCAGGGGGTGTAACATCTTCCCTTGATGATCCCCAGGGGCAAAACTTTGGTTCTGCTTCATGATAGATCTCCTGAAGTTGTGGTGGCAAGGAGTGGGATGGGGTGGAGAACTGTGGGATTTTCCTCCCACTCCAGGGGTTCCCTCACCAGGAATCCCCTGGGAAAAGTCTTTGCCAGGGTCAGGAACCAGCAATGAGACAAGCGGGACTCGCTGCCTTCGCTCTGCAGTTGTTTATTATTTCTTTATCACAGTTCAGAGCCTTGGATGACAACAGGCCCTGCACCCTTCAGTGCCATGTGCCACAAAGACACAAAATGGACGATTCCAAGGATTTTTATACAGATCCCTTATCCAATTAAGTTTTACAACATACCTAACACGTAGTATGTTTTTATTTTTCTACCAATTCCTAATTATTCTTCAGTCACGTCACATCTGCATTGTGACTTTGTCTGACCAATCACTGTGCCACCAACACTGCAGAAAATGGAGCAGATGAAGAAGGAAGAAACTGAGTCAGCTCCCAAAAGTCCTCCATCTTGTCTTTCATCTCCCTTCCATACTAAACCCAAAATCTACTTTTTCACCCTGTGATACACTACATTATCATCTACTTTATACATTGGCAAAACCTCAACTTCTCACAAAGTCCTGGAAGCTTTTTCCATGGCCAAAGACTAAAAGCTGTGCTCTCCTGAGGAATAAAACCCCTCAGGACAGGCACAGGAGATTTTCCTGTGTCCTGGATTCCCACAGAGAACCACAGAGTCTGGGCTGGATTTTCCTTGGCATGGAGTGCAGCAGTGAAGAACGAATCAGTTTTTACTCATTGTTTATTTAACTTTTTCCAGAACACAACACTCAGCAAATCCATTCCTAAGTGCAAAAATCCTGAAGGGGCCATGATTCAATAAATTACTTCACTTATCTTCCTGTCCTTTTTTCCATTGCATTCCCAGTTGATTCCTCCTCCAAACTGCAATGAGATTAGTTCAGCTCAGATTATTTGGGAAGAAGGAATTTTAAGCTGAGTGGAAAGTCCTGCTTTGGAAGGAGAGTACACACACAGAGTCGGGCAGCACAAATGGATTTATTCCATTGCAGTAAATAAATTAATTCTGATTAATTGTCCCAAGACCCTCTTTGCAGACAAACTGCTGAGCCCCATTTTGATGTTTTCATGCTGGGAAGGATTTGAGGGGGGGTATGTGAGCAATAAATCTTTCCAGCAGACTTCTCCGTGCACATCTTGAGGTCTGTGTCCTACTTCAAGATAAACCTGTGTCACTTCATATCAGAACTGTTCACTTGGCTCTGAACTTGCCTCTCAGTGAATCTGTTCCCTGTTGCCTTTGCCCAAGGAGATGCACTTTTGACCCAAGAAGGGTTTCTAATTTTCCTGCGCATATCTTTTCCTTCTCGTTACTTTGATCTGCACCAACACCTAAGAGGATTTAAAAGTAGAATAGAAATCCTGTTTTAAATGTGTCACTGTTATTTTCATATTGACTTTTGCTCACAGATTTGTTAGGGATGAGCAGAATGTTCGTTCTTTCCCTGGAACTGTTATTATTCTAAGTGTTCAATATAAGCTGCACTTAAATAGATTCTAATTATTTCCTTTTTTTAATTAAAAGCAAAAAGAAATAAAAAATTAACTGGCCAGGAGAACAACTTTGTCTTTAATTGTTCAGCATTTAAGCAGCTTTTAATAATACCTGACCAGCTCTCCAGGCATTGTGGAATAGCTGAGATCTTCATTTTCTAGTAGGAAAAAAATCAGGAAAAAATATTTTTCTTGAACAAAGGATCATCTGTAATCCTGATAAAACAGCAGAACAAAACAGGGATGAGCGCTTCAATATTTTCCTCTTTGCTCTGGAGGAAAATTGAAACTTGTCCACTGAGAAATTGCTGGCCAAGCAAGTCAGAATAACAGACATCCCCGCCACCTTTAAAAGAAGTATAAACCCATCTCTTTTCTTTAACTTCTCCTTTCTCACTTCTGCCAAAGTGGCTCAGAAGCTGGTGGGTGATTAGCAGGAGTGTTTTAGCTGTTTAATTTGATCTCCAGCCTCTGGGGCAGCTTCTCAGAGTGCTGACACTCAGCTCCCTGGAGCTGCTGAGGAACTTCTGTGGAAGATCTCGGAGGGTTTCATTGGTTGTTTTGTTTTCCCAGGCCATGGCAAATGTTCCAGAGCTGTCTTGTCACACAGCTCCTGCCCCAGGTGGACCTTGCCCAGGTCCTGCCATTTTCCTGCCCCAGAGCTGCCCCGGGTGGGCCTTCAGCAGGTCTCAGCTTGCAGGAGCGGGAGTGGTAGGAAAAACCTCTCAGCTCTTCCAAGAGCTGCGGCTTGTGCCAGCCTGGTCACCAAAATGTGTGTGCAGACCCCTGGGCCCTGAGCTGAGTCTGAGCACATTGTCTGGAGGTCACAGAGGTTGAAATCAGGGCACAGGGGTGGCTGAGTGACTCCACAGGTACCATTTTTATGTGGTCTTTGTGTTTTCCCACTCGTTTGCGCCACCACCTCTGCTGTTTCGTGTGATAGAGTCTCTTGCTTGATGATCTCCTGGCTAAATTTCCCCAGGGATACACACCCAAGCCCAGCAGGAAACAAGCCAGGTAAGTTTTCCATGGGCAAAACCAAAAGCTGTGAAATGCTGAGGAAAAACTGTATTGAAGGCTCACTCCCAAGCTGGGAAGGAAACTGTCTGGTAACAGCAGCTTGGCTTAGGCAGAGCCTTTGTTTTTGGCAGCTCAAGAAATGTAATCTGGAGGAAAACACAAAGATTTTATTGTAATTCTGATTTTGCCTTGGTAAAGGACTTGGTGATATCCACCTCTCCAGCACAAAGAGAGGAGATTTCCTCCCTCTATTGGATTGGGGCAGGAGCTGCAGTTTTATAGAGAGAGGGAAAAAAATGTCAACCCAAACATTGGAAGCTTGCAGAGGATCCTCCCAGGTCTACCCACTGTGGATGGAATGGGATGTGCTCCAGCGGCTCTTTTTGGGTGCAAGGTTCTTGAAGGTTCTTGGCAGGCAGAGGGTCTCACAAGGAACCTGGGTGGACAACATCCAAACCAGAGGGGGAATCTCTGACCCAGCATTGGAATTCAGCAGTGCTGGAGAGATGTAAGAACAATCAGAGGTGTGGGCAGCCTGCGTTTATTCCTGGGGAAGGAGAAGCAGCAGAGGAGCCAGCTGAAATCCTGCCATCCCATCTGGCAGAGGCTGCGCAGAACCGTCCCTGACATTTATGAATGTGCAGGCTGGGAAGACGCAGCTCCCCACGGCTGGGAAAGGGGTGACCACATCCTGACGTCGGGTGCAGGAGGGTGACACTGCCACAGTCCTGTGGCTCCAGGCTGGATTCTCAGCTTCCAGCAGGTTCAGGATGTAGCCCTTCAGCTATTAGTGGTGTGAAGGAATGATGTTCCACATGACATTCCCAAAGCTGAGCCTCACTCTCAGTCTCTGCCGCCCCTGATTCTCATTAATTTACTTTTTTCTTGCTGCAACCACGGAGCTGAAATATGCTGGGCATGTGTGGGAGCATCTTCATTCCCTGCAGGCCAGGCTAGAGCTCACAGCAAGCTGGAGGAGCTCCTGTAGGAACCTGCTGCTGCTGCAGAGACTTTGCCCTGCCCCCTTTTTTACTGCTGGTTCAGTAAAAAGTCTCAGTTCACATCTGAGAGTCACAGATCTCCCCCAGAGATGTTTTTCACAAATTTCAGATGTTCAAATTGAAATGCTTTGGGTCATTCCCTTAGCTGGTGTAATTGCAATACATCCAGTGGCCTCCAAACGACCCTCTTCCCCATCCACTGAGATTTTGGTGTGTGGGGGTTGTTGGTAATTCTGTGCTTTCCAGTTTTACTCTTTAGCAGCTGACAGATGCCTCAAAAAGTCCACAGTCATCACCTTTCCTTCCAGTTTTACTGCAGCGAGATTCATTTGAATGTTTTGGGTATTTTTTTTAATAATCCCTTTTCCCTCTTTGCTCTGGTTCATCCTTCCATTCCCACCATCCCACCTTGCCTGAATAATTCTCATCATCCTGCTATTTGCTTTGCCTCTCCTGTTCAGGGGATGAGTACAGAATGTTTGGCTGTGGTGAGACACGTTTGGATGCTAAAACCTTGGCCCACAGCACTTCAAAGTCTCTGCCTTTATTTTGTTTTTCCCTTGGTTGTGTTGCAAGGTGCTGTCTGACACATTGCATGTTCTCATTAGAAGTGTTGGTCACCTGCTTCCTATTCCCACTCCTGCCAGCTCTGATCATCCTCCACATCCACACTTGAGCTGTGGTTTATTTTTTTTCCCAAAATCTTGTGTACTTGCCTCTGCTTGCAGTTGAAACATCCCAGTTTGGTTCCAAGAACATTTTCCCTCCATTCCTCCTGCTGGCATTTGACAACCCATTGTGCTTGGGTTTTTTGTGCCATTCTCACTACATTTATCCAGCTGGGATGTAAATTGAGTTTAGGTCTTCCCTTAATCCTGGAATTGCTCCTCTCCACTGGCCCTGCTGTGGGAAAAAGGCTGCTGAAATCCAACCACATCCCCACTGCCTTTACTTTTAGACCTCCACCCCATAAAGTTCAGGCACCCACAGCAAAGCAGTATTTGCACCAAGTTCCCTGTGTTCCTGAGGGTCCTGTGTCTCCCTGCTTTGTTGGGAACCAGGATTGATTTGTGCATCTCTCCAAGGAAACTCTCCAGGTTAAATCTCAGCTGTGCTCTGTGTTAAACGCAGACAAACAGGCTCCTCTGCTCATCCTTTTCCAAAGGAGGGAAAGGCTTCCTGCAGCAGTGGAGTGACCTTGGCAGGGGGGAAGCTTGGAGGAACTGAAAGGGTCACTCATTCAGCCTCCAGGCCTGATTGGCTTTAATTAGCATGAGAAATAGCAGTGCAGACTTGTCATACCTGTCAAGGAGCAAAGGAAATCATTCAGTCCTTCAAGACTGGCATAAGTCACTAGGAGATGTCAGCCACACGGGGCCCAAATAATTGGTGAGAGGAGATTCAGGGTGTTAGACTTGCAATTAAAACTTCTGTTTTGCTCTTTTATCTTTCCTTCCCTCTGTGCTGTCTCCCACGTCCCTGTCCATCAGTGAACACTGATGGCTTCTGGGATATTCAATCCCAGCTTTTCCCTGTCACCTTCCTTGCTCTGGGCAGGTGACAAAGCTATCCGAGCTCCACATCCACTCCTTGGTGCCCAGCCCCACTTTCTCCTCCCAGCCTAAATTAGTCTGTGGGAAGCCCATGGGACATGATGCAGATGGAGAATTTGTGTGTTCTTGTAGTTTGTGAGATTTCACAGAGAGGACTTAAATTGGAGCAGATGAAAGTGTGTGGGTATAACCAGGAATGGGTGGTGGGGATGTGAGAAGTCCCAAATATGGGAATAAGTTGTCTCCTAACAAACTCAAAAAAGGGAATATTGGAAAAACGACTTAGAGTTTGGGGGTTTTTTTTGACCTGAATCTCCCACAGGAAAGTCACATGATTTTTAGCTATTAAAAGCAAAGTGTTTGAGACCTTTCTGCTCCAGGAAAGAGCCGGACAAAAACAGGGTGTTTGCAGATATCAGAATGTCTGTGGTCCTGTGGGCATCTTTCCCTTGAGGGTGGCAGGTGGATGGCTGCCCCATCCCATCCCCTCCAGCAGCAGCCAGTTGGCGCTGGGAAGGTCTGGAGGAGTCCATGTGACAATTCCTAGACTCCTCAAGTTCTGCTTTCAGGCAACAGTGATGGTAAATAAAACAATTTCACCAACTCTCCCATGATCCAAACTGCTGAATATAAAGCCTGGCTCCTGGCAGGAACTCTCTGAATCATTCCTCTGGCTCCTCTGCTTTCCCTTTTTGAATGGCAATAAAGAGTCCTGCCACCACACTGAAGCTTCATTAACCTTTATTAATTTTCTCAGGGTTCCGGGATCAAATTTGTCACCATTTCAACCCTTGGCAGTTCATACTTCTTGAAAAGATGTCTGACTGCTTTGCCTCCTTGGGGGAAAAGATCTTCTGTCTGGTACTTGCTGTTTGGAAACAAATTGGCTGCCAGATCACAGATCACTCGGGCTCAGCTCTGCTCTCTGCTATTCCTTGTGACTCGGGTGGAGTCAGCTGAGCTCTCCTGATTTACAGCAGGCGCTCCTGGTGGATGGGATTTGGTTGTTATTGCTAGGTTGTTTCTCTCCTTGCGAGAGAGGGAACATGCCAGGGTCACAGCACGTCTGGTGATACAGACAACAGAAATTTTAGTTTCCCCTCCAGCCAGTTCAGGGCTGATCCACATGGGATGAAATTGGAAAGCTGGTGGAGTCTTGGAAGGAACAGTTAAATGCCTTTGGTTTACTGTGGATGCATTTTTTTACCTTCTGAACTCCACACTGTGGGCTCCACTGGGAGATTTTCAGTAGGACACGAGGGTCAGGAGCTTGTCTCTCACTGAGCAGGAAAAGTTCCCAGTTACAGCTCTGTTGGTAATGTGCTGATGCCAGACTTTCATCTGTCCTTGTTGCTGGTGTCAGGGTGAAGCCTATGAAGGACATATCCTATTGAGATATCCCTTTCCTTTCCACCTGCCTTCACCTGCCTGCTCCACTCAGCGTTTCCGGGCTCCTCTACAGGGCATTTTTAGGCAGGTGCTGGTTGCGAGGCAGAATTTCCCACCAAAAACACCCTGCCAGTTACCACCAAAAATCTCAAAACACCCCTAAGGATGGCAGGATTCAGTGCCAGCACGCCTGAAAAGGACGAATCCCCCACAAGTGCAGCAAGGAGTTCAGACACCCTAGAAAAACACTGAAATTTAATTAATTAAAGACCAGACAAAAGGGATCATACTCTGCATGGTCCCAAACCTCACTCCAAAAGAAATGGTTGAGCCACCAACCAGCCCAGGTCTTTCAGGCCGGTTGGTGCTGAAACCTCGGGGAAAGCTGGCGGCCAGGGGTGCTGGGGTTGGAAAGCAGGCGGTCACGTCAGGGGAACATGGCAGGCGGCTGTTGTTAACGCGTGTAACCTTTGTAGTGAAAGATCTTGCAGAGTGAACCGAGGTGTATTTACATGACCCATTACCTTGCCATAGCCAATGGACGCTATAATTCCAGAAGCCAATCGCTGAGGTCCACAGATAACAGAAAGCGAGAGGACCCTGACGAACTGCAGCACTACGGGTACCCTGCACCTCAAATAGGTAAGCTCTGACCTCCCACAGCGGCCTCTGGAGCTGGGACACCGCTCTGGTCACTGCGCTGCCCGGCTGGGCTGGGCTCTCTGCACTGTTTTATGACCCCCTAACCATCTCCTTCCCCCAGGTCAGTGTGGGGGACGCTCCCCCCGTGTTGTCACGCGCTGAACAAATGGTCATCGCCCCGTTTGTTCCCATCCCATCACCCCCACGGGGTTTTGTGTCGTCACCGTCAGCCGGAGGAGGCAAAAAGGGACAGACACAAAGCCCTGACAAGACCATCCATCGCACAGAACGTTTTCCCATCACCCTGCCTACTCCCAAGTCACTGCTTTGTCTGAATTATCCAGCCACATGTGGTTCATGAAGCCAGAGCTGACCTCGCTGCAGTGCAGCCCCTTTGCCGGTGTCCATGTCATGCCTTCCCATTGGCTGTGAGAGAGGGTCAGCAGGACTTGGTGGGGACAGAGCAGCGTTGGTTTCCTCTGTCCCTGGGTTTTTAGTGCTGTGCAAGGACTTGTCTCCTGTAGGTTCTGCAGCAGGACCTTCCACCCTTCTGCCACAGAAGGGGAATAATGTGCAGTAATATCAAACAGCACGATCTGGGAAGATGGGGATGAGTCGGACCTAGATCTGAGCCAGGTCTGATCTGCCCCATCCCTGGAAGTGTTCAAGGCCAGGCTGGATGGGGGTTTGGGCAACCTGATCTAGCAGAAGGTGTCCCTGCCCATGGCAAGGGGGTTGGAAGGAGATGATCTTTATGGTTCCTTCCGACCCAAACCATCCTGTGATTCTGTGATTCAGTCTGGAAAGGTTTTGTGCTCTCTCTTCATGCCTGTGTGTCGTGGCAGGATCCCAACACATCAGGGCTCTCAGGCAAAGCACAGTGTGCTGCGCCTGGCCACCAGGTTAAAATCACTGCCCAGTCACCTTGCCAGCATTTCATGCTCTAGAAAGGCTTCAAAGAGGTGATTTGAGTAGAAGTGAGATAATTTGAGTGGAAGTGAGATAATTTGAGTGGAAGTGAGATAATTTGAGTGGAAGTGAGAGAGGGTCATGTTCTGGTGCAGGTTACCTGTGCTCCACCCAGCCCAGGAGGACTTGGCCACTGTGCAGCACCAGGAATCTGTGTGGTGTGGAGTATCTGGGGGTGACTTGCTGGGGTCGTGGTTTTCAACACGAAGCAGGGGACAGCCTCAATTTCCTCTCTGCCTTACACAGACTCTGCTCCCTCCAGGAAGAGCAGCTCCACTGCCTGCAGGATTGGTCCCCAGAGTCTGGTAAAATCTGCAGGAGAGGGAGGACAGTGTGGAAAAGCTGAGCTTAATCTCTCTGTCCAGGTGCAGAGGAAAGGAAGGCACTTCAAGGCAGGTCCCTGTTGTTCCTACTCTGCCTGGTCCCAGGTGCCTGCCCAGAGCTCCTGTTCCAGCCTGAAACTCAGCCATCAGGTTCATAGCTTGGCATTTCTTCCTGCCGTGCAGCTGGGTGCTGGCTCTGGGCTCAGTGGCGTCTCTGTCACCTCCCTGCCATTGTGGCCACCGCTGTAGCATGGCTGGCTTGGGCTGTGGCCTCCCTGAGGGCAGCATGGGCTGGGAGATGTGCGCTGTCCTGCTGCAAGCTTCCCACACCCCTGTGCCTGTCCCAGGCTGTTCAAGGAAATGAAATCAGGGTGGAGGAGATGTAGAGTCCAGCAAGGGATTAGAGGGAATTTTCAGCTGAGGACGCTGAAGCAAAGCGCACAACTTGCCTATGGGCACAGATTATAGGGAATATGACATTTCACATCTGCTCAAGACCTGGAAAAAGATGAAATGCAGAAATCAGCTGATGCCAGCCGTAAGGTCTGTGGATGAGGGGACGGCCTTGCCCAGCTGAGGAGCAGCATTTTCTGCTGCCAGCCCTTCACACCCTCGGTTTCCAGGTGCTGCTGGCCCCCAGGCTGCAGCAGGGCTGTGCTCTCAGCCAGGGTGCTGCTGGCTGCCCACGTGCCTCTCCCAGCAGCACAAGAGCCAGATCCAGCGCAGCAGGTCCCTGGCATGGACCCTCCTGGCTCGGCCCACGCCGCTTCCAGGGCCTCTGCCTGCAGCAGGATGTGATCAGAGAGGCACATGGGGAGGTGTCAGACTGGCAGACCCCAAAACAGAAAGGGCTCCTGGCAGAGGGGTGGCAGAGATGTGCTGCTCCGTTAGTGCTGAGGGAAGAGGAGTCAGGGAACAAGCGGCAGGCACTGATGGAGACACTGCAGCCAGGAGCTGGAATGATCCTGGATTGCAGTGCTGCATCCCCTTGGGTTAACACCCAGCCTGTCTCATCCTGCAGCACCTGCTGAACCCTCTCCATCTGCTGCACCTGGACCTGTGGGAGCAGCAAGGGCCAACTTCCCACTTCAACTGGGGTAGTGAGCCCTGAAAAATCCTTTGGGACATTGCTGTTAATCCCCAAGCTACTCTGGGGCATCTCAGGGCTAATCAAACTTCAGTCCTTCTGGGACAGCTGCCTGCAGGCACCGGTGGTGATGCAGGGCAGGGCTTGGCTCCTTCTCCTCTGGGGATGAAGACAAATTTGGCTGGATGGAGCCACTCTGCTGTGAACACAGGCTGAAAGACTTTGGGCTGTTCAACCTGGAGAAGCAAAGGCTCCGGGGAGAACTTAGAGCCTCTTCCAGTGCCTAAAGATTCTCCAAGAGACTTGGAGAGGGACTTTGGACACAGGGCAATGGATTTGAGCTGAAGGAGGGTAGATTTAAATTCAATATTAGAAAAAAAGTCTTCATTATGAGGCTGGTGAGACCCTGGCAGAGGTTGTCTGGAGAAGCTGTGGATGCCCCATCCCTGGGAGTGTTCAAGACCGGTTGGATTGAGTTTAGAGGAAGAGTGAGTGGTGCCATTGCCCATGTCAGGGGGTTGAAACAAGATATCTTTAAGGCTCTTTCCAGCCCAAAACATTCCATGATTCTATAATCTCCGGCAGGTTGAATTACAAAACAGCACTGAGCTGGACTAGGCAGCTTTCAAACCCAATGAGCACGGTAGACATCTTGCCGTTACATCAAAAACCAGAGTAAGAATCCACTTCTGGGATGAATAATTGCAGTATGCTTCACTCAGTAATTTGACTTTGCTGCCATTTGACCCACAGGAGTGCAGAAATTCTTCTTAGTCACAGTTTTGATGATGGGCACTATTGTGTTTCTCTCGAGTAGAGAGTGAATTTGTCTCATGCCTCAGAGTGTCTCAGAACTGGGTCTCGCTTGGTTTGAAAATTAGTTAAATTTGTGCAAGGTTTGAGACTAGGCTGGACCTAATGTCCCAGCGGACTGAGATGAGTTGCTTGGTTCAGAATGACACCAACCCCAAGGGAGTCACCAGCACTTAGAAAATAAACTGTATTATGGATTTAAAAGCCAGGGATTCATGCAATGTGAGGGACGATAATTGAGGAGATTTACCTCTAAGCACAGCTATTTCTGCTGTTGAAGAGCAAAAGCCAGAAATAATAAAGAGGAAAGAGCCAGGAGAGGTGGAATTTGGTTCAGAGATGCCATGCATTCATCCAGTGACACATTAGCTCTTGTCTGAATATGGAGATTGCAAAACCCCAGCCAGCTCTGAGTGGCGTGGTGGGCTCTCCAAACCACGGGCAGCTGAGGGAGGAGGCTCCTGTGTCTCTGCAGGCTTCCCCTGTCCCACCTCCGGCCTCCCAGAAAGATTTTGGGACCCAAACTTGGAGTGTTTAACTACCAAATCCCCCAACTGCCTCCCCCTGAGGTGCTGCTGGGGGCAGAACTGGGGAGGTTCTCAGGGTGGGTGGAGAAGTGCAAAGGCACCACTGGTTCATGGAGCTTCCAGGCAGGTGAGGGAGCAGGAATTCCTGGGGTCTGTGGGCCTGAGAGGGATCTGATGGAGTCTGGGACACGACGGGTGGCAAACGCTGGAGTGGTGGTACCGTAAATGTAATTTACTGGGGGTGAACTTGGGCTCTGGGTCTGACAGAGCTGGATGTTGGAAAGGCAGGAAATTGCCGTGGAAATGAAGATCTCTCTCTGCCAGGAGATCTGACACTTGTGAAACAGGACATGGGACTGATGTTCCCCTGAAGCCCCAAAGCCTGGAAACACGCCATGTCCCCTACACACCCCAGGGAAAGACCAGTGCTCCATAACGTTCATCTAACTGGGACCAACTGGGCAAAATCATGAAGCAAAACACAAAACAATTTTGAGCAACTTTGCCTTAATAAACAACAGCAGTGGCATTTCATGGTAACCATTGCAATGGCACAGATGAGGTGGGGAAAGATTGATCCTCATCTCCACCTCTTTCGGTGTCCAGACAATAAATGAAGGAGGGAAATCCTGTCCATTTTTCAGCAAGGACAAGACTTTATCTACTCTTTTCCTCCTGAACACATATTAATTCAACAGGCTCCAATCAGTTGGGTGTATTTTTAATTCCCAGCTGCTGGAATGACAGGAGACATTCGAAGCAGATGTGCTGAAAAGCACGACACAAACCAAACAACACAGATAACTACCAAAAATCCCGAAAAGCAGACTGATGAGAGCTACAGCTTAATTGCATGGGAAAACACTAGTAAATAAATAAAATAAATAAATATAGATAATAAGGAAAAGGTTTTCCTCAAGGAAAAACCCAGGCATGCAGGGTTTTAGGCAATACTGGGAAATTTGATGGTCTCCAACCTTTACAGTCCCCACAACAGTTCCTGCTCTGACATTTCCATGCAGCTGGTTTATAATCCTCATGGAGATCTCCAGCTGCAGAGTTTTTCCTTCTCCACGTTGCAGCTGAACAGTTTAACAGAGCATCCTCTGCCCAGCTTTCTTCGGGAATGGGGTGGTGGTGTGGGGTAGCACATCCAAGCGCTGGGTGGATGACCCTTAGAGTTTTATTTACCTGTTCCACCCGGTGCTGTGATCCTACTTTTCACCCACAGTCTGCCAAACACATCCTTTTGGGATGAGAACGGGGCACTCTGAGCTTCTGAAGAATTTGTCACGAGAAGGGGTTGCCCCTGAGTTATTCTGGTGTTTATTTTTTGCCATTAGCCTGTGTTCTATACATACTA
Source organism: Bombycilla garrulus (assembly GCA_013400315.1). Classification (NCBI taxonomy): domain Eukaryota; kingdom Metazoa; phylum Chordata; class Aves; order Passeriformes; family Bombycillidae; genus Bombycilla; species Bombycilla garrulus. The sequence goes on from VXBU01012189.1 coordinate 442,009, forward strand.
AATGCTACATTTCCGGTTTATTATGTGTAACTATAAGCAATACATGAAAAATCCAAAAACCTAAACAGTGCATGGCTTAGCTGAATAGAACAGAGCCAGCTTTTTATTTTCATGTGGGGAAGAAATGCATTTTGTCAAAGGGTAGAATATTACATATTGCCTATGAAAACTAATGGAAAATGGTCCTTTCCCTGTTCATTTCATACTTAAGGTGACTTATTTGGAGGTTGTGCCTGCTGAAACAGCCCCAGCAGGAATATTAGTGGCAAAGGGAGCACATCTCAGCTCTTTTCACTCCCATCAACGGGATACTTTTGGTTGGTTTTCCAATGCTGCCCCATCAGATAAGCAGTTGACAAGGACTGTGTGATGCCCTGGAAGAGTCAGCCCTGTTCTGTGTCTCCTGCTCACAGCAGATCTCCTCAGGCAGAGGAGATGCCAAGAAAACTTTCTGGGATTTCATCAGCTGACCCTTCTTAGGCACCATCACCTTCTGCTTCGTCAGCTCCTCCTCTGCCAACCTGCGCTGGCAGTAGCTGTGAGAAGGCAGGAAAAGGGGTTGAATACTTAAAAGTGAACAATTTCTGGATACATTTACTCTGTCTAATCAGTGTTGGTACAGTCTCTAAATGGAGGTTCCCTATCCCAGCTCACATGGTTCTGGAGTGGCTACGCCACCCTCAGTGGAGGAGTTTACCCTTCCCAATGACCTGATGCTTCCATAGCATCCTTTATTTATTTTTAATTTTTTTTTTTTCATGAGTGTATGTTCTACAGCTCTACACACTACCCGAAAAAACCCCTTTATCCCCTTCTCAACTCTCACATTTTCTCCCCAATGCCCTCACACCCTCCCACCCATCGTGTCACCCCACCTGCAGGACACATTGCAGCCTCACAGATCTCACAACTGGCTGAGCGTAACTTGGAAATTTCTCTCCTGGAGATCCGAGGGTGCCACGTGCTCACCTTGTGTTCCAACCCTCACAGGTGACCCTGCAGCAGAGGAGTGGTCCCCATGGAGCGTGTGCTCGACCACCTGCGGGGAGGGCTGGCAGACCAGGACCAGGTTCTGCGTTTCGTCTTCCTACAGCACCCAGTGCAGTGGCCCTCTCCGGGAGCAGAGACAGTGCAACAACTCTGCCGTGTGCCCAGGTACTGGTGGCCAGCAGGGGAGAGACATTGGCTACCTGTGGTGTCTCCGCTGTGATATTTCTGAGAGGCCCTGGCACACATTGCCCAGAGAAGCTGTGGCTGCTCCATCCCTGGAAGTGTCCAAGGGCAGCTTGGATGGGGCTTGGAGCAACCTGGGATGGTGGAAAGTGATTGGGGCTCGATGATCTTTCAGTTCCATTCCCAACATCCCATGATTCTGTAATTCTTGGAGGGAGATGGTTTTGTTCCGTGCTCCTTCTCTTTATGCCTTAAGAGGGATGTATTTGTGCCTCATACAGAGACTCTTGCTGGACCAATCACCACAGGATGGGCACCAGCTTTGCCTGGTGTGGACAATTCCAAGCTGTCTAAAGTCCACGAACTCAGTACCCCTGCAGGCAGGTGCCCCTTGGGGCGTTTCCAGGTCAGGAACAATTCTGGTGAAAAAATACATTCTGAGGAGACTGGAGCCTACAGGAAAGATGGAGAGGGAATTTTTACAAGAGCTTGGAGTGACAGGATGAGGGGGAATGGCTTCAAATTGAAAGAGAGTAGGTTTAGATTGATAGTAGGAAAAAATCCTTCCCTGTGAGGGTGGTGAGGCCCTGGCACAGTTGCCCACAGAAGCTGTGGTTGCTCCATCCCTGGAAGTGTCCAAGGCAGCTTGGACAGGGCTTGGAGCACCCTGCAGTAGTGGAAGGTGTCCCTGGCCATGGCAGGGGGGTGGAAGGAGATGATTTTTGAGGTCACCTCCAACCCAAACCATGCCATGTTTCTATGATTATTTTGAAGAATTTTGCTGTTAAGCTAAGCATGTAATTCATTTCTCCTGACCAGCAACACCAATGTTCAGAAACAATTCTGTGATGGTGAAACCGCCATCCACAGTGAAATCATAATCCGTGTTCTTTCCTGTGTTTCCTCCTCTGATTATCTCTTATCATGGAAGATGCCTGGAGAGAATTAGTTTTGAACCCCCTTTCCTGACACTGGGGCACCAGTCGCTGTTAACAACTGATGAAGGACTGGAAAATTCCATGACTTTTTGTGTTTCTCCTTTTTCTGAAGCATTATTGATTTGGCATTAGCTTCTCTGGTAAAGCTGGGAGGGATGAAGTCCTTTAAGAGAGATCAGTGCATTCTTAAAACATTTGGCCTCTGGAGATTATAGTGACTAAAATTCCATAAATAACTAGGCCAGATTAGATTAGATTAGATTGGAGAAGATTAGATTAACATAGATTAGAAGGCTAATTAGATTAGATTAAAATCGATTAGATGTCTAATTCCAGGAGCTACCAGTGATGTCTTGAGCACTGTTGGAGAATGTTTCCCATTCCATTCTACCCTTCCAAGTCTCCCTAACTTTGCCTCTGAGGTGTTACTGACCTATGATAATAAACAGTAGACAGACTACAGCTTTTCTGAAAGCCTTAAAATGTTGTAATCTTTGAGGATTTGATGAGAAAATGTTGGGAGGGAGGAAGAAAAGGGCAAGAAGCAACAAAATGATGGTAATGATGCTTCCCTAAGGGTAACGGGGTTTTATTCCTTTCTAGCTAAACCCATATTTTACTTTAAAATTGCCCTGTTGGCTCAAAAATCTGAAAGATTAAAGTCAGCTAAAAATGCACTGTGGGTTATTTCAAAGACTGGAAAGCAGCAGACCCTTGGTGTTGATAGCAAAGCATAAAAATTACTTGATGTTCCTCTTGCACATTTTGGGCTGGTTTGTTCTCCAACCTCCCACACGCTGCTCATTCCGGGTGGGAAGAAGTTGTGCCCTGTGGGCTCCCTCACTTCCTCAGCCCTCCCCTGGGGGAGAGAAATCACTCCTTGTGCTTCCCTTGCAGTGCACGGCACCTGGGACGAGTGGTCTCCGTGGAGCCTGTGCTCCTCCACCTGCGGGAGAGGCTACAGGGACCGGACCCGCACCTGCAAACCCCCCCAGTTCGGAGGGAACCCCTGCGAGGGCCCGGAGAAGCAAACCAAGTTCTGCAACATCGCTCTCTGCCCAGGTAGGGACAGTCACAGATCTGGAACCTCCCCTCCAGCAGCTCTCCCCAGCTCAGGTTCCCTTCACGGGGCTGTAGCTGACTCCGGTGAAATTCTGTGTGGTATTCTTCATGGGTCCCTCGTGAAGGGTAAACGGACGACAGCACACCAATATGATGTTCTGAACGCCGAATTTATTCAATTTAAGGAGCAATATTTATAATATTAAATCAGAAGACATACATTCATATCAACTTCTCCTTGGTTGCACACTCCGTTCATGCAGCAAGCACGCATCTTTCTAAATCTTCTAATTTGTCAAGCCTTGCGTTGCACATTTGTCGTCAATACCTCCTCATCACGGTCACAGATATCTTGTGGTAACGTTTTTCATCTTCATGTTACAACCTCCTTCCTTTCATTCTTACTCCTTGTTCTTGTTCTCACCTCTTGTTCTTTTCTATATTACATTCTTATTATCTGTCCTTGAGCTTTATATAAGAAGTCACTTAGGCTGTATTAACAAACACGTAGGCCATTGTGCTGAAGTCAAGTAAGCCATTGTTTCACAAGTAGGCCAGTTATGCTAACAATAAAACAAGCCATTCTTCATACTTCAAATCAAACAGACCATTGTTCATGATCCTAAAACAAGCCAACATTCATAATCCTAATTCACGTTATTCACAACCCCAATTCCACATATGCTACAATTCTGAACTAGCCCAAGGAGGATCCTGAGGAAAGAATTCATTGAAGAAGCAGCCCAGAGTTGCTTTTTTGGGGTTGTTCAGCTCTGAGGCGTCTCAGGCTCAGGTTTGCCCTGCGTGATCTCTTGCAGAGAACACCTTACAGGGGTTGGGTCTGGCTGCCACTGCTGTTTCCAAGACCATCTTAAGCTTCTCGCCTGTTCTCCCCACTGAATGATTCAAAGTTATTTTGCCTGACTGGGTTTGTTGTGCTGGAATTAATTAATAGTTTTGCCTGTCTGCATTAATTCAGTGTAAATGTGAGTTTTCTCAGTGTCTGATCCTGCTCTGCATGGTGAGATGGACTAAGAGACTCCTAATGGCCTCCCATGCCAAATTTAATCTTTTTACCTTTTCCCTGCCCCTAAATTTTACTTCCAAATGCCTCTCTTTGATTTCTGTTTTGAAAGAACCTCAAGATGAAATTACTTTTACCACCTGGAAATCCACTTATACTCCAGAGGCTTCTTTCCTCTGACAGGCCCTGGGTTTACAACAGCGTGCCCCTTAATTTAACTCTGGGTATCCTGGTGAGCACGATCTGTACACGAGCGAGCTCCCCAAAACTCCCTCCCTATCTCTGGATAATGTCAAGTGACATTTTTCCAGTTTAATGAGAATCATTATGAGACATTATTATGTCCCCGGAGGAGGAGAAGGATTGTGGGAGGGATGAGAACTTTGTGAAAACAGTGAGAAGCCTCCTGGCATTTCCCATCGAGTTTTCACTCCAAGTAACTATCCTCGGATATTTGGCCGCTGTCCAGAAGACTCTACTTGTAATAAGAACCTCCCAGACACCAAATTGACTCTGTCATAAAAAGACAAATTCAAGAAGTCAGAGCTGGCATTGCTTGGGCAATAAAGCATACCCTGAGTTAACATTGATCCATAATTAATTTAAATACAAATAAATAGGCGGCCGAAACAGCGGTGGAAAAGACGAGCGGCCCAACTGCAAGGCTTCAGCTCTAATTAGTGCCACAAAGGCAATCAGCAGCTTGGCAGCGCCAAATGAGAGCGACGTTGGGGGAATCACTGAAGCACAACAATGGGTGTTTGACACCCCAGACACTCTCAGTGTTTATTACCACCCTGCCCCGAGGATTTATTGCTACCGCTGATAAAAATGTTCTGCCGAAGGGACAACAGGGCCTTTGTTCCTCCTGAGCTCTGGATGCCACAGGCTGAGCCCCGAGTCCTTGGAAGAGGGAAAAAGGAGGAAGACAATGTGTTCCCCAGACAATGAACATTTCTGATAGGCTCCCACTGTGGTGTGGCCATGGCACCGAACAGTCCTCGCTGGTGGCTGTGATGGGAACCCCTCTGCATCTTGACCAAGAAGCATCTTTGCATCAGTGCAAGGAGGCTGGAGGGACAACACAGCCACCTTTGTTTCTCCTTTTTCAGAAAAATCTTTCTGAAATTACAGCCTGTGAATAACTACAAGGAAATTACCTGTTCCCAATCCCCCACTGAACGACCAAATTACAGATTTGGCTCCTTTATTTTACCATCTCCAGATGTCGGCACTCCTGATAAACTGCCAATCACCACCAGCAGGGAGGGTGTTGGAAAAACTCAACTTTTTTTTTTGATAAATGCAATTTTTGGTAAATGTCACATTTAATCTGGTGAATGCAGTCTCACTTTTCCAACACAAGGAAATGTTAATAAAGGGCAGACACCATCATTATCAGGAAGAAATTCTTCCCTGTGAGGGTGATGAGGCCAGAGAAGCTGTGGCTGCCTCATCCTTGGAAGCATCCAGGGCCAGGTTGGACAGGGCTTGGAGCAACCTGGGATAGTGGAAGGTGTCCCTGCCCATGGCAGGGGAGTAGAATTAAATGATCTTTATCTTTCCAACCCAAACCATCCTGTGATTCTATGATTTTATGATCAGTCCATGGAAACTCAGCAGCACAGCCTTCAGACAAAAAAGCCATGCTGATTTATACCTGGTAGGACCTACTTTGTGGAGTTTTGGATCATTTCCAAAGAATAATCACCTGTCAAACACTATGTTTCACATTTTCCCTTGTTGGGATTGATAGGCACTGGCACAAAGCCTTGAATTTATGCACAATAAAAACATACATTTTTGGATTGTTAGAAACAAGCACCTTTTGGCGGTGCCTTTATGCCTGCCTGATTTTACACACCTTGTGATCCCCCCTGAGTTAACAGTTGCTCATTTGGATGCTTTTAACATTTTTTTAACTGAGTTTGCAAACAAAAAGCTGCTCAATTGCTGTGGGGATTACACAGGGCCGATCAATTCCTTGCAGATTACACGGGGGACCAGTTGGCATTTATTTGTCTTGGACAGACAAGCAAAGCCAAAAAGTAAAAAAAAAAAAAAAAAAAAAAAGAGCTACAATGTGATTTGAGCCAGAATTCAGACTTTTCAGAGATTGAGGCTGTTTTTCCCGAGTGAGATCTTGCAGCTAATTAGATCTAAACAGAGCATGACGACCACTGTTAATGAGAAAAATGCTCCAGGAAGAGCAGAGTGTAACCACCACAACATTTGGGAATGCTTCAGTCCATGCCATGATAATAAGATGTATTCCTGCTTCTCTCCAACCCCATTCCTATCATAACCTCCCTTGTCCCTCCCTCTGCTATTTAATTATCAAAGACACTGCTGGATAAAACACCTCCAGCCTGTCAGAGTTAATTCAGCTGTGGGAGGAGTACATTGGCCACACACGCTCACCCTGTTCCCAGTCTTCTGTCGGAGCACACCTTTGCTCCCACGTTTCCCAGCCAGCAGGAATGGTGGATTCCTGTCAGTAACACTGATTCGAGTTTCTGGGTGAGCTTTAATGAAAAACAAAGCATTTGTGTGCTTGAGAAAGTTCACTCTCCGCAGATTCTTGCACTGCTTTGCTGAAAAATGGGTGCCTTAAAAACGTGCTGATGGCCCCAAATGGGAAACGTCATGATAATGTAGTGATCCCCTCAAAGTTTCAGTGGAAACATGACCCACGCCCTCTGGTGTGATGTTATGTTGGGATTGGCAATGTTATTCGTTTGGACTTTCATGTCAGAATATGCAACATCAATAATTTCAACTTTTATGCTATTATGCAGAGTGTGGAACATAAATATTGAAATGCTACTGCACTTGCATCCTGTGGGGCTGTTGGAGGTTTTGGAGGCTCCCAAAAATCCCTGTTGCCATAGCTGTCCAAACTTTTTTTGATAATCTCTGCCCTCTTTCAAGCTCCGTGGCTCTGGTTTGATGTCCCCACCTCGGTCGCTGGTAGGCAAAGGCCGGAGGCTCTCGCCACGCTTCCAGAGGGAAAGGTTTTCACATTCCGCTCGTTTTCTTTCTTTGGGCCACTCAGTGGACGGGAACTGGAACGAGTGGTCGAGCTGGAGCTCGTGCTCGGCCTCCTGCTCCAACGGGACCCAGCAGCGCACGCGGGAGTGCAACGGACCCTCCTACGGCGGAGCCGAGTGCCAGGGCCACTGGGTGGAGACCCGGGACTGCTTCCTGCGCCAGTGCCCAGGTCGGTGACCAATGACCTCTCCTTCCTCTCGGCCCCTCTTCCTCTGCAATCCCTGTAAAATGTTTCTTTGGGGAAGGCTTGCCTTTCTGGTGCAGTAACGAGGAGGTTTGGGTCATTCCAACAGACCGTGCCAGCCAAAATCCACCGCTGGCAAATGTTTCAGGAGATCCTAGAGAGGTGAGTGATTGCCCACAGGGAATGTGTCTTTCCAGCCTTAGGTATCAGCTTTTCAGCATGAGCTTGAAAAACTCCCAAGAGAATATCAATGAAACCCTTCCCTTGCCTCCACAGGGCTTCAGCTTCCCTCCTCTTTTTGTTTTGTTCCTCTCCTCCCACGATTTCAACACTCCCAGTTATATTTCAAAGGAGGGGATCCTCCATTGATTCTCAGCTTTAAACCTGATCAGTGAGAAGGTCTGTCACAGTAAAGCCTTTGTTCATGTCTGCGTAAGATTTGTCACTTACTTTACTCATCTGTGACTTAATAATAATGATGGCAATAATAATAATAATAACAGCAGTAATAATAATAATTCCTACTGGAATTCATCTTAACAGAGGTGTTGGATTTTCCTACATGGTCTCAAGTAGGTTTTGATATTTAGGTATCTCATTCCTTCTTTGCAACTTAGGCAGATCTTCAAAGACAAGAAGGGGCTTTAGAACCCCATTTTAAGACAACCTTGTCCCACTGATTTCAGAGTTACCTGTCAACAAAACTCAGGTCATACTTTCCACTGCACAAAATATCACTAAATAAAGCACCAGGATTTGGTGCTGCTCCTTTTCTTCTGTAATTTTTGTCTACTTCTTGGAGCAGGCATGGCTCTCCCACCCTCCCAAAAGGAATTATTCAACCTAAGATGATGTGGTAATTCAAAATTAAAGCCCAAATAGTAAAGAGCACACTTAGGCCCTGTTCTAGTTCTGTCACCGAGTTGTTGTGGTACAGTAGAGGAGAATGTTTCCCTGCCTTGCAGGCTTGTTGTGAGGGCTAATTAACATTTTTATGGTGCTTTGATAAATGCCATTGTTAACGTAAAAGAAGCAGAATTTTGATAAACGTCACCATTAATGTAAAAGAAGTCACAATTCCACTGAATCTGGAAAGATGTTGGGAGAAGACAGAATGGAATGAGACAACATCCCAAACCTCTTTCCAAGGCACGTGAAGCATCCGTGCAGTGGAAACAGCTGGAGGGATGGTTATTTGATGTCTCCTTGTGGTTTTTGTGCCCAACGGCTCTGCTGATCTCTCTAAAACCCTGAGCCAGACCTGTGGGAAGGTCTATTTTCACACATCCATTGTGCATTCCCAGTGAACTCCAGATGTGAAACCGAACTGGCCTGGCCTGTTTGAATCCTTGCCCATGGGAAGGGTGTCCAGGAGCACAGCCCCAGATCTCAGCCTGAAGAAAGAGACAGGGCTGTTTTTGCAGAGTGTGGAGGTGCTGAGGAGGAACACAAAACCACCCTTGGACTGATGGGATGGGAACGGGAACACTCTGATGAATGTCTGTTGAGGATCAAAGACCCCAAAGCAGGAGAGCTCCCCTCCTACCAAACCCTGCCCTACTCACCCTATGTTGCTCTGCTCACCTTTGGATCTCAATTCCTTCTGTTGCAGATGATGTTTGGGACATAACAGGCTGTTTCTCCTCTTTTCCCTCTGTTTTTTTTTTGTTTCCAGTGGATGGGAAGTGGCAGGCCTGGGGAGTGTGGGGCAGCTGCACGGCCACGTGTGGAGGTGGCACTCAGAGGCGTGACCGGGTGTGCTACGGCCCCTTCTTCGGTGGAGAGACTTGCCAGGGTCCCAAGGAGGAGTACAAGCAGTGCAATGACAGAAAGTGTCCTGGTATGTACCCCAGACCCCTCGTGCTTTCCTTTGAATGAGGCGGAATTTTTGAATTTTGGATTTTGGGAGTGGCTTCCATGTCCTCTGTCAGAGATCTGAATGCTAGAAAGGGTTGTAATCTAATAAAATCCTATGCATGACCCAGGTAGAAGTTACAAGCTCTTGATTTAACTGTTGCAGA
>VXBU01012189.1:451491-478825 GCA_013400315.1 Bombycilla garrulus
TTTCAGTGAATATTGGGTCAATCCCACCAGCCTTGCCTTGCTGGTTTCATCTTGTCATTGCTGTAGAGTTACAAGAACAAAAGAGAAATTGTTTGGTAGCAAAAACTGGTATCAGAGTCTCAAGTCCATGAAGCTGTTGAGTACTGAGGATGCTGCAGAGGTTTCCCACACTTTACCTCTGGGAAGCCTGTACAGTGCTGGAAATTATTTAAAAAACCCAAAACCCCCCCCAAAAAAGCCCCCAAAAACCCACCAAAACCCCAAAAACCAACCAACCAACCAACCAACNAGCTTTACCCAAATCTCACCCTCCTGCAGAGCGCAAAAGCTGAATGGAGAGTGAGTGTGCTGTGGGGCAGATGAAAACCTGGGTTTGGATGTGAAAATTAGCTGGAGTGAACACTTCCAAGTGGGAATGATCCTGTTTGCCTCTCAGACTATACAGAGACCAAGAAAAAGGCCTGTCCACCATTTCTGCTTTTTTCCTCAGTCTGAGCTGAAGGGCCTGGTGAAATTGCTGATGGGGAATCAACGGCCTTTGTGATGTTTGCAGTCAGATTGCATCGATTGTAACAGTCCACCAGCTTTGACTCAAAGGGTGATTAATTGTCAGAGCAGCTCAGTGAGAGACAGGAGAGATTCTCATGGCAGTATCCCAGTGTTCCTACCAGAAAGGGGCATCTCCCCAAAGAACAGGAGGCAGCAGTTGTGAGCAGGAGTAGCTGGGGGCAGATCTGGCCAAGCCAGCCCCTCAGACTCCCTCACAAAGTGCTGAAGACAAAGAGATGAAAGCCAAAGGACTTCAGCATGGAAGTTCCAGCACGTTCAGCTCGGAGATGACAGAGCAAGGGGCTGTGTGACAGCCTCGTCACTCTTCCCAGCGACGCTCTAATAAAAGGCATCACCTCTCCTCACAAGCTGTGCCTCTCAATTAGCAGTGGCGTGTGAGAATCTCTTCTAACTCTGCCACAAAGCTCTCGCTTGCCACAGAAAAATCTTAGCACCGGGTTGTCTGGTGGTGTCTGCAGAGTGAGGCAGATTTAGTTCAGCTTCAGTGTGTGCCAGCTGGGGCCCTGGCAGAACAAGCCCGAGCTTTTCTTCTCTTTCCGCAGGGGTTGATGCCTGTGCAGTGCTCAAAAGGAAAAGGCAAGTCTCAGGCACTGGGGCCTGCCAGGGTTCACCGCCAGAAGGGTCTCGCTGCAGTTGTTAATTTGCAAAGGAAGGGAAAGGTGGGGAAACATCAGAGGCTAAAAATAAACCCGCTCAATTTGTTCTCCAGAAAGTATCAAATGCTGGCGTGATTTGATTTGAGCAGAAGAATTGAACTTAATTGGGTTAGTTATTAAAATCTCCCACTGCAAATAGGTTACTCTGGTAAAAGGGATTTTGTTGTGGAGCAACATCAAAAAAGAAAAAAAAATAAAAAAAAGAAGAGAAAAGGAAAGGATGAAATTATTCTCTCCTGGCCTGGGAATTGCTCCGGCACTCACTGGCAAGACAACTGCAAGCAGTGTATTTTTAAAGAGCATCTGTGATCCACAGCATCCCTCAGTGGTCCCCAGGGACACTGCAGGGGTGACAAGACCAGGAAGTTTTGGCAGCGGGGGAGAAAGGGGAGGAGACGTGAACATTCTCCCTCTCTGCTTTTTCCTGTGCTCTGCTGCTTTGTAACCGAGAGTGCTGGAAGCTTCCACGCCCCAGAGCCCTCCTGTGAGCCGCGGGACAATCTGAACTGTGTCAAAGCTCGGGGACCAGAGTTTGGCAATCAGCTCCCTGCTCTGGGACAGGCTCCGTGGGTCACCAAGTGCTGTCACAACAGGGTTATTCAATCTCCCTGCTCCACAGCTCCCTGTCAGCAGGCTGGAGATGAAACTGCTTCTTTCCCACCCCTGTTCTGGCTTATCTGCAGCAGCCACGAGCTGTTGGCTCAGGGATGAGCCCTGCTCATGTGCAGAGCACAGCTGGGGTCCCGCTGCCCTCCGGGGCTCCAGCACCACAGCAATTACTCACAAGGGAGCTTTAAACCAGGGGAAGGAGCATCTGTTTCCAGGCAGAGAATTCAGCTTATTCATTCCCGGTGTCTACTGGGGAGGAATCCATCTTTGAGCTGCAGCTGGGGCTGGGGCCACGCAGTCATGGAGCTGCCTGCAGGAGCAGCGATGTGCAGGGTGCTTGTTGGGTCCTGTAGAGGTTCTTCAAAGAAGCAGGATTTGCCCATAATTTCATTTTGAAGCCTCCCCACAGCCAGGTTGGTCCCTGGGCAGTCCCAGAGCAGCAGTGGGACATGTCCTGACCAGCTGCAGGCACAAACTCAGCTTCCTTTTTACTGGAAATTTTACATGCACAAGGAATAAGAACTGCAATCAAAAACTATTAAATCAAGTTTTTTCTCTGTATCTCCCTCAGGAGTGTCAAATAGCTTTAGCACCATCCCTCATGGCTCCCTCCGCTTTACATGTTGTAAATAATGAGTTTCTCAGCACAGAGATCTCCTATGGTGAATGTTTTTCTCCCAGATCCCACCAACTCCAGGACCAACTCAGCTCCACCCACAGACAGAAGCTTCCAAAACCATCCTTGTAATGATTTTTTTTTTCCTGTGATGTCTCAAAACACATTTCTGCAGGCTCCTGGGCGCTGCAGGAGTGTTTGGAAATGAGCTGCTGATGCAGTTCCAAACTGTTGGGGCTCAGATCTGCTCTCTTTTGTGCACAAGATAGAAGCAGGCAGAATGAAAACCACCCAGGGGATGTGTCCATCTTGTCTCTTCATCTACTTGTTCTTTCCTTCATTCCTAATCCACTGTTCCAAGCTTCATTTTAGATACATCCAACACTGAAGGTGGTGACCCTGAGGGATGGAAGAGGTGGAGTCTGGAGCCATGGAGTTTGCCCACAAAAGATCTGCCCATTAATTAAAAATTAAGAAATAAAACTCTTTAGCAGAGGGCAGCAAGAGCAGTTTTCATGCAAAGAGCTGCCACAAGGCAAGGCGAGGATATGAGTGGACTTTCCCATGGATTTTAGTGAGCTAATCCTCAGAATGGATGCATGCCCAGTTTTCAGACAGGCAGAGCAAATTCCAGAGAGGTGAAGTGACTTTGTGAGCAGCGGCAGAGCTGGAGTGCAGCTCCAGGCCTCACAGACCACGCTCCCGTACTTCCCTTTGCCATGCCCTTGCTGAGGAGGAAGCTTTTCCAACAGAGTTTTTCTCTCCTGGCAGAGCCCCACGAAATCTGTGACGAGGAGAGTCTTGGCCCTGTGGTCTGGAAGGAGACGCCAGCCGGGGATGCTGCAGCCGTCCGGTGTCCCCGCAATGCCACTGGTAAGGGTGACTGCACGGTGAGGACCTGGTTCCTCATCAGGGTCACTTCATCCTTGGTGTCCTAGATGAGGAGAACCTGGCTGTGGGACGGCAGGACAGGCACATGGACTTCCCTCCCTTTGTCCATGGCTGAATTAGCTCTGGGTTTCTGTTTTCACTGTTAAGCACAGATATCTTGGTTGTTACTGGATAATCTGAGCTGGTTTCCATCCATCCACTGCCTGGTCCTGTGAAAAGCTTGAAATTAAGGAACACTGGGATATGTTCGCTCCATTATCTACAAAAAGCTTTGCAGAGCAGGTAGGGCTTTAGAGTCCTCTGGATTTGGGTGTTGCAGTTCTCTCCAGTGCCCATAAAAGCAGCTGCTGTATGAGAGCAGGAAATCTGAATTCCGTTGTCCACTTACGCGTGGAAACCTCAGCACCTCTCTAAAAATTTCTTTGAGCACTCGAGTGGATGATCTGATCGTTCTGGTGTAAAGTAAAAGGATTTGGGCATCCAGGTGTTACCTGCTGTGACCACCTGTTCCCTAAGGAGGGGAGGGCGATGCAGAGAAGGCTCCAGGAGCGATGCTGGTGGTGGGATTTGTCCTCAGCTGGATGTTCCTCACGGCCAGGCTGGAACAGAAATAGTGGCAGCAGTGTCAGTAAGGTTTTATTTCGTTTGGGAAGAGAGCTGGATACAGACAGCTCCCTTTGACTCAGCCCAGGACAGTCAGTGTCATCCCAAATGCTGTCCTAGAAGGGCTGCACCCAGAGAAAGGTCACTGAATCATCTGGCAGCAGCAATGGGACTGCAGAGCCAGCAAACCCGATCCTCAGAGATTTTCCAAACGGCATCACGATGGCTGGGACAGGGCGATCCCTCTCCCTTTCCTCCTCTCTGACATGTCTGCTCCTCCACATCACAAGGCATGTGATTACCACTGCAAACCCCTCTGTGGATTGGAGCTGAGGGGAGCCTGGGGGAGGACTGGGAGCAGCTTCCAGAGAGTTTCAGCTGATGCAAAACCGGTGCTGTCGGGTGTTTATTCCCCTCCAGGCTGCGTGGGCAGCACAAGCCCTGCTTTATTTGCAAGTACCAAACCAAACCACCTGGGGAGGCTCGTGGGGCTTCCCAAGCCAGGAAAAATGCCAGGAAAAATGCTGCTATCCAGGGCAGGAGAAGAAACCTTCTCTTCACCCTGACTAGGCATGTCCAATTTGTTAATTTTTGTTTTCCTGCCCGGTTCCTTCTGCTGCTCTGCAATAATAAACAGCAGGAGAAGGAAATTAAAGATAATCCCCACTACAGGCTTGTTCAGGCATCTGCAGGTTCCTCTGATGCTCTTTGTGCTGGTAGCTGAGTCTGAATTGGGGTATTGGCCAGTTCTGGGTGATCTCCATAGAATCATGAAGGTTGGAAAAGATCTCTAAGATCCTCAGGTCCAACCGCCCATCCCTAAACCTGGTGCTTGATCACCCTTTCAGTGAAAGATTTTTCCTTGATATCCATTCCAAATCTTCCCTGGCACAACTTGAAGCCGTGTCCTCTTGTCCCTTGACTTCCTGCTCATGACAAAAAAGAGCAGTCCCCACAGTGCTTGGCCTTCCACCCTGTCCTCATTCCCAGATTTGCTTCTTTGGTTCTTCCAGGGCTGATCCTTCGAAGATGCATCTTGGATGAAGAAGGCATCGCTTACTGGGAGCCTCCAACGTACATCAAGTGTGTTTCTATCGATTACAGGAACATACAGATGATGGTAAGGCAGCCCCACCGCTCAGCCCAGCAGGTTTGGGATCTTCCCCAGCGTTTGTTACGTTACAAAAAAGAAGGGGAAAAAAAAAAGGAGTTTCCAACTCTGCCTTGATTTTCTCTTACCTTGTGTTTTTTCTGCTTACCTTGTGATGCACGGGCGCTCCATGGACAAGGGATGTTTCAGGATATTTTAATATCCAGCTTGGCAGAATCTGAGTTCTTCCAGGTTTTTCATATCATATTAACATTAAATATCATTATGATTGCATCACTTTTAAATAAGCATCTTATTTTTTGTTAATTTTAAATTCATTGCTATGAGGAATTTCTGCTGGTCCCCTGCAGCCTTTAGGAGAGCTGACCTCTCCTGTTCATGGTAAGGTTGTCTCCTGTCCATTAGGACAGGCTGCCCTAAAATAATTCCAAATTATTTATTAATAAATGATAATTTATTAATAAATAATAATTCCATAATTCAATAATTCCAAAATTATTGTTATTTATTCCAATGGTTGTAAGAAAATGAGGTTTTGGCGCAGAAATATTCTGCTGGGCTATGAACAGAAGAAACTTTGTAGTAGGACAATTTCTTCGTGGACAAAACAGAAAATTTCAGTTCAGTATCATTTTAGAACCACTTAGAAGATAATTTAGAATCTATCACTCTTTCCTATCATTTAAAAAATATCAGAGCCTCTCAGGCCAGTGAAGATTGTCAGATTCATCTGATTTGCACTCTGAATTGTGAGGGAGGTCAAAAACCTTCCCCTGGCAGTTCCTTCACTGAGCTCATTAACTCGACTTTGACTCTCCCTGAAAGCGTTTCTCGCGTTTCTTCTCCATTTCTCAGACCAGGGAACACCTTGCCAAGGCCCAGCGTGGGCTGATGGGAGACGGGCTGTCAGACGTGCTCCAGAACCTCGTGGAAATCTCCCAGGACGGGACCAGCTACAGTGGGGACCTGCTGTCCACCATGGACGTACTCAGGAACATGACAGAGATCTTCCGTAGGGCTTACCACAGCCCGACCTCTGGGGATGTGCAGGTGAGAGCCCTGGTGCGTCTCCTGGAGCCCAGGGCTGGGTCAGAGAGGTGCCCACGCTCAGGGCTCCAGGTTTGATGATGCTGATGAAAATCAGATTATTGTTTTTCCCAACATAAATGTCTCTCTGTATTTACAAACTCTCCTTTCGAGGTGGTTCTTCCTGGGTTTATAAACTAAGAGCTTGAAAGCCAAGGTCACTCTGAACTGGATATCAGTTTCAACCTGACAGCACTTCACTGCAGAGCCTAATTGATATGAGAACATTATTTGGCAGGGATTTCAGGCTAATGACTTGAGGTAAAATGATCCTGGGGCATTGGGTACCTGGTGTTGATGCAGGGGAATATCATCGTGGTTTCTTATCCCAGGGTTTTTACTTCCAGCAGCTGCAGAGCAGCTACAGGATACACCCTTGGGATGGGTCATCACCTCATGATTTGAAACATTAAATTGATCCTGCAGGACCTGCAGAGAGTGGTAAAATGGGAGAAAAAAAAAAATCAATGCTCTTAAATTTCCTGTCTCCTTCCTTCTCATTGTGTGCTGAAAAGCTCCTACCATGGACAGCACCCTCTTGATCCATCTCTGCGTCTCCTGCCTGGTCAAAAGATATCGAGAATCCTGAGGTTTCCATGTGTTGGAAACAACAGAAATAATAGAAAAAAATATAAAAGGATTTATGCAATGGAAGATCATCTGGTTTTAACCAGTTTCTGACAAATATTTGCCATATCTGTCCTTTAAAATCATCAGTAATGGATACAAGACCTATTTCCAATCCAATACCTTAGAGGATACAGAGGTTAAAGTGAAGGCCTTGGGAAAAAGGTCTTATTAAAACCTTTTTTTTTGCCATTAGCATCCTTAGGGAGCTGTGAAATGCTCTGGAACCTTTTGGGAATGGAATAATGAGAACCTTTTGGAGCATGTTCAAATCTCACGTGTCCTTCCCACACCACTGTGACCTTCCCAGCCCGAGCTGTCTTTACTCAACAACCTCTTCTGTCCCTCTCTTCTCCAGAACTTCGTCCAGATCATCAGCAACATTTTGTCAGAGGAAAACCGGGAAAAATGGGAGGAAGCTCAGCTGGTATGAACCTTCAGCACCTTCCCTGGGGATAAAGAGGATTTCAGCACAGGGTGAAGCCATGAGGATGGGAATTTCCAAGTGCCTAAATGACCTCCTAGGAAGAGCTTAGTTCCAGGCTGAGCCATGTTAAAGGAGAAACTCAGGGAGCCACAGGATCTCAGCTCTGAGCCAGACTCTCTGCATGAAGAACAGTGAAATGCTGGTGGCGTAAAACAAATTTGGGATGGATTTGAGGGGTCAGAATTAGTTTGGAGTTGATAATCCTGATGTCTTTCTGTAATTCCTCTTTCCTCTTGCCAAGATAAAGAAGTGGGATCATGTGGCTTTGAGTTCCTGGCTGAAAAGATGCAGGGCAGGAGGGATTTTCAGAGCTGGGCTCTGCTCGGCTGAGCTTCTGGGTTCAGTTATGTTTTGCTTTATTTCTCTCCTGTCAAGGTTAGGGATCCTGCTCAGTCCCAAACTCCCCATTCCTGGAAGTGTTCAAAGCCGGGTTGGGTGGGGCTTTGAGCAAGATGTGGAAAGTGTCCATGCCCACGGCAGGAGTTTGGAATTAGATGAACTTTAAAGTCCCTTCCAACCCAGACCATTCTAAGATTCTATGAATAATTCTGTGGCTGAATTCTCAAGTATTAGTGGATGGTGTTGTTGGTTTTTCTTTTTGAGTCTTGTTTGGCCCTTGTTTTGTGTGCCCTATTTGAACTCTCTGTTGTGGAGTTGTGTCACACCGATTCCTGTGTCCCTTTACCATTCCTTTTGTGATCTGTTGCTGTTGTAAAATTCCTCAAAAAGATCTGGAAACAGCAAATAATCAAGGAAAAAAAATCACCCAAACCACAAAGCAACACCAGAGTCCAGTTACCTTCACACCAACCAGGGAAGTCCACTGGGAAAAACTTTTTAAACAAGTGCTGGCACAATTGTTGAAAGTCCAGAACATGAGACAGGGTCTCGAAAACATTTCCTTCGTGCAACAGCAACTCTGTCAGGAGCTGAGCAGTCCTCTTCTCTCTTCTCTCCTCTTCTTCTCTTCTCTTCTCTTCTCTTCTCTTCTCTTCTCTTCTCTTCTCTTCTCTTCTCTTCTCTTCTCTTCTCTCCTCTCCTCTCCTCTCCGATACTTTGTGCTTTCCTGTTGAATTTGGATGAGGTGACATGGTTTGTCTCCGTGTGGGATGGAGAATCTGGACATGGTCCTGGTCAAAGTGGCCCTTCTTCAGCAAGTGGTTTGGGCCAGATCGCCCTGGAGGCCCCTTCCAATCTAAACCATTCCCTAATTCTGTGATTCTGGGCCCAAACACTTGCTCTCAAGCCTCCAGGTGCTTGTAGGTATTTCAGCACCGAGCAAAGATTGTCAGGTTGTCATGACAACAGGGAAACCCTGTTGATCCCCTTAAAAACAGCTCTCTCTCTGTGGCACTTGGCTCCCAGTGGCTTTCCCAGTGCAATCTGCTCCCTGCACCTCCAGGCAGGCACGGCCCAGCCTGTGACCCACCGTGACCTACACGTGGGTTGGGAACATCACGGGGAGAATGTTTTCCTGGTGGGTATTTCTGTGGGAATTGAGGCAACAGCCCAGCATCACAATTCTAGGACACAGAAATCTCCGTGAGCAGAATGCCAGCAAAGGTTTCAGCGGTCTCTTGTGCTTCTCCCTCAAAGCTGCTGGACCAAAATCACACCTTGCATTTCATGAGATTGACCAATTCTTTTAAAACAAAGCCTTTGGCTCCCAATTTACTCATTAAAAATAAACCCAGCTTCACTGCAGTCTCACATTCCAATGCTCTCTGGCCCCCCCAGGCAGACAGATGTTGTTCAAGGAAAATAAAAACTAAAACAACCCATAAATGTATTCAGAGAAGGGCTACAATGATTTTTGAAGAGCCTTCATTGAGCATTACTTGATAAAACTTAAAATGCAATATCCAATGTAGCCTGGATATTGGTGTGACCTTGTGATTTCAATCTGTGATGGAATATAAAATTGTGCAGCTAAAAATAGCATCCTCACTCCGTCCTCCTCCTTCTGTGCACACCTGCTGTACTGGCAGGACTTTTTAATCTCATCCTGAGACAGTTTTAGTCTCACCAAGGTTCCTTGGATAGACAGAGAGAGAGAGACACGCGTGGCCACCCCTGTGCTCCTTGCTCTCCATGGCTCAGCCTTCCTCCTGCCCCCTTCCCATCCTGCTTGTCCCCAGCTGTCCCTCCAGCTCACCCAGCCACCTCAGAATGTCTGGATTATGGTGAGGAGCTGCAAACGCTGTCAAAGTGCTGGAAAAGGAAAAGGAGAGGAGCTGAACTGCTTTTTCAGCCTCTCGTGGCATTTGCCGAGCCCCTGTGGGCAAAGGTGCTTTGAGGAGAAGACAGGCAGTCAGCACAGCTTGTTTAAAGTGGATTATAGTTTATGGAATCTGTCACTGGGAAACTGGTTATTGTTTAACGGCCCTAAGTTGGCAAAGTGCAGGTAAAGAAGAGTCACTGCCAATGTTTTTATCAATGGGGGAAAAAAAAACAGGAAAGAAATGAGTGGCAGAGGAACTCAGGACAGCCCAGGGCCAAGAGCCTCATGATTCAGAGAGTGATCCTGACAACAAAACAGGAAAGGAGAAAATCAGGCTGCGTGGGATTCAGCATTAGACCACAACTGTCCTTTGGTGTGGTTGCTTTCAACAGAGGGAGTTGGAATGAGGTGATCTTTAAGGTCCCTTCCAACCCACACCGTTCTGCATTTCTGTGATTTTATGAAAGATGGGTAGGTTATTCATTCCTCCACGGAGTCTCCAATATTTCCTTTTGCTTAAAATCTTGCCCTCCACCCCAGGTTCGGTCAATCTGAGTGGCACATTATCATTTTTTGCCTTTTTCTTTGTCTTGACTTCCTGTTATGATTTCTCAGTCCTTCCCCACAGCTCCATAACAGTCCATTGTACCCAGCATATGCTCCCAGTTCACGTGTGAGGGCAGAAACCTTTGCCCGCAGAGAAGCTCCCGCTGTTCTCATCAGGATCTGCTCTACTCAGAATTCTGCCTCTCTTTGCAGATAGGGCCAAATGCCAAGGAGCTGTTCAGGCTCGTGGAGGATTTCATTGATGTCATCGGCTTCCGCATGAAAGATTTCCGGGATTCCTACCAAGTCACGGACAATCTGGGTGAGCTCACTGGCGCTCCCCACGTCGGGAGAGACCCCCAGAAGATGTTAATTACTGTGCAATAACCTGGGCTGTGGGGAGGGAGGGGAGGAGGGAGGGGAGGCAGCAGGTGGTGGAACATTAAAAGGTCTGGGGGAAGACACGGACGGGCATGAATATGGGGTGGCTTTTCTCCAAAGTTGGGATTTCATGAGAGGAGGAAGAGATATCCACAGAGAGATCTGAGAGATATCTACCGAATGGAGAACAGATGATGAACTGGGCAGAATTAGACTCTTTTATTTTTTGAGCACAAGAACAGCCCAGCAGCCGATGGAGGCAGCAAGCAAACAGCAGGCAGTGTCTGATGGATGCTGTGTGCACAATCACAGCGTGGAACTTGTTGCCAGAGGAGGTTGCAGAAGCCAAAAAGTGCAGATGGGTTTATGATGGGATTAGGAAAGTGCACAAAAGAGAGGTCCATTGGTGCCTGTTAAAGTTGATGATCTTGATGCAGCCAGGAACCGAGGAATTGCTGGGAGGACAAACCAAGAGATGTCTTGTTCTTCCTCACATTCTTATCAGCTGCTGCTGGCCACTCCTGGAGATGAGGTGCTGGAGCAGACTCTCCTGTGCCAGATTTAATGCAGGCAGGACCCTTTCAGCAAAGCACGAGCCCTGCTTTTATCTTCTTTCATGCACAGACATTTCCTCAAGAGAGCATCACTCCTGCGGCTCCCAGGATCCAATCTCTCTGATTTCCCACTAATGCTCCCCGTGTTTTCTCGAGCACCTGTGGAATTTACTGAAGCTGGTTTCACTTACTGGTTTTATTTCTTTGCTTCTCCCCAGTCCTCGGTATTCACAAACTGCCTGCAAATGCAGCAACTGACATCACCTTCCCCATGAAGGGCTGGAGGGGAATGGTGGACTGGGCCAAGAACTCGGAGGACAAGGTCACTGTCTCCAAGAGCATCCTGTCCTCAGGGCTCTCAGGTAGGCAGCACAGCCAACACAAATTTTTTCCTTCATTTTCCAAGAGTGGTTTGTTCTATCTATCTGGTCTTCAAATCCTCTTCCAGATCAGCTGGATTTGCTCACAAATGTTTGGACATGAAAGCGCTGATGAGTGCAAATGAGGCTTTCAAGTATGGCCTGACTAAGAGTTCATACTGAACTCCTCACAGAAGTTCAGGGGCAGGTTTAGTGCCTGGCTGTGGATGTTTAGAAGCAGGAAAAATTGGTTTAGGTGCCGTCCAGGCCTGGATCCCAACCTGATGGAGGCATCTGAGGGTGGGTAGCTGGGAGTCAGCAGGTCAGGCTGAGCAGCTGACAGCTCTGAGTCCGCTGCTTGGACAAGCTTTGATTTATCTGGGGATTGATGGCCCTTGTGTGAAATTTGCTGCCCCTAGAAAGGAAATTGACTGAGGCCTCACATCAGGGCATGGGTAGGAGCCCAGCATGGAGGTGGTGCCTCAACCAAGCTGGCCTGATCTGGAAAAACACCTGGAGGTTTCTGGGATGGTCTGATGGAACCAACACACTCAAGGTGCTCATCTTCTGGCAGAGACAACCTCAGGCAGGACTGAGCCCTGAGTTCTCAAAAGCAAGACCCTAAATTGGGCTGATTGCTGGGAGATGATGGGATTTACTTCTGGCACTCATGGCTTTGAGAGCTGCTGGCTCCCCCTTCCTTGGGACAGAGCCTGGAGGCTGAGTTGTTGCTACGAAAGACCTTTGGCCTCGAGTTGTCACACCAGGACCTTTTGTCCTGGGCCTCCCTGCCAGGGGTGGCATCAGCCATCATTTCAACTGAAATCTGGGAAATCTGAGGCCAAGAACAGTTAAGTGACACCCCCAAGGGTAAACAGTGAGTCACTGGCAAAGCAGGGACCATGCCAAGCACTCCTTGTGTTTTGTTGTGCCTTGCAGGCAGCGTGAGCTCCCTGGGAGAAGCTGGAGCACGTTGGGAGCGTTATCCCAGTTTGTTTGTGGATGTTGTGGTGCCTTCACCTTTCTAAACTGTTAATCACTTGTTGGAAAAATTCCTGGACCAGACCTAGACAGAGCTGATCCTGCTCTGACGCTGAGGGCTGTCCCAAAAGTATCCAGTTCCTAATGGAGCTGTTTTCTAGATTTCTGTTGGAAGCATCCTCACACAGAGCTGCTCCAGGGCCCCCGAGCTGTAGTGACTGAGCAAACAAAACATGACATCCACCCTGAGGAAACAACTTCTGATCAGTTCTCACCTCTCCGTGGTTTCCTGAGCACCACCCAGGGCTCTTCTGCCTCTATTTTATTCGGTGCTGGTGGTGTAGTTTTTGAGGGGTTACTCAGTGATTCCAGCAGAAATCCACCTCTGTTAGTTTTGATCCTCACTTTTCTCTGTAACAGGAGTAGCTGTCCTGAGCAGAGTGATGAGGACAGGCAGCTTCATGAGACCAAATCCAAACCCCCTCACTGCTGGGAGCTGGCTTTGAACAGTTGATTTCGATGGGCCAGCACTGATTTATGCAGTTGGGTAACAAAATCAGGCAATTTCTGCAAGCCTGTCCATCAGTCCCTCCCAGTTACATGCTCAATCCCAATTTGATGATAAGACAGACGGACATGCAGAGCTGTGCCCGTCCTGCAGGGATGGAGCAGATGCACCGTCAGCTCAACCTCAGCACAGGATATCACAGAAGCCCCACCTGGTGCTTTCCCAGGCTTCTTCAGCATTGCTTTCCACCCAGACACTTGCTTTTCTCCCCTGAAAATCCAGCCCCAGGGTTGCCTCTGCTGCTGATCAAGGGACGTTCTGGCTTTTCATAGCTGGGCACCGTGAGGTAGTGCAGGAAGAGGAGGAAAATAAGAGGGGAAAGGGGTCAGGTGACGTGCTCAGAGATCACACAGATGATTCAGAGGCTCATCTGGATCTGCTGCAGCCCCCAGAGGCAGCACACGAGTTTTGGGGTCAGGGCAGGCGCAGTGGGACCTCTCCTCTTCCCGCTGGCCTTGTCGGCCCGAGCGCAGCTCCACTTTCTGATGGCCTGATAGCTATGGACGGCTCCAAAGGCCCCGAGGTGGCTGCAAGAGACCTCCTCCCCCTGCAGCTTTGTCTGCTGTGGTGCTGTCAGAGGAATTTGGGGGTTTCTGAATGGGGGAGCACCACTTGGGAGGGGTGAGGGCACAAATCGGGGATGCCAGGTCGCCCCAAAGGTGCTGAGCTCTCCCTGTAGCAACAGCAGCCCCTGCATTCCACTGCAGGGATGCTGGCATTGGCCGTGCCCCAACAGAGAGCCCTCCACCACTGGCCACGCTCCTCCAGAGGCCAAACCCTGCCCCTGGGTGTCCCGTGGGGACAGCTGCCACCCCGATTGTCTCAGTGCTGTTGTCTTCTTCCCTCTCCTCCGGTGCCCCGCAGTGTCGGACGACTCCTCTGTCTTCGTGGTTGGGACCGTGCTGTACCGGAACGTGGGCAACATCCTCTCCCTGCAGAGGTAAGAGGGGCTGCCTGGGCACGGGAGCAGCCGGGGAACCACCAGGACGGTCCCTCTGGCTGCAGAGCGCTGCTCCTCCGGGCAAAGTGGAGATCACCGGATGCACCGAGGCAGATTTGGACCTGCAGTGGGAGTGTTTGACCCCCGAGTTCAGGCCAGGCTCCTGTACCGCCTGCCGGAGGCGCAGGAATGTTTTCCTCCTCCTTGCGCAGCACCCCAGACACGAGGGGAGGGAGCTCAGAGCTGCTGTCTCACTCTTTTCTCTGCCCCCTTCGCCCTCCAGGAGTGGAACCTCACCCTGCCCTCCCGTCACGGGCGGTTTTGGGGGATGCTCAGCTGCCCGATCCTGCCGGGGAGCTGCCAGCCCCGCTGAGCCCTGGAGAGCGGCAAGGCAGGCTGGGGAGGAGCGAGGGGAGCAGGGCTCGCCTGGCTGCACATGGCTGCCGTGTTCCCGGCGCTGCAAACTGCCTCGGGCACCAAGGCTTTTGTGTTCAGCGCTCCCTTCCCTTTCCTTCGCTCCTCTCCCTTTTTCCTCTAGCCGTTTTATTTTTTTAATTTTATTTTTCCCTGAGACTGGTATTGAGGCAGTAAATTTAGCATCCTAAGGCACCTTCTAAATCTGTTCTGCACTGATTAGCGTGAGCCCATTTACCATAAACACCAGGGCATCTCTCCTCACCGATAATCATTTAAATACCTCCAGATTTAGCACTGGCAATGGCCAAAGAGCTCCGAGTGAGCGCAGAGAGGAATTAGCAAGTCAGCCAACTGTATTCTGTAATATCTTCCATTAAGGCAGTGGGAATTAGATCAGAAGGGCAATAAACATCATTGGCTCAAATGATCCAGCGGTATTTCAGCTTCCTCTGGCCAAGCAGGGAATGAGCTCTGATAACCAGCAGCTGCGGCAGCCACAGCCTCTGAACAGCGTTCCCACGGGAGAGCTGATTGAAGATGTTCCTTAATTAAAGGACAGTCCCTCTTTAAAAAGATCTCGAGTCTTGAATCACCTGTGGAGAGTCAAAGGAAAGAAAAGAAAAAAAGAAAAAGATAAATGAGAGCAGCAGCAGCGGTGAAACACCTCTTACTTCAGCGCTGTGCAAATGGACACAGCATCAAAAAGGAGAATGTTGTTAAATATCCATGTAGCTGCCTATGGGTGAAAAAGATTTCTGATCACAGAGGAGAGCAGCTATGCCTGGGTACACATAAGAAATACAGACCCAGACCCTGGATCAGACCACTCTGATTCAATGCAGAGTGACTCTTCCAAGAAGGGAAAAAAAAAAAAAAAAAAAAAAAAGGTAGATTTAACTCGGCAAACAGCACCAGCTGAGCTGTTCCTAATTGTCCCAATTTACCTCCCCCAAGCAGCAATTCCGCCTCTGAGTCACACATTGCTCTGTCCCTTGGATCCCGAGAGCCCAGCGGATCTTGGCAGCTGTGACAGCCGCGGTGGGCTGCACACAAAACCTGATTTTCCAAGCCAGGGAGGTGAGCGAGGCGCCTGGTGCCAGCTGGACTCTGCTGCGGAGGACAGGGACAGCGGAGAGCCACCAGCCTGGCTGTCCCCG
Source organism: Bombycilla garrulus (assembly GCA_013400315.1). NCBI lineage: Eukaryota > Metazoa > Chordata > Aves > Passeriformes > Bombycillidae > Bombycilla > Bombycilla garrulus. Next base: position 466,872 of record VXBU01012189.1, read on the forward strand.
TGTACCCAGCACGGTGCTCACAGCTCTGTGCACGCCCTTGGTGGCCACTCAGGAGCCCTCTGAGCTCCTCTGAGCTCCTGCCCGAGCCCGATCTCCGCGTGTTTTGTTTTCTTCCCTTCCCAGCAGCTGCGCTGCAGTGCGCTTGTAGGAAAAGCGACTCATCTTCCTCCTGAAAGATTCCCCGTGACCCGAGTCCTTCTCCGCCCCCGACAACCTGCTCAGCTGCTTAATTACCTTCTCTGCCAGGAGCCTGCCTCTCTTTTAAGGCTGAATTTGTCTGGTTTTCACTTCCAGGCACTTGGCCTTCCGGTGGGAGACTGAAAAGCCCCCCAGGTGCAAGGAACTATCAGACAAGCCTTCCAACAGAGAAATTCTGTTTGTTTTCCTGCACCTGGATCGATTTTGTGTCTCTGTTTTGAACTCCCTTTGCTGTTTCCCCTCTCACAGTGAAACTGAACCCAACAGCACAGAGGAATCCAGGCAAGGAGGGTACAGGCAGAAGTTTTTTGCTTCCTCTCAGTGGGAGGGATTTTAAAGATCATCCCATGCCATGGCAGGGACATCTTCCTCTATCCCAAACTGCTCCAAGTTCCATCCAGCCTGGCCTTGAGCACTTCCAGGGATCCAGGGGCAGCCACAGCTTCTCTGGGCACCCTGTGCCAGGGCCTCACCACCCTCTGAGCAAAGAATTTCTTCCCAACACTTAATCCAAACCTCTCCTCTTTTAGTTTTAAACCACTCTCCCTTGTGCTGTCATTATTTACCCATATAAAAAGTTGCTCTCCATTTTTTTATAAGCCTCCTTTGACTTCTGGTTGAGCTGCAGCTTCGTGGCCCCTGATCACGCTTCACGGTCTGCACAGCAGTGGCTCCTGTGTTCTAACAACTTGCCACGCTGGAAAATCAAATTCTCTTTCTGTCTGTGTTTGCTGCATCGATTCTCGCCTGCCCCTCAGCCCCCACGAGGAGGTTTCGGTGTCATCCCCGCTGCTCACGCGAATATTCAGCAGCGCTGACCCGAGGACTGGCCCTTACAGACACAGCCTCTAATGAAGACATGCACTGGTGGTTACCTTTCAGCAGATCCCATTTTTAGCTTCTTACAGCTGCCTGCTCCCATTGATTTACTTCTTTACTTTTCCTCTGCAGGGTGATAGTTGGGCTTTGTCGCTTCATGCATTTTTTTTCTCCTTTTGCTTGTTTAGTTTTTCCTCTTTTTTAAAAAAAGGAAAATGTATTTTTTTTAATTTTTTTTCTTTCCCTGTTAAATTGATGTTATTGTTCCCTCTAGTGTTGGTGGAACAATGGCTTTTTGAGCCACATCCACATCCATGGACAATTCCAATTTTTTTTTTCCTCTTATTTTTGTTAAACCTTTTTTTTTAGCTGCTGTTAAGCAAGCACAAATCTTTCCCACCTAATTATTTTTTAAAAAAGAAAGATAAAAATCCAGAGAGAAAAGTGAAATATTTTAGCAGCACCTGCAGATTTGGTGAAGATTTGGATAAGGAAGGATTTCCTTTGTCCATGGATGCCACAGGGGCTGGGAGCAGCCTGATCTGGATCTACCACTGCACTACCAACTCGTTCATGGCAGCATTTGAGCTGCTGCTTGTGGAGACCTTTTGCTAATTTAAACTCCAATAAACTGCAGAAAAATGAGGGAGTTCTGTGTATTTACATGTTCAGTGTGCAGGGAAGTGCCTACGAAGAGTTTGGCTTTCCAAAGAACCTCCCAAGAGCCAAATCTCCCAGGGCTGCCAGATTTATTACAATATTTGTCTGGGCTCAGACATTTAGACATCCACATGAAAGGTTTGGCCTTTTTCCATTTGCTTTTGGTCCCCTGGGAATGAAGATACACACCAGTGCCTCCAGCCAGCATCGTGTGCTGCCCTTGGACAAGCAACCACGCCTCAGCCTCACTGCAGTGCAGCCTAAGCCAGCCTTGGAGAGGCAAAACAGGATTTTTTTTCTGGGAAAAATGCAAAATCATGGAATATTCTGAGTTGAAAGGGACATACAAGGGTCGCTGTAGTCCAAATGAGCTCTGTTTCCTCGTTGCAGGGACAGAAAATGAGCCCAGGAATATTTTATTTCTGGGGTAGATACAAAATCTTAAGTCCGGATGCTTTAGGGTTGATAAGGTTCATGGAATGGTTTTATTTTGGAGGGATCCATGCTGGGATGGGCTGTGAGGGGAGCCCAGAGGGCAGAGGGTGAGGCCCATCAGCAGCAAATGTCTCTGGGGGTATTTTATAATAATGGGGTCAACCCCTTCAGCCAAACTTTGCACCGCCAGCAATGGTTGCCATGGGATTCCCTGCCCCACAGAAATCCCTNGGTTATTTTATAATAATGGGGTCACCCCCTTCTGTACTGTGCACACCAAACCTTGCACCGCCAGCAATGGTTGCCATGGGATTCCCTGCCCCACAGAAATCCCTCTAAAATCTCTGTTTCCCCTCTCCTCCGCAGGAACAGCACCGTTCTGAACTCCAAAGTCATCTCCGTGACTGTGAAGCCATTGCCTCGGTCTCTGCTCACCCCTCTGGAAATCGAATTCTCCCACCTGTACAACGTAAGTGGTTCCTGGGGAGCTGCCCCATCCCGTGGCTGTGCTTTCTTCTGCAGGGCAGGTGCAGGGAAGGAAGTGGCTTTGATGGGCTCTTGTCTTCTCTTTGCTGGTGCAGGACCCTTCAATCTCCATCCCAGAAAAAAAAAGTTTAATCTCCAGAGCAGCAGGAGGGTGACACTGCTGGCGCAGGGAACACGGCCACTCTTGTCCCCAGTTCACGGCCACTCTTGTCCCCAGTTCACACCATTTCATTGTGAGGATCATCACACGGGAATAATTGTGCACTCATTAGAACAACTTGACGTAGCAATGGTCTTCCTTGAGGAGGGAAAGGTTGTTCCCATTAATTTTGGAATATTACTGTTGTCCTCAGTGCTTTCCAAGGCAGGCAAAACTCCCCTCCAGGTTCCTCTGCTCGACCCCAGGCAGATTTATGGGATGGATATTTCCATACCCCAAGGCCCGTCCTTGTGGAGCTTAGATGCCCTCCTGAGGCTCTACAACATGAATATTAAGATCTGTTGTGTCTTTGTACTCTCCTGGAGGGATTTTCCAAAGCGGTCTCAGGCAGCTGGAGTCAGAGGCAAACCTCTTCCAGGGATTTAGACACACCTGAACCCCTCCTGCAGGGCCGTGGTTTTGTCCCACGAAAGCAGAGGCTGTGTTTGATCCACTTTCCAGAAGGGAGCAGCAGAAGGATTCTGTGTGAGAGGAGGGACAAGGAGGAATATCCGAGGGTTGAGTCAGGAGAGAGGCAGAGTCGAATCCCTCTGCGGTGGCTGTGATGCAGAACAAACCAAGGCACATTTCATTCTGGCTTTTCAATCCCAGGGGGCCAAAAGCCATTCCAAGGATTTTGGATCTGTGACAGCTCGTCTGGTGTATCCCTGACACCCCATCCATCCCCATCCTGGAAGGTTTTACAGACCCCACATTCTTCATTCCAGTCCAGACACTCCACAAACAGCAGGACGCTGATTTGTTTCTAATTTCCCTTTCTTGTCTCCTGGCAGGGAACCACCAACCAGACCTGCATCCTGTGGGATGAAAATGATGGGTGAGTTCCGTGCGTTTCCCTTCACTCTCACAGGTCTGCTTGCTTTTTTTGGGGTGAAATCATAATTTTAGCAGTGATGTGTCAGTTCTTGCTCTCTCTGCTCAGTATTTTCTTCGTCCTGGTGGGGAGTGGTTCTTCCTTCACACGTGCACTGTTTCTCTCTGAGCTGTCTTTTAGTGCTGTGTTGGATTTTTCCACATAGAGGATGCATGAACTGGGACCCAGGGCTGTGGGAGTTTGCAGACTGAGCTCAGCAAAGCCGTGCTTGGCTCTCTGCAGTGCTCACCCCGAATCAGGCGCCACAAGGAGAGTAACAAAAAATCAGTTGCAAATGTGGCCTGTGGAGGTGAAGTTCAGGTGATATGAACTTTATATTTTGCTGCTGTGATATAGAAAAATTATTTTTGCCAAAATTCCAGTGATGACTGATGCTGTTCAGGAGGGTTTGAGTGTTGTGGTTGTGGCCAGCAGGGAAAAAAAAACAATCCCAAATTACCCCAAAGAGTTGGGATCATAAATCCCATGTGGGGAATAGTTGTTAAAGAACGTGCACCTTAGGAAAAAAAAAACAAAACAACACTCTGAAAGTGATGTCTTAAATCCTGAGTGAACTTGACAAGGATACAAAGTGTTTGATTTAATGGTGGTTTTACTTCACTGACTTTTGCATCTCAGTTTGAGCACCTGCCTGGCTCCTCTTCTGCTTGCAGTCAGTTCCTCTCCTTGAGATCTCAGGCATTTGGCACATGCCCCTGCATTTATTATTATTATTTATTATTATTACCAGCAGCATCTGAAAAATGATTCCATTCTTGTCCTTTTCTGCTTCATTAAGTAGCATATGCACACAGAGGCAGGCAACATATTTACACTCAGCTCAGTTCTTGTTGGTCTGGGATTAATTTGGCATCTCTGAGTGGATCCAGAGCAAAGCTGAAGAGCCCAGAGGGTCTCCCTGCTTGTGGAATCACACCTGTGGTGTAGCCCAGGGCGGAACTGGTCCCTCTGGCTTCTAATAAAAATTACTCGATCGTTAGAAGATGGTTGAGATGCAGGTGGACTTTTAAAAAATTAATAAAAGGGGGTTAATAATATTTTCTGTGTGCCATGGAGTGTGTGGTCAGCACAGAGGATTGGATGGGTGGGCAGCCTCAGGAGCTGGCCTGCTCTGCTGGATCTGCTGTTTCTCTGTGCTGGGATGGAATTAAAGCACTTGTACAACAACCCAGTTCTTGGCAGGTTCAGGCGGAGCTGGAACCACTGCTCCTTTTTCTCTGAGCTCCATCGCATTGCTTCTGGCTTTCCAAAAGCAGAGAGGGCTGTGTCCAGGAGCAGGGAGATGTTTCCCTGCCGTGCTCAGACCCAGATTTAATCAGTGGTAGGATTCTCCTCGGGCCAGGTGTTTTGAGCCCCTCAGAGGTTCTGTCACTGTTTGGGTTTTTGTCCTGCAAATTCCCAGTGGCATTAAATCAGCGGGATGGGCACCTCGGGTGGTGTTGGAAACTTTGGTTTATTAACTGTGAAAATAACAAACTCTCTACAGAGAAAAAGGCATGGCAAAGGCAAGGAGGTTCTTGTCTCTGCTGAAACACCCCCAAAAATGGCACCGAGGTTCCTCTGTCCAGTGCTTTTACCATTGATGGCTCAGGCAGGGCTCTGGCACTCGTCCAGCCAGGTAATCTGAAGTTTGAAGTGAAGTCCAGGGGTTCCTGTGAGGTGTCCTGGTTCAGAACACTTCCAAATTGGGAAAGAAAATTCTGATTTCTTCACCTTTTATGGGAAACAAAGAGAACTCAAGTCCCTTCCCAATCTGGGCACCCTGTCCTGGTGATCAGCTTCAGTCTGATACGAAAAAAGCAAAATCCAGTTTGGACGTGGCCGAGGGACAGGGATGGGACTCTGGCCATTCAGGGTGGGCACAGGAACCGGTCAGAGCTGGCGCTGGGAAGGGCCTGGCAGGACACAGAGGAAGGTTTTGCCCAGTGGTGAACATGAACTGAGAGGTTTGGACGGCATTTCTGAGCTGGAGGCAAAGCAGTGCCCAGCTCAGCATCACCAGCTCCGCCTCACCCTGGAGAATGATTTGGGTTGGAAGGGATCCTAAAGATCATCTCATTCCAATGCCCAGGACCAGGCCACTCCCTGCCCTGGAGCTCTGGCTGCTCCACACTCTTCCTCCGAAGGCTCAGCAGCATCCTGGGCTGCCTGTTGTCCCTCTGGGAGTGCAAAATGCTGGGATTCCTTTCAGTCTTTATCCCTGTATCCTCATGGCACCGAAGAATCAGAGTTAAGAGCTGAGCAGGAAATTTTTTGGCACTGACACCACGGTTCAGTTTCAAGGGTGGATTCCAACTCCCCGGCAGATTGGGTGTGCAAATGTTGCTGCTAAGCCTCCACTCTCCCAGTGTTTTGGGGTTTTGGGGATGCGTGTGCACGCCTGAAAGTGTTTGCAACCAACGTTTACAATCTCGAGCAGCTGAAAAGCCCCAGATCCTGATGTCAGCAGATTTTTGCTCGGACGATGTTCCAAAACTTAGAGCTGATGCAGGAGCTCTGGTGAGGGGAGCTGCCAAGCTGTTTGTGCAGTATTTTAAAAGCTGATTTGCACAACATTTTAAAGCGGATTTGCTGCCACTGCTGCCTCCTGGGAAAGTCTAATGAAAGGCAAATCTTGCAAACCCCATTCCCTGGTCCTGGCTGCTCACCTTGAACAGCACTCTGGAGCTGTCAAGGGGTTTGAATCACGATTTTGGGTGATTGTTTCCTGCTTGGAACAAGAACTTTTAGGCTGCCCTCTGGACTCGTTGCCTGGTATGTGGTGGATTCCTGATTGGTGACTTTGTCCCAGGAAATCCTGTGGTTGAGTCATTCTTTTGTGGTTCCTCTCTTTGCTCCCATCTTCTCCTTCCTGGCACCTCTCCTGGAACTGGAGGTTTTCCCACTGATCAGACTCATCGGGTGTTTGTGCAAATGGATGAAAATAAGGCTGTCCCATCCCCGGAAGTGTTCAGGATCAGGTTGGATGAGGCTCTGAGTAACCTGGACTGGGGAAAGTGTCCCTGTCCATGGCAGAGGGGTTGGAATTCAATATTCTTGAAGGTCCCTTCCAAGCCAAACGGTTCTGCGATTCTGTGAAATCCCGTTTCCCGGTTCTGACCAGTGTAATGGGTTTACAGCTTCATTTCCCTGCCTGTTCTCCACCCTGCTGCATTCCCTGTGCAGCCCAAGCCCGGATTGTTGTGGTGCTGCTTTCTCAGAAGATGCTGAGACCCCTCAAGTTTCCTCTTTTGCCGCTCTCCATGTTCCTGCTCCAAGGCCAGGGGAGCTTCCCCATCCTCACAGTCACCCACCTGAGGCTGCAGATCTTGGTGACCCAAATTCCACCCGATCCCAGTGACCCAGCCTCTGGATTTAACCCCTTCCCTCCTGTGACTGAACGCGTTCAGAGGATGGAAACCTGGAGCAGTCCTCCCATGAGAGCTCCTACCTGTTCCTGCAGCCACCCGAGCTTCCAATCCCATCCAGAGCGTGCCAAAACCCTTTAAAGGTCCACTTAAAATCCATGGGCCGTGAAGGGTTGGACTGTAAAATTGAAATTAGAACCGGACAATTATCGGGTGACCATGTGCTTCCTCAAAGATGGAGCTGTCGAACAGAGCACTCGGAAATAAAAAAAGAGGGAGAACCCCTGAGTGTTCATTCATTTGCATTTAGATGGATATTTAAGCTTGTACCATTAACAATGGATTTTTGATTTATTAATCCCAGCCTCTTTGAGTGATTGTGAGATTTGTGGGTGGCACCTCTGCCTCTCCTTTCTCTTCCCCTTGCCCCCAACTCCTCATGTCGCGAAATAACAGGGGAGAAGATCAGGGACTAATTTCTGTTGTGTTGGGTGCTGCAAGTGTGATTAATGAGCTTAGCACGGGCTGGGTAAATTGAAAGTTGAAATCAGAGAATGATTTGGGACTCTCTGGCTCTCCTCCAAGGGTATTCATCTGGAGTAATTATTGCCTGCTTAGCCCTGATGAAGTGAAAGTCCAGGCAGGATCTGGTCTCCTGCTGCCCGTTTCTCCTGCTGGGACAGGAGAGGAGTTGATGAATGCAGCCATGGATGTGTGTTCGTGTTCTTGTGCCTCACCTGAGTTTTATTCCTCCCCTGCCTGGCCCCGGTGCACAGCAGGGATTTCATGTGGCAGTGGGAACAGGGAGACAGAGCCCAGGTTTGTTGTTGGTGGTGACAGCATCACTTCATGTGTCTTCACGACTCCCTGAAAGGATGTTTTAATGAGGCTGGAGTCGGCCTCTTCTCCCACATAACGAGTGGCAGGACAACAGGAAATGGCCTCAAGATGCACTGGTGCAGGTTTAGATTGGATAACAGGAAAAAATTCTTCACTGGGAAGGTGGTCAGGCTTTGGAACAGGCTGCGCAGGGAAGTGGTGGAGTCACCACCCCTGGGAGTGTCCAAAAAATGTGTGGATGTGCCACTCAGGGATGAGGTTTAGTGGTGAACACAGCAGTGCTGTGTTTTTTTCCAGCCTAACAGTTCCACGGTTCTGTGGCTGCAGAGGAAGATGTGGAGCTATTTATTGTTACAGGGCAGTCCTGCTGCCCCTCGGGGCTGATGGGTCTGGGTTCAGGCCATCAAAGCCGTGTTTGGGTGTTCTTTGAGCAGGGTTCAGGTAAGTGAGGAGGAGTGGTGTGAGATGGAAAGGGAGAGTCACAAACCACAAAGCGTGGGATGTCTGACAAGGGCATGGAGTGATGGGACAGGGGGAATGGCTTTAACGTGACATAAAGTAGGTTAAGACTGGATATTAGGAAAAAATCCTTTACTGTGAGGTTGGTGTTGGAACCCTGGAGAGTGGGATTACCAGAGAAGTTGTGGGTGCCACCCCTGGAAGCGTCCAAGGCCAGGTTGGGAGAGGCTTGGAGTAACCTGGGAGAGTGGGAGGTGTCCCTGCCCTTGGAAGGGGTTGGAATGAGAAGATTTGAAGTCCCTTCCACCCCAAACCATTCAGGGATTCTATGAAACGTCTGGAGAGGTAACACGGGCTGCAACAGGTGAGCACTGACTGTCCCCTCCTTGGTGACAGCAGGGTCCAGGCCAGCTGAGGGCCTGTATTTTAGCCCCTGGTGCAGGAGATGAAATCAGGGCATGCAGGGGTGAAATCCAACCACAGACACACAAAGAGTGAGATCCAGCAGGTCTGCATTGTCCCACAGGGAACGCTCCATCCAGCAGCCCCTCTGCTCCTCTGCCTCGTTATAATAACTAATCGTTATAATAACCAGGCATTACAATAACTGATCTTAAGAGGCCTTTCCAAACCTTCCAAAATATTTGCATAAAAGCTTTTCTGCTCTTGGAAGAGAAAGCGCCTCGGGAATCTGTGGTTTTAATTCAAGGACACCCTCAGCTCCCCTTGGGAAAGATCGTCTGTTCCAGTAATTAAAGCCTTTCACCTGCCTGACTTGGGAAATGCAAACCTCGCTGTTTGGGAAGGTGACCTGGGCGAGCCAGGTTAGGCTTGGAGACAAAACAAACACTGCCTCAGCTCTGGGGCGAGGCAAAATCACCTGGAAACTTGTGGAATCCTGAAATACAGCTCCCAGGGGCTGAGGACAGTCCTACTCACGGGATTTTTTTCAGACAGGAACTCCTTGATGGGTGGGATGTGGGTTGGTCCTGGAGGTCACACAGAGCCACAAACCACTGGGAGAGTTCTGAAGTGTCAGAGCAAGTTATTTTTTGGGGTGTTTTTGTTTGTTTGCTTTGTCTGGAACAACTCAGAGGAGCCCTCCAAATGTCCTAGAAGGAGAATTGTATGTATAATTTTTTCATTGGGTAATTGTACTCCTTGCTGTCCATGGTCCAGATACCCCATGAATTCTGGGAGTGCAGCTGCTTTACCTGAAATTCCCATTTTTTGGGTGGGATATTCAGTGTTCAATCTGCAAAATCCAGAGCTGTCTGAATTCCTGGCTGCAAGTCCTACAGGATAAAAGGAAGGTCCTTGCAAGGCAGCACAAGGAGCAGGACATGGTGTGAATTCCATGGGCTCCACACCACTTGTTGAAAGAGAAAGGCATTAACTTTCCTTTCCTGTGCTTTTTGGGGCTTTTTGTGATTCCAGCCTTGCTGGTCTGATTCCCTCTGGAGGGCTCTGCTCCCTTTGTTCCTCTACTCCCCACCACCAGGAATGTGTCATGCAGGAGTTTTCTTACCTCCAACATCCCACAGAAATCATTTTGCTCATCACATCACTTAATCCATCTCCCAGTGCCTGTCTTTTGAAGAAGAGCTTTCTAAAGTGAAAAAACAGCTTCTCTTTTCCTGTATCTGTCACCCAGAGCATTAATGACCCTGCCAGAGCTGTAGATCAGGCAGTCACTGCCTGTGTGTGCTGACAGGGATAAATGATTCCCTCAGATACAGACAATTCACAGAATCACAGAATCACAGAGTCACAGAATCACAGAATCACAGAATCACAGGATCACAGAATCACAGAATTACAGAATCACAGAATGGTTTGGGTTGAAAGGACCTCAGCGATCATCGAGTTCCACCCCCAGCCACGGGCAGGGACACCTTCCACCATCCCAAGTTGCTCCAAGCCCCATCCAACCTGGCCTTGGACACTTCCAGGGATGGAGCAGCCACAGCTTCTCTGGGCAACCTGTGCCAGGGCCTCACCTCCCTCACAGGGAGGAATTTCTCCCCAATATCCAACCTAAATCCACCCTTTTTCAGCTTGAAGCCATTCCCTGTGTCTTGTCCCTCCATCCCTTGTCCTCAGTCCCTCTCCAGCTCTCCTGGAGCCCCTTTAGGCACTGGAAGGGGCTCTGGGGTGTCCTTGACACTTTCATTTTCCCACAGTGAACACCCCCAGCTCTCCCAGCCTGGCTCCAGAGAAGAGGGGCTCCATCCCTGATCATCTCTGTGGTCTCCTCTGGAATCTCTCCAGCAGTTCCACGTCCATGTGATGTTGGAGGCCTCAGAGTTGGACACAGTCCAGGCAGGTTCTCACAGGAGCAGAGCAGAGCTCACCTTGACCTGGTGGTTTGTTAAAACCCTAAAACCCTGTGAGACATCAGTGCACTGCTCTCCCTTTTAGATCTATTGATGACCTATTGCATATTAACTTTATACCAATTATATATTCCTTTTAGATTTCTTGATGACCTATTGCATATTAACTTTATACCAATTATATATTATAGATATTTCTACTGCAACACTCCAGCTGTGGGGGAGCAGCACTGCTCTTCGTGTGATCCCATACAGGGTGTCTGCGTTTGCCAGTGTCCCTCTTCCAGCTCCATTAATCAGTTTAATTCCCCACATCTTCAGCTGCAAATCCTGCCTTTCCTGGCTCTGGATGTGCTGAGGGGATGTCAGTGAGGGAGGAAAGCACCGTGCCTGCAAAGCCTGGCTACACAGGGGCACGCGGGGAGGTTAATCTGAATATTCCCATTAGTTCCCCTGTGTTAAACCCAGTTAGAAGTGTCCCTTAATTCAGCCTGTCTGACTGCACTCGCCATGTGCAACCAGGCAGATGGAATTGTGGTCCCAGGAGCCTTTTTCCAGCCCCGGGTGAGAGCAGACAAAACAGGGCAATGCAGTGAGACCCAGTCACACCTCCAGAGCCTGAGGATTCATCCCTGCTCAGCCTGGCCTCTGGGGAACACAGAGGACAGATTCCAGGGGGCTGTTTATCCTGACACCTCCCCTGTTACAAGGACACCTTTTCCTGGGAGTTTTTACCTGGATTCCAGGTGTCTCAGGAAAGAGGTGGCCAATTCTGCCAGCAAAAAGCAGCAGAGCACAGGGCTGTGTCCATCCCTGCTCGGGACAGGAGTTAAACTCCCTTGGCCTTTGCTGAGCTGCTTCCCAGTGGTCGGAATTGTCCGTGGAGTTGGGAAAGCAGGTGCTGGGTTGTTCTGCAGTGCCTTTCACAGCGCAGGATGCAGGAGAAGCTGAGCAGGAGAGCGCAGGGCTCCTGCTGCTTCCAGCAGAGCAGGGTTTAATGGCTTTTGACAGAAGGGAAAAGGGGAGAGGACAGAGGATTCAGAGGCTCTGAAGCAAATGCTTGTTTGCTTCCCTTGCAGAGGGGTCGGGAATATGGGTGGAATAAATGAGTTCTCTCCACAGACCTGGCAGAAGCCAGACACTGACACCTGGAGGATGCTCCCACTGGGAAGGGGCTGTGGGTTCAGTGACGTGGTTCCAACCCCGGCTCAGTGCTGAGGGTGAGAGCTGCAGCCTCACGAGGTTCAGGGTGTTTTTCACGTGTTTGTGCTGTGTGTTCT
>VXBU01012189.1:478966-498938 GCA_013400315.1 Bombycilla garrulus
GGGGGGCTCAAGAAGGCTCAGTGGAGACCTTCTGGCTCTGCACAAGTCCCTGACAGGAGGGGGCAGCCAGGTCCAGGTCAGGGTCAATATTTTCTTCCAGGTAACAAGCGACAGGACAGGAGGAAACAGCTTCAGGTCACACCAGGGGAGGTTTAGATTGGATATTAGGGAAATTACTTCATGGAAAGAGTAGCCAAACCCTGGAACAGGCAGCCCAGGGTGGTTGAGTCACCATCCCTGGAGGGATTGAAAAGAGGCACAGATGTTGCACCTGGGGTTGAGGTTTAGGGGTGAACCTGTGCTGGGTCAAGAGCTGGGCTTGAGGATCTTTTCCAACCAACAATTCCCTGATTCTGTGGCTGTGTCTGTGTTTTACCTACATCCCTGCCAGCTCCCCTGGATCCACCTTCCGGGACATGCCAGGTGCTGAGGGTGGCTTGTGGTGGAAATCCAACTTGACTTCCCAGGTTGCTTGAGGGCACTGCAGGCACAGCCCAGGGTCTGGTGGAGAGCTTTGGATCACAGCTCCAGGCTTTGAAATGGGAAAAAAAGGCAGGTTGGGGAAATCTGCTGCCTGCTTTTGGTGTGCTCCAACTCCAGTGGCTCAACAGGGTGCAGCTTTGAACCAGCTTCAAGGCAGGCTCAGGTGCACAGAGGAGAGCTGCACCAGCACACTCTGCACGCTCTGTGTGTAAAATTCAGAGTGGAGTGTCTTTATCTCCATGTGCTTCTTTGCTGGATTGATTTACCCTGCCTTTATGGGCACGAGAAAGTCTGTCTGGGTACAGAGCACCACTTTCCAAATTGTTCTGTCTCTGGACCTGCAGATCTTAGCGGGTCTGTATCCTCTGAATATTGGCTTTGCCGGGAGCTGAGGGCTCCAGGGCAGCCTGTGCGTGATTTGAGGAAGGTGTGTTAGGACCACAAGTCCTCAGGACCAGTGCTGGACAAACCTCAGCACCTGGCAGAGGTTTCAGCAGGTGATGTTTGATGTGTCTTTGTTAAGGACACGAGGAGAAGTTTCCCCATCAGGCTGCTTTGCTCAACTTCCCCGCAAGACTGAGGCACGTCCAGATGAACTTCTTAAAATGCCTCGTTTTATAATGAACCCTTGAGCTGCAAGCCAGAAACACAGCAGTATCCACCACAGCCTAAATAAATGCTGGATTTCAAAACTTTCACCACAGAATCAGAGAATGGTTCGAGTAGAGAGGGACCTTCAAGATCATCCCATTCCAACCCTGTTCCAGGGACACCTTCCACCACCCCAGGCTGCTCCAAGCCCCTTCCAACCTGGCCTTGGACACTTCCAGGGATCCAGGGACAGCCACAGCTTCTCTGAGCAACCTGTGCCAGGGCCTCACCACCCTCACAGGGGAGAACTTCTCCCTAATATCTAATTTTATCTATTTTGTCCATTCCAGTCCCAGACCCCTCGTTCCCATGATGGGATTCAGTGGGGAATGGTCAGGGTGCTGGTTCTTGAGTAAGGATGGGGAAAGTTTGCCTCTGTTTTAAAGAAGAGAAAAGGACTTGTGCTTGTTTTCACCTGACTGCTTGTGCACCATGCTGGAAGGTGAAATGTTCTGCTAAAACAGCAACAAAAAGAGGCCACAGTGCCTGGGATGCAGCCCTTGTCTAATGATGAACTTTCTGTGTGTCTGGGTAAATCAGTGTAAGCTTCCTGCCTCAGTTTTCCCTGATCCTGCTGTGCTAAATAACATCAGACAGCTCCTCGAAATGTCAGGAGATCTGGGAGCGAGGAGCTCCTTTCAGTGAGCGAAAATGAGTATTCCTCTTTATCACTGAGAACTGGTGATCTAAAGGTGAGTTTGATGGTCAGACTGGTCACCCAGAGGAGCTCCCATCATGTTTTTTGTTTCGTGTGGGCAGCAGGGAGTGTCACCACGTGAGTTTTGGTCTGCATGAGGTGGAATGAGGAGACTCGGGGCCATCGCTGTGAGATTGCTCACGTGAGGGCACGAGAGGCACCAACCTGTGCATCCCAGCTGAGCTCTCCGTGGCCTCTCAGCCCCATGGCAGAGAGGATTAGCAAAAACATGGAATATCCAGCCTGCTCTGACAGCCAACTCACTGTGGAGCTCGGCAGATTCTCCCAGTGGCTCTCCTGGAAGGCAATGAGAAAAAACTCCTGGAGAGGACAAATCCTCTGTGTCTTGTCCTTCAGATTTATTTGGATGCACTTTAACCCTCAGTCAGAAAACTAACTGATGCAGCGAGGTCAGAAAGCCCAATTTCATGGAACAGAACGATTTTCAGACTTGTCAAGGCTCTTTCTAGGGCTTTGCAAATCCTTTAATTCAATTACAGCACTGACCAGTTGGAAGATGAGTGTTCATCTCCCAGAGCTCCCTTCTGCTTCAGGCCAGAGCTGCACCTCCAGGGGGTTTCACGGACGTGTGGAATGTTGGTGGGATGTCAGGAGGGGGTTTTCTGCTTGTCTCTGAGGGAATAAATTCACCAGGGGCTGGTGCGTGGCAGGGGGAGGGTGGGCAGGCCCTGGAACAAATTGCCCAGAGCAGCTGGGGCTGCCCCTGGATCCCTGGGAGTGCCCAAGGCCAGGCTGGACGGGGCTTGGAGCAGCCTGGGACAGTGGGAGGTGTTCCTGCCCATGGCAGGGGGTGGAACTCAGTGATCTTTGAGGTCCCTTCCAACCCAAACCACTCTATGGTTTTATGGTGGTGGCCTAAAGCCTGACCCAGCAGGAACCTTGATCTTCCCAGGTCTGAGGAGAGCCTTTCTTGCCGCTGAGGATGGGAGTGCAGGCAGCAAAATGGGAGGAAATGACTGGGGAATCAGCCCCCCTCATTTTTGGGTGATGGATCCCATCCACCACCAGCCAGACGAGGAGACAGAAGTGGAAAGGGTCATAATTACTCTAATTAGAGTGATGGGCTGTACCCAGAACCCCAACTGTGTCATTTTCAAGTGGGGAAGGAGAAACCCAAGGAGTGGTTTACCCTCTGTCACCCAGGAGGAGCAGAGCAGAGCCACAGCTCAGCTCTCCTCCCCTCTCCCATGGCTCTGCAGGTGGCTCTGAGTAAAAGTTAACTGTGGCCTGAATTGGGAGAAGAGGAGCCCAGAGGAACTGGGATCCAGGAGAATGCTGTTCATTTCTAGCTGTGGTTATTATTTATTTAATGGTGCGTAGAACTTAAAAGTCAAATCTTAAGGAAACACCCTTCAGACCTCAGCAAGGCTCCTCAGGAGCACTGCACAGGATTTTCCCGGGGATTATCAATATGCATGGGATTTTTTTCACCCATAATCCTAGGCTGGGGCCTGGCAAAGGGCTGCTGCAGGAGTTTTGGCTGTCAGCTGGGATGTCTTTACCTTTAATGTTCCACACAGGCCCAAACTGAAGCTGCAGTGATGTATCACTGCTGCTGGGAATTGTGTTCAGACAGATCTTCTCCAGTCCTGGTGTCCCATGCGCTGGTCAGAACAGTGCTGGGGACTTTCCTGACATTTAAAATATGTCCCAGGGGACTGTTTGGTTACTTTTAGCAATGAGGGAGGCAGAATTCTGTGATGGAAATGCCTAAAATCCAGGCAGCTTCAAGAAAAATGTGTCTCTGGAGCTGCTTCACATGGAATAACACCGGGAGAGTGGAGGGAGCTCCCTGTGCCCAATATTGCTGCAGGATATGGGTCCTGGCTGGGAAAATCGTCCTTCAGCTACAAAAACACCTGAAGGGAAGGGATTTTTCATGGCTGAGGTGCAATTTGAACATGCCCAAGACATGAAGATCTAGTGTGAACGCAGGGATAGGGAAAGCACACACATGGCTGTGGCTGTGCTGCAGCCCGAGGATTTTTTCAGTCATAAAAGTTGAGTCCCAGGAAGGGATTTGCTGCTTATCCCCAAGAGAAAACAACTCAGGGTGAGAGGGGAGACTGGAGATGTTTTGAATGAGACACCTGGAACAGGGCAGGGGAAGAATCTCAGAATTGCCATTGGAACAGAATAGAATAGAATAGAATAGAATAGAATAGAATATAATAGAATAGAATAGAATAGAATAGAATAGAATAGAATTATTCAGTTACAAGTGACTTTATCTTATCAACTCCAACTGCTCGACCAGTTCAGGGCTACCGAAAAGTTTCTAAATCCCTCTCAAACACTGTTAGGCTTGAGACATTGACCACCTCTCTGAGAAGTGTGTTTCAGTGTTTGACAACCCTCTGTGTAAGGAAATGCTTCCTAAAATTCAGTTTGAAGTGCAGGTGAGGTGTGTTCCACCACGGCGTTCTCAGGAATATCCCGTTTGTGGGACAAAGTTGTTTTTGATTTTTTTTCCAGGTAGCTATAAAGAGAACTCCCCCTCTCCACCCCCGCTTCTGGAGGGCTGCTGTGTTTGTCTGCGCTCAGGCGTCAGCATCTCTCAAGTGTTGTTAGGAACGGTATCACAGCACCGGGCATTTCCCGGCTCCCCGGCTCATTTCTGCCCAGCTCACTCATTTTACGAGTGCAAAAGATGCTTTTGCTAATTGCCAGCTCTGCCAGCTCCTCCTGGGATCTCAAGGCAGCTGAGGTTGTCCTGCCTGTTCTCTCTGCAGCTCTTTGCTGCTGCTGCAGTCTGTGAACCAGGACTTACATGACTCCCATTACTGTCGTGCCCGAGCATTTCACAGCTTTCAACGTGCTGTTATTGCAACTGGAGCTGAACAAAAAAAAAACCCAAAATCTCCTTTTCTAGGTCACTTACAGCTCTGAGTTTTCTTTTACATTTGCCTTTACCTAGATTAGTGTTTTTGGAGGGTTTAGGATGGAGCAGTGTTGGTCCAATGACAAGTGTCACTTTGCTTTGGAGGGGTGAGGCGGCTTCAAAATGCAGCAGAACTGACAGGAACTCTCAGAACATTTTCTGCCTCTCTGAAGCAGGAGCGGCGTGGGAACCCGCTCTCGGGTCCCCTGAACAAGGAGCATTTATTTTTGTCCTCCTGGCCTCCCTCCCTGCCCAGAAAAGCTTTCAGAAGAGGTGGCCTGGGAGCCCCCAGCTTGTGAGCGGTGCTCCTTCACTCTGACACCGCCTGTCATCTCAGCAAAGAAAGGGAGATCAAACAGGAGGATGGAGTGGGAGCTGTCACATCCGCTGTACTTTTCCTGCTCAATCCTGTTACCCTTGGGCAGGTGAAGGCTGGGACCAGCAGCTTCATCCCTTTGGTGCTAACCTGCCTGTCTGCTCGCTGCTCAGTCTGGGCAGAAAACCTCCATGCACGAGCCAGCAGCGTTGGCAGGGACGTTTCGGAGGGGCTGGGGAGGAATCAGCCAGATTTACACCTTAGCACTGTGGTTTCCAAACTCTTCTCCTTTCAGGACTCCTGAGTGCCAAACTGAATGTTCTGATCAACTTTCTCCACACACTCAGACCCCCTTTGATTTCCAGATTCTATCATCTCCCCGACTTGTTCTGATTCTTTGGTGGCTCTGTAAAGTTTGTTCTCTGAAAAATCTCTGCTGTTTATCCCTTTATTCCTTATTCTGCTTCTCTCCTCTGGACATTCCCCTCTACCCACCTTCCTGGCCGGGATGGAAGGGGCTGCAGCAGCCAAATCTCCCTTTTCCCACCCTTTGCAATCTGATCTCCTCCTTTGGAGGTTCCTGGCTCCAGGTGCCAGTTTGGCTTTTGGGGGAGGCACCCTGGCAGGGAGCAGGCCTGAGACAGAGGATGAAAGCTTGCTGGGATATTCTGCATTTCATCTGTGATGGTGATACTGCCCGGCTTTATCGCCGTGCTCCGTGCTCCCCTGGGCCCTGCACAGAGAGTGCCAGCAGGGTTGAGAGCCTTTAGTTCTTATTGGCTTCATCCAGGAGATATCCAAGAGGCCCTGGGGGACTTCTGAATTTCCCAGCTTGGGAGCTGTAGACCCAGTCCTGATCCCTGCATCACAAGCCTTGGAGCAGCAGGAGCTGGTTCTCCCTCTGGAAGATGTTCCAGTGTGGAAGCAGAGCCCAGGGAATCTGTTCAGGTCTGCAGGAGGAGCAGAGGAAGGGCAGAAACGATCGCCCTGCCGAGGGAGGAGGCAGAGATGGATGTGTTTGGCACTGGTTTGTGTGCGTTTTATTGCTGGGCAGGTCGTGGGGGGGTGGATGGGCAGGAAATAAAGGACATTTCACCCCTAGCGCTGTGCCTGCTGCCGCACCATCAGCAATTCCTGCAAGAAAGGCCACTCCCGGTGCTGCACACCCCAGACAGGACACGGGGACATTTTTCAGTAAAAATTGCTTTAGCCAGCACAGCCATCATTGCTGCTGCCTCATAATTGGCAAGTATGTAATTAGCTGAGGAATATTCCACATCTTCTCACTGAGTGGGAAGTCAGAAGCTCCCTTTGGGACGAATGCTCTCCCAAACCTGTCACCGCACCTCAGCCGAGCCTCAGCACATAAAGCACAGCAGATGGCTGAGGGAGAGTTTGCACAGATGCTGCAACATCTGTCCAGTTTGGGAAAGGTGGATGGCTGAAGGTAGGGGTGTCACTGAAAGTGGGACTGGAGCGGAGTGGAATGGAATAGAATAAAATAGAACAGAGCAAAAGCCAAGTCCAGTGCCTGGGTTTTTTGGGGGGAACTCTCTGTCCTTTCTGACTCCAGATGTACAGAGATGCAGCAGGATGGGGAGGAGAGAGGAGAAAGGCTAATGAAGAAATATTGCTGGGAGTGAAGAGTTTTGCACCAGCCTGTATCTCTGCAAGCCGTTTTCATTAGCAGAAAGTGGCTTTAAAAGGCTTTGATAGCCATCCCTGTTTACATGAGCTCCAGAGGGGCTGGCAGAGCGTTTGGGTACCAGCGTGGCTTTGGTTAAACACATTTGCAGTAGCAAAGCTGGGAAATGACTCCCCCTCCTCCCCCGTGACCTGCTTTCCTGAGAAAAGCACAAGCAGATCCACTCAGCACCTGCTCCTTATTCCTGCTCCTTCTAAAATTGCTGGGGTGCTGTGTCTCCACGCCTTTCCTCCCAGAAATCCATGGCAGAAAAGCAGGAATTAGAGCAGACCCCGCCACAGCTATGCAGTCCGCTGAAAACCACTGGGATTGCACGGCAGGGGAAATCTTCCTGCAGGAAAACCTCTGCCAGCTTTGCAGGTCTGGAGCTTGATTTGTGTTTGCGGCTCCTGCCCATGCAGGCTGGAGAAGGGAAGTTTCCTCTGCTGCTTTCCAGCTTCACTGCAATCCTCTGCTTTGCTGCCCGTGGCTCCCTGCATCCCTGAATTTCTGAATTCCTGCATCCCTGCATCCCCACAGCTGCCACGCTGTGCCAAGGTACCAAGGATTCACCCTGGCAGCCTCACTGCCACTCTGTTCGACTCCTCCCGAGGGGTCTCACCCTCTTCCCTCTGATCCATCGGGCTCTGCCCACCGGGGAGATGTTTACATCGACCCCCCTGGTGAGAAAACATCCAATCAGCCCCCAGGAGGGCTCGTTCAAGGAGAGTGGGCAGCGCGATCCTAAACACCAGCATTTATTTATTTATTAGCGTTTATTTAGCCACGACTGCGCCAGCCCCCTCACTGCATCAGCATCATCTCGATTTCCCACAGGCTTTCTCCCCTCGTGCCAATGCAAATCCAAAGCAATTCTGGATTTGCAATTCTCTGTATTCCTTTCTACACCAGGTAAGTCAGGGCAGGAATCACGCTGGTCCCACCAGAGTGGGATTTTGCCGTTTGCTTTGCGTTTTATTTGCCCCCCTCCCTGCCAAAACTTGTAATGAAGCAGCATTTCATGTGACAGGACATTTATGGCAGCTCCAGGCACAGCATAGCGATGAGGAGGTGGTGCAGCATCCCTGATCCAGGATCCAAATGACCTTCAGGAGCAGGCAGATGTTGCTTTCCGAAATTCGAGCTGGGAACGAGGGAGGCATTCCGTGCGTCCGAAGAGCTGCCAGCTCAGCTTCACTTGGCTGCTCCGCTCCTGTGAAATGCTCATTTCGTGGAGTGCAGAGGAAAAGGAGGCCAAAGGGAAAGGAAGGAGCAAAGGAAAGCGATGGCAGGGAAAAAAGTGCAGCAAGCTGAGCTCACACTGACTGAACCTTCTCATCTTCAGAGCAGCGTCCCCACGTCCGTGTGTGGGTGTGTACCTGTGCTGTCCTACTCTCACCTGGCTCAGAGCTCTCTGAATGCATGTTCAGTTTAATTTTGATGTTTTCCTGAGATTCTGCTCGTGGGAATCCTGCTGGGAACAGCCAGGCTCAAGGCGGTGTTTGTCCCAGGAGAAGGGTTGTACCATAAGGGACGTGCTCACACAGCCAGGTCGTGGCTGCTCCATCGCTGGAAGTGTCCAGGGTCAGGTTGGATGCAGATTTGAGCAACCTGGTTTAATCTGGTCACTGCTCATTGCGATGAGCTCTAAATGCCCCTTCCAACCCAAACCATTCCGTGCTTCTTTTGTGGCTGCTCCCAAGTCCGTATCACCCGGGAAACTCTCGTCAGAATGTTTGAAAGAAACACCTCAGGGTTTTAAAAGACTGAACCTCACGGCCCCATCCAGTTCCTCCCAGGAACAGGGCTGCAGATGCTCCAGTGCAAAATGTGAGTTGCTGGTGCTAAAAGGAGGTGGCAGAGCATGAGGGACCTTCCTCCCGGCGATCCTGGAACGGGAATGTGCTGTGGTGGGATGAGGATCTCCCAGGGTTGGAGCCGAGGGGTGAACCTGCTTCCCCTGCTCCACGTTGATGGGGATGTTGGCTGAGCTGTCTCTTGCTTTGGGCTGTGAAGGTGTGAAAGGTGCGCTCCCACGTCGGGCTCACCCACCATTCCTTTGGAGCTGGCTGGCAGGAGGTAAATTAGGAAATGCTCGGCGAGCAGACAGCTCCAAAGGGCTCGGCAGCTCCCTTGGATTCAGAGTGATCGGAAAATGCCCCCAGAATTTATCTGTACGGCGCCAAACCCTTCTCTAACGACTGCTTGCATCCCCTCTCCTTTACTTCAGTGCAGGGCTTTCAATTTTTTAGGACGATTGCCTTTCCTTTGCTTTTAATTCCCCTTCTCAACTGGAAACACTGGAGCATGAAGCCAACCAGAGTTCTTAGGTCCAGATATCTCTTTTACTGTGATCCAGCTGCATCTGTGGAAACTTTATTCTTAGGAGGTTTGTGTAGGTTTTGTGAAATGCATCGAAGCAGTTTCTACCTTTAAAGGGCCACATTTCCTTCTTGGTTACGGTTAATCTTTAATCCAGCATCTTCATCTTTGCCTGCAGCACCTTAATTTGGCTTCTTGATTTAATTTCTTTTACCGTCTGCTACCTCCTCCCATTCCCAGCCCCTCTGTCATCCGCCTGATTTATTTTTCTTTGTCTCTTTATCCTCCAGCCCTGCGCTCAGCCATTAAAATGTTCTGATTTAGGTTTCTGAGAAGCAGCATCCCCTGGAGCCAGGGTTTTGGGAGCGGGAGAGCCATTCTTCTTCCCAACCTGGCCCTGGGGCCTCTTGTACTCCCGGAGACAGCGCTGGGATGCTGGCAGCGCTCTTTGTTTGCTCTTTTGGGAAGGGCTGTTCGGAGGTAGGCAGGAGGCAATCTGCCAGTGGCTCCATCCCTGGCTTTGCCATGGAAAGCTGGGAAGAGCATCAGGATGGATATTTCAGAGAGGGGCAGGCTGAAAAACAGAGGGCGCACATTGGAGTCACCGACACGGGGTTCCCTGATGCCGGGATCACCTGGGAAGGCCTCAGGGTGTTGTGCCACACTCAGAAATGAAGCAGACGGGACTTGCTGCTGTTCTCTGCTTCTGGATAATTTATTATCTTTATCAGTTCAGAGCTCTGGATGGCAACAGGTTCTCAGCACCTCGAGGCCGTGTGGCAGCAAGACCCCAAAATGCTTCAAGGCGTTATATACAAAATATGCTACTAATTAACTACAACAACATACCTAACACGTACTTTATTATTCTTTTTCCACCTCTTCCTAACTTTCTATCTATTCACATAGTCTCTGCATTGTGGGCACTTTTGTCCAATGAAATTGTGCTCCCCACACTGCAGAAAATGGAGTAGGCAGAAGGAGGAAGGAGGAAGGGACAACACCCAAAATCCTCCATCTTGGTCTCTCACCTATATCCATGATAAATCAAACCCAAAATCTAAATTTTTCACCCTGTGGCAAACTACAACTACATTACTACCTATTTACACACTTGTTGATTCAAGCTCATCCCAATGCTTTGAAAGCTTTCTCCAGGTTAAAAGCAGTGTTTTCCTGGGATCATGACCCCTCAGGACAGGCAGAGAAACATTCCCTGTGTCCAGGATTTCCACAGGCGCCAGGGACAGGAGATCTGGACCAGAGTCGGGGCTTTCAGGCTCTCTGTTCAGAGCCAGCAACAACCTCCCAACTCCCTCTCTCCTTTCAGACCCATGCACCTGAGATTTTGGGTTCGGAATCCCCAAGTGGACAATCCCACTGCCCATCCCCGGGTTTGGGGTGAGCAGCCCCGGGGTGATGGTTGTGGTCACGTCAATCCCTCTGCTCCCCTGGCTGAGGGCTGGTTCGGGGGCTCTGAGGGGTTTTAGGCTCTGTTGGGCTCATCCACGGAGCTGGAAGCAGCAAACAGGACGTGTGAGGACAGGGGATGTGAGTGAAAGATCTCCTCAGGTGTTTGCACTGCTCTCCCAGCCTTTAGTCCAAGTGTATTTGTACATCGTTGAGCAGCCAAAGTGAGCGTTTCCAGCTCGTTCACTGCTGGCTGCAATGTCCTGCGGTTCTGTTGGCACCTGCTGTGCTCAACAAAAACATTCCGTGCCTTGCTTTCCCATTTTTCCCGTCTTCCCCGTGAGGCTTGAGCGTGGGCCCACGATGTCCAGGTGCAGGAGATGGTGGATCCTGCTAATGCTCTCAGCTCCTTGGAGGATTTTCCCTGGAATGTTTTCGGTACACGTGACAAAGCTGCTGCTCATCCCTTGGGTGCACTGATTGTTGTTTTCTGGGAAAACAGGAAAATTTCCCTGTTTCTCAGGAGTGATTATAGGGGGACTTACTGTTATTCAGAGCAGAGAAAGAGAATTGCCTGGACCAGGGGCAGGTTAATTTCTGACGTGGAGCCGCAGAAAAGAAAACAGAAAAGCAGAGTCCCATCTTTTGGGCCAGGATCCAGTTTGATCCTTCCTAGCTGGAGAGGGAACAACTGCAAAACCAGCCCCAGGTCTCTGGCATCTTGTGGTAATTGGGAAATTGTAGCAGGAAAGTCGACGTGGAAGCTGAGGGAGTGAGCTGAACATCTTTGTGTCCAGCTGAAACACGCCCTCAACACGTTTGCTCCCACAGGAGGGTCCTGCAGGGTGGTACAAGGGGACAACAGCCCTGGCTCCAGTTCTTGCCATGCAGGACCTGCCAAAACATTTCCACACAAGCTCAAGGGGAGAGAAGCTCCCTGCAAGGCCTGGATCAGCAGCTGTGAATGTCACCGAGGGCTGGGAGGGAGGCAGATCCGTCATCACTGCTCTCACCTCGTCCTCTGCTGGAAAGCAGCGCTGTGTGATAATGAGAGCAGCCATCCTCCTGCTCACCTTTCCATCCCCCTCTCGTCCCGCTGATACACTTCCCGCCACCTGGAAAAGTCGGATTCAGAAAGTCCCAACCTCTCCTTACAGTATTTCCACAGCAGCTCCTGTTTTTCCCTTTTTCCCAAGGTGATCTTGGTGCCCTGAGTTCAGGGAGTTGGTGGAACCACCAACACTGCAGGGATTTAGAAGATGTGTAGATAAGGCACTTGGAGACACAATTTAGTTGTAGGTTTTGCAGTTCTATGTTATCTGAAACATCTTTTTTTGACCCAAACTATTTGATGATTCTATCATTTTTATTGTTCTGATACTCTGGTGCAGCGGAAAAGATCCAATGGGGCAGCTTTGCCCCGAAAGATATTTTATTTATAGAATTTATTTAGAAATGTTACACAATTTTTATTTTATTTATAAATCTTATTTGCAGTCTTACTCATAACTCCTAATCCAGGAGTTATGGCCTGGATTTCTTACACTGAAGGGATCCCAGAAATGCTGTAAAAGTGTTTTTGGCTCTGGATAACAATAAGAAATTTACAAGCAGAGGATAAAGACTTGGATGAATAAATTGTTGATCTGTTGTGGAAATCGACGGAAAGGAGCTTGCAGTGAGGTGGGTGTCAGACATTTCTCCCAGGTAACAAACGACAGGGTGAGAGGAAAGAGCCTCAAGTTGCACCAGGGGAGATTTAGCTTGGATATTTGAAAAAATTTCTTCGTGGAAAGGGTGGTCAGGCATTGGAAAAGGCTGCACAGGGAAGTGTTGGAGGCACCATCCCTGGGAGAGGTCAGAAAATGTGTGGATGTGGCACCTGAGGACGTGGTTTAGTAGTGAACACATTTCTGGTCGATGGTTGGATTTGATGATTTTAAGGATCTTTTCCAACCTTAACAATTCCATGATTTGATAACCCCATGGAAGCATTCCAAGGTCCTCCTTTGCACCCACTGCCATGAGCTGACCCGATGATAGCAGCGTTTGCAGTGTGAGAATTATTTTCCTTTTTTCTTCTTAGAGCCGTGAAGCCAAGGGATTAGAGGGAGCTGTCGGCTTTTCCGTTTCTGTTTCACAGGGTCCTGTAGAGGAGCTGGAAAATATCATCCTTTTAAAGGGAAAAAAAAAAATCCACAAGACGAAAAGACTTCAAATANCTCAGGAAGGAATATTCCCCTGAGTTTTATGATCGGGGGTTTTGAGCTGATTTGGAACATTGTGACTCCTCACAGGGATTTCCACGTTCGTTTCTGATTTAGAGACCAAGGGCACAAGGCCGAGTGCCTTTGGTTTCTCCATTTTTCCTCTGCCTAGGCCGTGGTTTCACATTTTCTGTATGAAAATTCTGACAGTTCGGGATTGTTCAGTGGAATATTGGGTGGGACAGGGGAATGCTTCTGGGGGCTCATCCCAGTGAAATTTCTGTCCTGTGAGTGCCTCTGGGAAAGAACCTCGGCAGGGGAACACGAGGAAATCAGCTGTGGGCCCAGTGGCAAATTCCTCCCCCATCCCACCCTTCCCCGTGCGCTGAAACCACATAAAACCATAAAACCACAGAAACCATAAAACCACAGAAGAGTTTGGATTGGAGGGACCTTAAAGATCACCCAGTTCCAACCCCCCTTCCACTGAACCAAACTGCTTTAATCCCCACCCAGCCCAGCCTTGATTGAAGCAACTCCTCGGAGACCGAGCCGTGGTACAAGCTTCCCCTTCAGGAGATGATTCCTGCATTTCTCCTGGAGCAGGGTTGTAAAGTGCTCGTTCATTCTCCACCACAAGCTCTGGATTCCAAAGGCAGAATCCAAACCCGGGAGGGTGGTGGTGGTGGGAAGTGCTGAGCTCCCTCTCCAGTGGGGTGGCTTGGCCTTGTGATGAGAATCATCAGAGCTCAGCGTCAGCTGCACTTCTGGTGCCTGGAAAGATTATCTCCAGATAATCTTTGGGGTATTTAGCCAGCCATATGCTTTATTTCAATGGTAATATCTATTTCTTTGTGCGTTTGAACATTGTTTATGTTAATTAAGGCTTCAGACTGGGGGCTGCATATGGGCTGTTTCTTCTTTTTCCCTTTTTTTTTTTTTTTTTTTATTTTTTTTTTCTGGGCCTAATTTGCAGATAGAGAGTAACCTTGTCCCCTGAAAATGCTGCAATTCAGTTTTCTGTGCTCATGAATTCATGAGCATTCATTCAGCTGAGCAAAGGGCTTGCTTGTCACCTCCTTATATTTTTCCTGTCCCTCTCTCCCACGCACATAAAAAGGAAATCCCAAATATTCCTTATTTCCCATAGGTCACGAATCTTTTCTCAAATCACTGTTATCTTAATTCTGCTTCTATCAGTTCTGAAGGAAATCACCTCAAACAATCTAAAATTAGGGGTCTCTGAAAAATCAAATCAAATCAAATCAAATTTCATTTTCCTTGAGCTGAGCAACTGGGTTAAGAGTATGTTTTTCCTTCCTTTTCCATATTTTCCATTTTCATTGTTTTGTTTGTTTTGTTTTGTTTTGTTTTGTTTTGTTTTGTTTTGTTTTGTTTTGTTTTGTTTTGTTTTGTTTTCCTAAAGAGCTCATTTAATAATGACTGCTGCTCTGATTATTGATCCTTTCAGACTTACAGAATATTGTTCTCTTCAGTACCAGGCCTACGCTCCTGGGGTAGAGGTGAGAAAAAGGGAATCAGTGCCAAGCAAAACTTGTAAGGGAACTGAGTAGTCTGAGTAGTTTAGCAGGAAGTTTTATAGTGTGAGGGGTTTTTTGTTTGTTTGTTTTGGTTTATTTTTTTTTTGTTTGTTTGTTAGTTGTTTTTTTTAATTATTTATTTCTGTAAAGAAACCAGGAAATTCAGCTAAGGGATGTGTGGACATATTTGCTGACTGCTTATTCCAAAAACCAGAGCTCTGTGAGTGCCCATTTGATCAATTTGCATCTCCTCTGGGTGCCTCAGTTTCCTCCTCATAGAATGCGTTGGGTTGGAAGGGACCTTCAAAGTCATCTCATTCCATGGGCAGGGACAGCTTCCACTGACCCAGGGTGCACCAATCCCATCCAACCTGGCCTTGGACACTTCCAGGGATGGAGCAGCCACAGCTTCTCTGGGCACCCTGTGCCAGGGCCTCCCCACCCTCCCAGGAGTGAATTCCTTCCTTCTATTTCATCTGAACCTCTCCTCTTTCAGTTTTAAATCATTCCCTTTTTCCTGTCACTCCATTCCCTCGTCCAAATTCCCTTTCCAGCTCTCCTGGAGCCCTTGGAAGGGGCTCTGAGCTTTCCTGGAGCCTCCTCTTCTCCAGGCTGGACATTCCCAGCTCTCCCAGCCTGGCTCCCGAGCAGAGGGGCTCCAGCCCTTGGAGCATCTGGATTTATTCCCACAGGTTTACGTCTTTCCTGTGCTGAGGATCCCAGAACTGAATTCAGCACTCCAGGTTGGGTCTCTCCAGAGCAGAGGGGGAGAATCCTTTCCTTGAGCCGCCCACACCTTGGGGACCCAGCCCAGGAGCCCAGGACACATTTACCTTTCTTGGCTTTGAGCTAAATAAGGTTTGATGATGCTTGGTTTCCTTAAATGAATGTAGGGAAATTGCTGGGCCATCCTTTATTTCATTGGAACTTCAGATTTCATTTTGAGCTACATGGATTTACCAAACTTGTGCACTGCATTTCAAATTCAGAGGCTCACAAGTGCAGGATTTTTCCAGGTTTGGTTTTGCTCCAATAAGCCTACACCGCCTTGCTGGATGTGTGAGATGTCTCTCAGGATTTTCAGCGGCATAACTGAGAGCTCAGCCTGTCTTTGAACCAGTGGATTGATCACAGAAAGGGAAAATTATCTCTTGGATAACAGAATGACCCCTGTGAAAGAGTTTTGCTGGTTTTATTTAGTTCTTAGGAAGGTCTCAACTAAGCAAAGCGTGATCTCTGCTTTGGTACTGAGGGTGTCAAAAACATTCCAGGCAGCTGCAGTGTTAAAGATTGATTTAAACCCATATTTAGCTCAGTGTTTAATGAATTTCAGCATTTACCTCTCTGGCATAAGATCCTTTGTAACTGCTGTAGCAGCCAATCAAAGATTTATTTTATTTTATTTTTAATCAGCCTATTTTTTTCCAAAGCTGCAAACCTTTTCATGTCCCTTTCTCTTAGGAGCCCTCCACTCTTTAATTCAGCCCCAAGGTCCTGCACAAACAGTGACTCTGACACACTTTTTGCAGAAATATGATTGCAGGGTTTTGTTTTTTTCTTTTTGTCCCAGGCTATTGTGCAGAGCCAAAGTGTCTGAAAGGCGCTTTGGGGCAGCCTTTGGCTGGAAATGAAAATTGCTTTTGGGAATCCCACAAAAAGGATTAACTTTGACTTCATCTCTGGTTTGTTCTCCAAATTAATAATCAATCTGCCAGCTGGACCCGTGCCAAGCACTCGCCTGGTTGGAGAAGGGGAAACGGCCCGTGTGAAACAAGAACAGCCAGAGAACCACGGAGTCATTTGGGTTGGGAAAAACATCTGGAGATTCCTTGTGTGTCTCAGATCTCAAATACCTGCCCCAATTTCAAAAACCCTCCCTGCTCCGTGGTTCTTCCCACAACAAAAGCTCTCAGTTGGTGCAAACTCCTGTTCAGAGCAGCATTTCTGTTTGAGGAAGTCCTTAAGCATGTGCTTAGCTCCTGTTTAAATCTACAAGACAGTGCTTAATTGCTTTTCCCCATCAAGTGCTCGAATAATGTTCAGAGACATGTTGTAACATATGGTGAGACATTTTCCTGTGCAGCATCCCCGGAATTACACCGGAGATGAATCTGACCACGGATGTTGGAGACAGAACCAACTTGTCAGGTTCCGTGCTCACCCTCCCAGTACAGCGTTTTTTTTACGCCGGTCTGGTTTGGGGATTTCTACAATTCCTTTTTGGCTGGGTTGTAATCACTCTGACTACACTCTCCTCGAATATTCTGCCCACGTTTTCTCTTTAGTAGAGTTCCTCTTTCTTGCCTCCACTCTGGAGACTGCCTGGAAATAATTCTGCTCCCTTATTAGTGTACCTGGATTCAATATTTGTGAAGAACTCAGATTCTGCTCTTTTTCTTTGCCCCTGAGCTTTGAGCACGGATTTCCCAGCACAAACCCGGTGTGGTTTTTTTGGCACAATCAAAGGCTTTTCTGCTGCTTTACAAATGAAACCTGAACCCACAGGCAGGCACACACGAACACACAAATGTTCCTCCCCTTGTGGACCTGTTCATTAATAGCCCATTGTCTTCCAGAGCTTTTCATCAGGCCCACAGTGAATGAATTTTGCATTCAAATGTGAATCGTGCCCTTTTTCAATCTATCTGCTTTGTAATTTGAACTCCTGCCAGTGAATTAATCTTTATATGGCAAAATCCAGGGACTGAATTTTGAAATTTGAGGATTTCAGGTCTGCACTGAACTGTGAGGCTTTTGGTAATACTTGAGGGTTGAACCAAACACTATCTGGGTGGGTATCTGCAACCAGCAAGACCCAAACTCCCTCGGATGTGTTTGGAGAAATCCCATTCGATCTCTCTTAGTGGTACTGAGTATGAGATCTGCAGCAGGTGGTGCTGGGCAGGCTCAGTCACAAACTTGAATGGAACAACCCAAAATCACGAGGAATTACCGTGAGATCTCACCTGGAACAACAAATCCAGCTCTGGGACCTCCAACCTCAGGAGGATGTGGAGCAGCTGGATGAGTGCAGAGGAGGCCGTGGAAATGCTCCAAGGGCTGGAGCCAGGCTGGGAGAGCTGGGCTGTTCACCTGGAGAAGGGAAAGCTCCAGGAGACCTCAGAGCCCCTTCCAGAGCCTGAAGGGGCTGGAGCAGCCACAGCTTCTCTGGGCAGCCTGTGCCAGGGCCTCCCCACCCTCACAGGGCTGAATTTCTTCCTTCTATTTAGTCTGAATCTCCCCTCTTTCAGTTTTGAATCATTTCCAAATTCCCACTCCAGCTCTCCTGGAAAGAGCCCCTAAAGAGGCTCCAGGACAGCTGGGGAGGGACTTGAGACAAGAAAATGGAGTGACAGGGCAAGGGGGAATGATTTAAAACTGAGAGAGAGGAGATTCAGACCGGGTACAAGGAAGAAATCCACCCCTGTGAGGGTGGGGAGGCCCTGGCTCAGATTACCCAGAGAAGCTGGCTCATTCCTGGAATTTTCCAAGGCCAGGTTTGATGGGGTTTGGGGCACCCTGGGATGGTGGAAGGCGTCCCTGCCCATGGAACAGGGTTGGAATGACGTGATCTTTGAGATCCCTTCCAACCCAAATTCCAGAATTCCACATCCACACTGGGAATCAGTGAGAACAGGCTCCCGGCTCTTCTGCCACCTCCTCCTACCTCCAAAGAGATTTTCCCAACCCATCTCTGAGCTCCATCCCCAAAGGGTGCAGAGGTGTTCAAATCCAAAGGGTTGCAGAAGAGGTAATTAGGGGAGATTTGCAATGAGGAAGGAAAGGATGAAAGAAAAGTTAAGCTAATCTTCTGAGGAGATTAAAATTTGAGGAATGGGCATGCTCTTTGGAGCATTTGAGTGGTTTAATGACTGGTAATGACTAATTAATTAATAATCACTGGTAGTAATGAGGGCTGGATTTTCATTTTCCATTAAATGGTGTAGCTGGACTTATTCTAGGGTGATTTACACCAAGTTCCTGACTCAGCATGTCCACACCACCCATCCTTTACGTGATTTACAGCGGCTTTTAAAGCAAGAACTGGATGGCTTTGATCCAATTGCTTTCTTTGAGTCCAACAGGATAAATAAGGAGGCATCAGATCAGGTCTTTGAAGAGCAAAAGGTGGTTATTTTAATTTTTTTTTTTTTTGCCTCAATATTGCTATGCACTTTCTGCGTGCATCTAGAAATGGATTTCAGGCTGTGCCAAATGTGGCTTTGGCCCTGGATAGATTTTATCCTGATATTGCATTCAGCGCTGTTCTGTCAGCTTTTTCTGCCATGGGAATGTGAGACTAGGCACAGCATCTGGGGAGCGTTATTTGTTTTCTGATACTTTCCCTGGGGTTTCCTGTTCTTGTTGGTTTTCTGATTTATTTTCCTTTTTTTTTTTTATTTTTTTTTCCCCTTTTGGATAAGATTACTTCTGTTGATGTATGGCCCAGATCTGTCCTAGTCTACTTTGAAAGCTGGTAAAGGAGTAAAGCTGGACTTTGGGACTGAAAGTGATGTGAGGACAAATGTATTCCCACATCTGAAGAGAGTTCGGGTTCCTCGGGGCAGGGGGTGTCTGTGTGTGGCAATGCACACAAATGTGATGCTCTAAAAATGGGAGATTTAAGCATTTCTATTTGTTGGGAAAGGCTGCTTAAACAGAAAAAAAAAAAAAAACAAACGCTGAATGTAGAGTTAAGGATGAAAGGAAGACCTGGGGTTGTTTAGTCTGGAGAAGAGGAGGCTCCAGGGAGATCTCAGAGCTCCTTCCAGTGCCTGAAGGGGCTCCAGGAGAGCTGGAGAGGGACTGGGGACAAGGGAAGGAGGGACAGGACTCAGGGAATGGCTTCAAACTGCCAGAGAGCAGGGAGAGATTGGATTTTGAGAGGAAATTCTTCCCTGGGAGAGCAGAGAGATGCTGATCCAAGANCCCTTTTGGATAAGATTACTTCTGTTGATGTATGGCCCAGATCTGTCCTAGTCTACTTTGAAAGCGGTAAAGGAGTAAAGCTGGGACTTTGGGACTGAAAGTGATGTGAGGACAAATGTATTCCCACATCTGAAGAGAGTTCGGGTTCCTCGGGCAGGGGGTGTCTGTGTGTGGCAATGCACACAAATGTGATGCTCTAAAAATGGGAGATTTAAGCATTTCTATTTGTTGGGAAAGGCTGCTTAAACAGAAAAAAAAAAAAAACAAACGCTGAATGTAGAGTTAAGGATGAAAGGAAGACCTGGGGTTGTTTAGTCTGGAGAAGAGGAGGCTCCAGGGAGATCTCAGAGCTCCTTCCAGTGCCTGAAGGGGCTCCAGGAGAGCTGGAGAGGGACTGGGGACAAGGGAAGGAGGGACAGGACTCAGGGAATGGCTTCAAACTGCCAGAGAGCAGGGAGAGATTGGATTTTGAGAGGAAATTCTTCCCTGGGAGAGCAGAGAGATGCTGATCCAAGAAAGAAATTGGGGCTGTCCCATCCATGGAATTGTCCAAGGCCAGGTTGGAGGGGACACGGAGCAGTCTGCTCCAGAGAAGGTGTCCCTGCCCATGGCAGCAGGTTGGAAAACGATGATCTTTAAGGTCCCTTCCAAAACCATTCCATGATTCCAAAATTCTGTAATTAGGAGCCTTTTAAAAGCACTTTTCTAGCTATCCTCAAACTCATAAATGAAAATATAAACAGAGCATTAAAAACCCTCAGCTAACAAAAAATCCCACCACAAACCAAATGCACCAATATCTGCAAAAAAAACCCCCAAAAGCAACACCC